>CAEFZP010000779.1:70000-434529 GCA_903064625.1 Mallotus villosus
TTCTTAAAAGCACTTGTGCCTCTGTTTGCTGTGGTTAGTGTGATTATTGGAGGCAACATATTCATTCAACTATTATTGACACAGCAGGAATACTTTGAGGGCAAGGTTGGCTCCAGGTTTTGCTGAATATCACTTTCTCTGATGTCATATGTCTCAAGCTGGTTCTTTAAACTCTCTGGCGCATGCAAACACACCCACACACACAACAATATTTAATTACTAATCTCCATCTGCAACAGATTGTTCTATCACGCTACCTCGATATAATAGGACTGTTCTCAAAATGCCAGATGAGAGTAGAGGGGAAAATAGGAGGAGTGTAAAGGAGAAGAGAAGAAGGGAGGGGAGAGAAGAGTAGAGGAGGGAAGGAAGGGAAGAAGGTGATAAATGGGTACGTATGTGAGGGAATTTCATAAAGAGCCCTGGTTTGTGACTCAAGGTCACAGAGCTTACAATGTGTGCCGTCCAGTCTGATAGCAAAGGCTGTGGTTTGGGTCCAGCTACAAAGATAAACGACCCATAGCCAGGCACCTCCCTCCACCATCCCCCCAAGGTCTCTCTCTCTCTCTCACACACACACACACACACACATGAATACACAACCCCAAACAAGTCACGTGTCAGATGTGTGATGATGCCTGCTGACTGACGTCGACACTGACTGAGTGATCTGTTGTGACACCCAAAGTTCAGATCCTGTCCTGGCACATTTTGTGAGTTTAAAATCACCTCTGCAACACACTGGAAAGGAGAGGGAGAGGCGAGGAGAGGAGAGGAGGGGGAGGAGGGGAGAGGCGAGGAGAGGCGAGGAGAGGGAGAGGCGAGAAGAGGGAGAGAGGAGAGGCAAGGCAAGGAGAGACTGTCTTTGCGTCAGACGTAAAGTGGGTGCAGGGGTGGGGGTGGTGGAGGAGAGGTGGGGTGGTGGAGGCTTGTGGGGGGTGGGGGGGAGGCTTGTGTGTCCCTCTGTCCCTCTGAAGGGCCAGTGATTATGGCCTCATTGGATGCTTAGCGAGGACAGAGGGAGAGGAGCAGTCATATTTAGAGACCTATAAAACACTGTCGGCTTGACGGCTTTACTGTCCATTAATACCTAATGGAATCACACACGTACACACACACGTCCGCAAAGGCACCCCACACACACACAGTCAGGCTGACGCACATACACACTCTTCAGCACGTCCTGCAGTACCACAGTGGTGTTTGGGACACAGCCATATAAAAGTGAATGCACGTACAGTATACATGTGAACATACTACACACACATTGTCAACCACACAAACACAGAGAGAGATACTCTGCAGTAATGCAAAGAGACACATCCTCCATCATGTTTTATACTCCTGGTAATCTGCCTCCGCACAGGCTCCTCAATCTCTCCCCAAAATGTAATTTGAACGATTTTCTGATCTGCTGTACGTCATGCTCCATTGCATGTCGGTTATATCCGGACTGGTGTGAAGAGAATGTTTGTTCCCAAAACAAAATTTGGGAACACATTTTGTTCCTTCTAAATACTTTGAGGGGCTGAATCAGTTTGCTGTCTGCGGATCATCTGTGGCCTACCACTGGTGTAGACAATAACACGGGTTCACTCTCTCTCTCTTCAGCTTCTCTCCTCCTCCTCCCCCCTCTCCCCTCTGTATGTTCATCTCTATTCCTGCTCTTTCTGCATCCCCCCCATACACCCCCCCCATTCTCCCTCATTCAAAGTGTCCTCATTCTAGCCCTCCTCTATCCCTACCGATTCTCTCCTGTCATCCTCCCTGCATTATTTACCCTTTTTCTTCATCTTTCCTCCATCTCTCCTTTCTCTCCTCTCTCCGATCCATCATCAATCTCTCCACCCCTCCCTCCCCTCTGGTCCCTGCTTCCTTCCCTCCTTTCTCCGTCTCTCCTTTCCTCCTCCCTCCGCTCTCTTCCTCCACCTCTCGTCTCTTCCTCTAGCCCTCCTATCTGTCTCCGTCTCACCTCTCTCTCCTCCCTTCTCTGCTCTGTCCTCTCCTCTCCTCCTCTCGGTGGCAGTCTGTGTTCTGGTTCCTCCTCAGCGCCGTCTACACGCTTCAGAGCCGAGCAGGCACCACGCAGATAGGCTCTAAATATTGATAAGGATTAATATTGATAGTGATTGGTAATGGCTGGGAGATATGATATGTTTGCAGTAAGAGCTTTATGAATAGATAAACACACAGGTTTGTGGAGAGAGACAGCAGCATCCCAGATGAAAGGGCGGGGTGGAGAGGAGCCGTGGTTAGACGCAGCAGAACAAGACGGCAGGAGTTGTTTTTTTTAAGCTGCTGCTGTGTTTCAGCCCTGGTGAGGGTGAGGCCACACACACACACACACACGTACACACATGCACACGCACACGCCCGCTTCATGAACAATGGACTGCTTTTCAGGAATGGCTTTATTCTGGCTGCATGGCTCGATTCAATGTTAAGCTAATGACCACCCTTCTAATCATATGCACACACACACACACCAACACCCACACACACACACAGTAATGACCCAGGAAGTTCCCAGGACAGCACAGACCGACAAAACTGTTGCCATGAAGTCAATGAGGTGGGACGATGGGCTGCGTTTCACTGATGGCATTGTGACATCATCACACAGAGACGCGCGGAATAAACGATGGGCAACATGGCATCATGGGAGGGGGAGGTCACACGCACAAGGAGAAAAAGATCGTAAAAGTTGTTATCGTCCTTGCGAGGTGTGTGCATGTGTGTGTTCGCATGTGCGTGTGCGAGTCTGTGTGTGATAATGGAGACCTGATAAAGACCTTGTGGTCGAAGTGTTGTCGATAAATTACACTTGGGAGAAGTTGTTTTGTGTGTTGGGCAGCCGTTGTCCTTGGGGGGAGAGAGGTCAAACCAGTCCCAGCCTCCACACAGGAAACAGAAAGACCTTGACCAAGCACAGCTCTGAGACAAGCATGTCTGTGTGTGTACACTTGTCAGTTAGTGTGTGTGTGTGTGTGAGTGTGTGAGTGTGTGTGTGTGTGAGCATCCTGTTTGTGGGTTTGTGTGAGTGCATGAACAGTCGGCCTCTGATGAATATATTCATTATGCCAGTGACGTGAAGGTGATCTTGTGTTAATTGACCTCAGTAAATCTCCATGTTGTCTCAGCTAACTGGGCCATTTTATTTATTTATAACCAGGGAAGCAGCAGATTAGTGGTGGTGTATGTGTCTATGTGTGTGTCTGTCTGTCTGTGTGTCTGTGTGTGTATGTGTTCTACAATATTTTTTAGCAGTGCTGGTGTGTGTATGTGTATACATGTGTGTGTGTGCATGTGTGTGGGTGTGTGGTGTGGTGTGTTTGGGTGTGTGTGTGGTGTGTGTGTGTGTGCCGCTATGCCCCCCTGCCCAAGCATACAGGACTGTGTGGGGATTATCTGGCAAGTGACATGGATCAATGGAGCAGAGTGATCAATGATATTGACCTCTCTCTCCCTCTGTCCCTCTCTCTTTCTCCCCTCCCCTCCTCCCCCCCTTTCCCCCTCCCTCCCTCCCTCCCTCCTCCTCCTCCCTCCCTCTCTCCTCCCTCCCTCTCTCCCCTTCTCTCCCTCTCTACAGTAAGGATGTAGACCGTGTCAGACCAGGAGATGGACAGCTTCTTTCTCCCTGATAACACAGCCAATTACTCTGGCATCACAACAGGCTGGGACACCACAGCATTCCACTGCGTCACACACACTTGGGCAGGAACACACACACGCACACACACACACGCACACGCACACACACACACACACCCACACACACACACCACACACACACACACATCAGTTTGATAAATGAGCCAGTCATATCCTGATGCTGGACAAGCATAATTTTAAATGAAATTTAAATGTCTTTGAAATGGAAATGTTGAGATTCAAGTGTAATTGATTTGTTCAGTGGTTTGTTAAATTGTTTGGGCTACGTGTCATATTGATGTTTGTCAGCACACTAACAACAGTCGAAGAACATTTTTCATCACAATGCTGTTGTGTAGATGGACTCCATCACGTTACATTCACAATTCATTCTCAAAAGAGAGATGCATTTCTCACAGATAATAAAACCGTACAAATACACACATGTATCCATCACACATTTGCAAACACATTTTATTCACGGTATAAGATATGTTTAGAAGCATCACTTTGTCCAGTGCTTCTACTGTGTGTATTCTGTGTGCGTGTGCGTTTGTGTGGAGAGGAGGGGGGAGAGATTGGCGAGAGAAGAGAAAGAGAATGTGAGAGAGGAGAGAGAGATGAGAGGAAGAGATGAAGAGAGAGAGAAAGAAAGAGGAGAGAGAAATGAGTGGAAGTCATGAAGAAAGAGAGAGGTAGCGGATCGAGACGATGGAGAGAGGAAAGACAGAGAGGAGAGATGAAAGAAGGGAGAGCGAGAGAGAGTTTGTCTAAAGCTTTCATATTGTGAAATCAGCCATGAGGAGAATGACTAGCAGCTCCTCGCTGGTACATTAAGACCAGAAGGGATAACAGTGTTTCTGTCCTCTCCCCTCCTCACCGCTAACAGAAACACTCTCAATGCTGCCATGTTTTGTCAGCGTCTTCCCTTCAAGCAGGCAGAGTACTTACACACCCACATTCATGTTATGTCAATGCAAACCTCCTTTATATCTAACACACACACACACACACACATACACCCACTTCCCACCCTGTCTGCTAGTAATCGCTCCTTTCCTCCAACAGTTTCCTCTGGTGCTCTGCAGCCACCCGCCTCTCACCAGGGCTCAACACACCACACCAGCCACGCTCTGTCTCCAGCCCCCTCTCACCAGCCACGCTCTGTCTCCAGCCCCCTCTCACCAGCCACCACACCAGCCCGCTCTGTCTCCAGCCCCCTCTCACCAGCCACGCTCTGTCTCCAGCCCCCTCTCACCAGCCACGCTCTGTCTCCAGCCCCCTCTCACCAGGGCTCACCACGACACCACGCTCTGTCTCCAGCCCCCTCTCACCAGCCACGCTCTGTCTCCAGCCCCCTCTCACCAGGGCTCAACACACGACACCACACCAGCCACGCTGTGTCTCTGTGTCTCCAGCCCCCTGGAGTCACACTCACACACCATCCCTCATCTGCCAGCAGGAGGGCAGACAGCAGCTTGGTTTACTCATGACCTCCCAGCAGGACATTAGAGTCACACACACACTTCTGTCTCCTCTCCTCTCCTCTCTTTACCTATCCTATCCTATCCTCTCCTTTCCTCTTTCCTCCTATCCTCTTTCCTCCTCTCCTCTTCTCTCATCTCCTCTCTCTCCTCTCATCTCCTCTCTTCCCCTCTCCTCTCCTTTTTTCTCCTCTCCTCTCCTTCTTTCTCTCCTCTCCTCTCCTCTTCTCTCCTCCCGCCCCTATCCTCCTCTCCTCATTTATCCCTTTCCCCTCCTCCTCTCGTCTCCTCTCCTTTCCCCTCTCCTCTCCTCTCCTCTCTTCCCCCCATCCTCCCCTCCTCATTTCATCCCTTTCCCCTCCTCCTCTTCTGTTCCCTCCTCTTGCCTAGTATATATCCCAGCATGCCATGCCCTCCAGGTACGTCTAGCTGTAGGTCCCAGAGCTCAGGAGCTGGTTCCTGATTGGCTAGTGATGTCACAGTTCCCTAAAGCTTTTGACTTGCTCACCAGTTATGACACAAGAATACTAATATACAGTATCTCATTTCACACACACATACGTGAACACACACATACCTATGCATCATTGAGATAATGCATACCTTATCTCTATGCATGGCACATCCTCTGTGCATGAACATTAAACATTTATGTCTGCATACAAGAGACGTATACCCGTGGGCTATCTGAATCACCTGAATGCAGAAATGCATTTCTCCACACGTATGGGAGATATACTATCAGAACTATCATCAGAAAACATAGTGGAGACCAGGAACAAACCACTAGGTGGTCGGACCCAGACGTTCATGTGAGGGGAAAATACGAATCACCAAGATATGTTCTCTGGTGTTACAGGAGTATTTTCTCTCTCTCTCTCTCCTCTCTCTCTCCTCTCTCTGGTCTCCACACACTCTCTACTCACCATGTTGTATATGTGACATATGGGGTCAATTTATTTCTGTACTGTTCAAGCTCAGCAAATGTATTGGGTTTGACAGTTTGGAATATCCAATAAAGAATAATTAAAATGATCTCTAGTCTGTTTCTGCATCCCTGACAGGGTGTGCAACCTGAGAAATTAGGAGGAGGGAGGTGGATGACGGTGGAGGAGAGAGATGTGGAGGGAGGAGGATGAAGGTGGAGGAGAGAGCAGGATGGATGACAGGGAGCTGATGACGAGTGAGGAGTGCGTAGGGCGTCAGCTGCAGTTTTCATGACGCTTGTCGAGTCGTGTGTATGACGGTGGATCTGCTGCGAGTCGTCGTTGTTGTCTTCCTGTTTCGTGCGCTCTCTGCTCTGATCCGTCTTCCTGTGACTCTCTTCTCTGCGTCTTTTTGTCTTCCGGTCTCGTGCTAGCGCGGTCGTGTTGGTCTGCGTCTTTCTTCTTCTCGCTCTCGTCTTCTTTCGGTGTTCCTTTTTCGTGTCGTCTCTCTCTTCGTCCGTTTGCTTCCCGTTTCCTTGCTTCGCCTCTCGCTTCTCTGCTTCGTTTTCCTTCCTTCTTGTCTCTCCTTTTGTCGTTCTTCTCTCTTCTTGTTTGTTTCTTCCTCTGTCGTGCTGCTCTCTTCTTCGTTCTTTGATCTCCTGTTTTCGTCTTCTCTCCTCTTCTTCTTCCTTTTCTTCGTGCTCTTCATTCGTCTCTGACTTTTTTTTCCTCCTCCGTCTCCTACCCCTAATAGCTTCCTCACCCCTTTCTCCTCCTTCTCCTCAACTCACTGCGCGCGCCCGTCCTCCTCCTCCTTTGATTTTCTTCAGATATTAGAGTGGCTACCTTTGTGTCAATATAGACACAACCGTCCCAGGTGAAAAGTGAATCACATATGCAGCAGCACTTCGACACATTCTACCAGCAGGAAGTCCTTCATGAGTGTGATCTGCCAGCGCCTCCGTATCTCTGATCACTAATTGTTTTGAACAAAGATCAACACCAGTGAGACGAACACTCGTGAAGAGCAGAAGTTCAGTATTAGCTACTCAAGCAGTGCCAGCCTCAGAGGACGCAATATTTTATTTGCTTTCCTCTCCTCTCTCTCTCTCTCTCCCCTCTCTCAAAAAAAAAAACAAAACAACCAAAACAAACACCCCCAAAAACAACCCACCCAAACCCCACACAACACATCCACTCTCATCTACCTTCACCTAACTCTCCTCATATCCTCCTCTCTTTCCCTCCCTCCCTGACACCACCAAACCCTATTCTCCTTTCTTGTCTTCTTTGTCTCGGTCTGTCCTTGTCTGTCCTACCATACACACACAGACGTTAAAACGATACGTTCACATGCTCATGACCCTATACTACTGTACTCCACTACCACATGTACTCACACACTCTCACTCTCATCGCCACTCTCCGCGCCCTTTTGTCACCTCCACCTGCCATTTTCACTTGTACAAAGATGATGGAGAATCACCCTTGGCTACATTCACCGTCCGTTCTCTCTCCTTCCTCTCTCTCTCCTCCCACCCCCCCCCACCCTCTCCATACTCTCCACCTCGACCTCTCCGTCTTCTTGCCTCGCCGTTCTGACATCAATCAAGAAGATTCCAGAGTGGTCAGTTCGAGTTCGAGAAAATAGACGATAAGCTCTACCCGAACAAGGTAGGTCGGGAGGCGTCACTAATGTACACATTCTGCATAACCCCACGAGCCGTGCGTTATCGTTGGAATATTCAAGAGGTGGGGGTCGGTGGGTTCTTTAGTGTACGTGTTAGTGGCCGACGGTTAAATTTGATGTTAGAGTGTGAAAATATTTAGTATCCTACATTTCCTTTATACTCCCTTCCTTTAAGCTAACTCAGGTGGATCCGTTTTCCTGTTGATCCCAGAGCAGTGCTGTTTTTGCGTCTCTCCTCCTCGCTACGACGGCCTGCTCTGCGAAATCAGTCTTGTCAGGTACAAAAAAATCTGTTGGCTACTGTGGCTATACTTCTTCCAGTGTATAACGAAGAGAGACCAGAAAGGAGGTGAGGACCGGTTATAAATAAATCTACACCAGTCAGTCTTACTGGTCCCGAGGCCGGTCACCCTTGCAGGTGTCGCGTAAGAATGCCAGCATGGTATCGGTTCTCGCCGTCCATCCGAATCACCTGTCCTCCTGCCTCTCCCCCGCCTCCATGTCCCCATGAATCGACGGTCTATTCCTTCACCCCTCTACCTCTACCACCCCCTCCTTTCTCTCTCACTTTCCCTCTCTCTCTCTCTCTCTCTCTCTGCTATCTCTATTTTTTCGATCTATTTCCATGACTCTCTCTCACTCCACCTCTTCTTGCCCTTTTTGCCTTGCCCTTCCCTTCCCTTCTCCCTCCTTCACATAACTCATAAATCAAGTGATCCTCGGCAGAATCCTGCCAGGGGCAGGGTCTAGATCTCCATGTTGACCCTGTCCCCTGCGGTTGGTATGGTGTAACCATGGTGTCAGTTCCACACACTGTAAGAGGAGAAAGGACTTGGGGGTGGCATATTTCAATATGTATGTTCTACAAAGTAGGATTTGATGAAGTAGCCTGTTGGATAGACTATTTCTATGATGGCGTAATGAACCTGTTATAGAGATCCTTAGACAGAGATGTAACTTAATGATGTGACAGAGAGGCAGCTAAATGCCATTAAGACATGTTAGTAAGAAATCAGATGACAGTATTTCAGCCCTGAAATAGCCAAGCAGCAGGAATACATTAGTTGTATCAGAGGAAAGCAGACTGGTACTTTTAGATTCATTTGAAAGTACAAGCAACTGACAGTTTGAAAAAATCTCCATCGTTCAGTTTCAGATTGGAAAGCCTGACAGCTACGGACCAGGCTAGCCTGTCGGAGACAGAGGAGAGGGAGAGAGATAAAGAGGGAGAGACACAGAGAGAGAGAGAGAGAGAGAGAGAGGAGAGAGAGAGAGAGGAGAGAGAGAGATAAAGAGAGCATTGTAATGAAGATAAAGGACGCGGAAGACTGTGCGGCGCGGTAAACGAGTTTGTCCGTGTTCGTGTTGAAGATGAGGGACAGCTATCATCCACCGAGGAGCGACTCCACACGGTGTCACCGATGTGACAGCTAATCAGCTGTCTAATGACTGAGAGAGAGGAGTGCTGGGATCATTAACATGGTTGAAATGCAGAAACACTTAAACCAATGACAAAAGAAGCAAGCGGGAAGCATATGTTGCAGGTGGAACAGACGGACCATCGGAGGGCGGATGGGAAAGAAAGGAGTGGGGGATGGAGGAGGAAGACGAGAGAACGGGGAGAGGGGGATATAGAGAAGAAGGAAGAAGGGGAGGAAGCGAAGAAGATAAGGCCATGAAGAGAATAATGCAGCAGCCAGCACACAGGTGGGAGGGATGGAGGGATGGAGGAGATACATAAGGAACAGGGGGATGGAGGGATGGAGGAGATACATAAGGAACAGGGGGAAGGGGGGACGGAGGAGACACATAAGGAACAGGGGGAGGGGGGGACGGAGGAGATACATACGGAACACAGGGTGATGGAGGATATACATAAGGAACAGGGGGATGGAGGATATACATAAGGAACAGGGGGATGGAGGGATGGAGGAGATACATAAGGAACAGGGGGAAGGGGGGACGGAGGAGACACATAAGGAACAGGGGGAGGGGGGACGGAGGAGATACATACGGAACAGGGGGATGGAGGAGACACATAAGGAACAGGGGGAGGGG
This sequence comes from Mallotus villosus, assembly GCA_903064625.1. Classification (NCBI taxonomy): domain Eukaryota; kingdom Metazoa; phylum Chordata; class Actinopteri; order Osmeriformes; family Salangidae; genus Mallotus; species Mallotus villosus. The sequence continues at coordinate 79,810 of CAEFZP010000779.1, forward strand.
GGGACGGAGGAGATACATACGGAACAGGGGGATGGAGGGATGGAGGAGATACATACGGAACAGGGGGATGGAGGGATGGAGGAGACACATAAGGAACAGGGGGATGGGAAATGGAGGAGATACATACAGAACAGGTGGATGGAGGGATGGAGGAGATACATACGGAACAGGGGGATGGAGGATGGAGGATATACATACGGAACAGGGGGAAGGTGGGGACGGAGGAGATACATAAGGAACAGGGGGAAGGGGGGACGGAGGAGATAGATACGGAACAGGGGGATGGAGGAGATACATAAGGAACAGGGGGAAGGTGCGATACTAAAGACACGTGGGGACGGAGGGATAAAACGAAGATGGAAGGATAGCGGTTTTCTAACACAGACATGACAAATCTGAGTTTTATCCACACAGACAGAGATAACTATGATGATGGAGGTTGGCTGGTGGTTGTAATAAACCCAGTCAGATGCTCTCTGCCTCTGCCTCACCCCGGGTCAGATGGGGAAAGTAAGGAAGGGAGACAGAGGGGGAGAGGGAGGCAGGGGCAGGCTGGTAATTGCCTGGGGTTAGATGCTGATGATGTCACAGTGCCCTGGTCTCATACATCATACATGACTATTCCCGTTCTAATCCTGTCTGACTGGGACAAGGACGCTCCTGGTGGCACTGATCCAGAACCTTCTAGAAGTATTCTGGAACCTTAACAAGCATTCTTCACGGGCCAAACTCCTAGGCTCTCTAACGGGAGCTCCTGAGACCAAACGGGCCACTGGAGCAGAACTAGGGTTGAATTACAGAGTTCAGATTGAAACAATCTGTGGTAAGGTTCACTTGATTTAGCTCACCTTAATGCGGTTTTGTACTTTGAGTGCTGCTTACTACAGTTCCATTGAGGTGACAGACTAAATCAAGTTTACCTTATGTCATTCACACATACAGTAATAGATATTTGACCCTGGTGTGTTTGGAGGACGGCTGGCTGTGTCAGTGTGACTGACGCTAATGTCATCTGACCTAGCTCAGCAGCACTCACCCGCTGTTCTAAGCTAATGCTAGCAGATAGAGGCAGCGCTAAGCTACTTATGTCACAGTAATGTTTTGTGAATTAAATTCAATTTCCAACCCTGGCACGCTCTGTGAAATCAGAGCAAGGTGAGACTGGTAACAAAGTCAAAGAAAGAGAGTGTGAAGAAGAGAAGAGAAAAGAGTGAGAGGATGAGAAGAAAGTGAGTGAGACAAAGTGAGAGAGAGAGAGAGAGAGAGAGAGAGAGAGAGAGAGAGAGAGAGAGAGAGAGAGAGAGCAGATAGAGAGAGAGAGAGAGATAGAGAGAGAGAGAGAGAGATAGAGAGAGAGAGCAAGATAGAGAGAGACGATAGACGTATCTAGCCGCCTCTTAGCAAACTGGTAGAAAGAGGGATGGGGCAAAAAGGACTGAAACTGTGATGCAGAGAAACAGTGTTCTGGCATCAATAGCCAAGAGGATAACAGCTTGGGGCCAAGTGATTTTCTGGAGGCTGAGTGAGTTGGCAGAGGCCACTGACACCCCCAGCAGCAGGTAATAAGGTGGGTGAGAAAGGCTGGCAGGATGGCAGGCTGTGTGGATAGGTGGAGGGATCCTTGCATGGCTGTCTGAAACTGGTGCCAAGTAAGACGCTTTGCCCTTTCTTCTTGGCACAACACACACACATACAAACAAAACTCACCGCCGGTACACTGGGGCAGTCAGCGATACGCACACAGCTGGAACAGAGGTCGGGGAACGACTAACTGATGTCATCTTAGTGTCTGCCTGATTGAGGAAAACGGACCAAAAGGCAGACAAAGGGGGTGGGGGGGTTGTAAAGAGAGAATGAAAGAGAGAGAGAGAGAGACAGAGGGACGGAGAGACAGAGAGAGACAGAGAGAGACAGAGAGAGAGAGAGAGAGGAGACGAGAGCAGAGAGAGACGGAGAGGACAGAGAGAGACGGAGAGAGACGAGAGAGAGAGAGAGAGAGAGAAGAGAGAGAGAGAGAGAGAGACTTTAGCCATACACAGGGTCCAGGTAGGTGGATGCTGCTACAGTATAGTCCCACCCTGGCCGGGTTGCGGTTTTGGGTGGGTGGTCAGCTGATTCTGCTGACATCTTTAAATAGCTGTGCTCTGGAGTGGAAAAACACCCCTCTGTCTTTCTCATCCTCAACCCCTTCCTCAGTCAGAGAAAACAAGGACGTTGTCAGCGTGGAGAAACAGCTCCATCTATTGAACAGTCTGGGTTCAATACTGCATCTGCGGGAATTCGCGTATTGATCCTATGCTTCTGGGTCGTTCTTTTAACCTTTCTCTGGACACGTTTATCAATAAAGACACAAAAGTAGTTTGGAACATTTCTATTCGATTACAAGACATTTCTGTCTTCCAATAGAGGATTTCTCTTTCTCTCCTATCTACCATCGTTCAGTTCACGCGTATCCAATCGCAATCATATTGTAGACATATTTCATTCATGTTTCAACATTGAAACAAGGGCGTAGGTTTGGTCTGAGCTTTGGTAAGGACACTTGTTTGTTCAGATTTTTTTAAAATTTTATATGTAGGTAATTGGTTCAGGTTTTATGGAGCTGTATAGGCCTATATCATTTGTACTGGACTTCTGAGCAATGAAAGCATATATGATGCATACATTTGGGCATCCCAATTTATAGCACCTTTTTATGTGATGATAACATTCACACTATAACATTGTCTAAACATCACTTAAAAAACTGCAATTTAATGCAATCTTGACCAAATTGGACAATTCAACTTCTCACCTAAACCCCTGATGCTGATTCATCACCAACCTGCTCTACATCTGTAGCTTCAGGGTGCTGTTTTTCCTGCACAGTAATTCAGCAATTTAATACAGACACTAACCATGCTTAATTGACTGCTGACATTGGTCAAGATTACAGGGACAGGCATATTACTATCCAAGGGATATATAGGCCTACTTATTACCAGTTAATATCACTTTTGAGTTGCTAGCCGGCTGGTAATAGGCTAAACTAGCACGGTCCCATTATGTGGGTAGGTTAGCTTTATCCTTCTGGCTTCAACAAGACCAGCTGCTGCTAACACACTGGTCGAAAGATTGCAGACGCTAGGGATAGATTTAATACAAGTAAAAGTTACATGCTCTACTACACTAACAACTTTCAAAACATGTTTACACACAGAATGGGTGGCGATGTAAGGCTAGCATGTTTGCACAGTGTGTGTAGTTTTCCTAATTAGCTAACGCTAGTTTACTAACAACGACCTTCTTGATAGCTACTTACTCGGGTAGTGAAAAAACTTCTGATATCTCTCTTCTTTTTGGGTGACATTTTCCTATCTATAAATCACAAAAGGGGTCAAAAATATATATTCTAATTTCTAAAACCAAACGAAATACTGATATGAGGCTTTATTTCTGCTCTCTTTCTGCAAGTCACGAGTCAGCCAATTAACTTAAATGACATCGTTTTGTCTCGCAGGCTCGAGGGCGCATTGGTTAACTTGGAAATGTATTTTTCACTTTTCTGGGCGACGAACATAGTATAGATAATAATACGAATGAGTTTTGCAAACATATGTGCTTTTTTTTTCTTCGAAAATTAAAAAATATTGGTGGGGACGATTGTGTCTTTCCCAAACTTTGGTCGTGACTAGTCCCTATCGACCCTATGCAAACCTACACCCTTGCATTGAAATGACAAAAAAAAAGATATTTATTTGTAAAAGATTTCTGTGGAAGCTAATCAGTGACATGTTTTTAATTTTAAAAGGCATTGAATACTTAATATTGAAATGTTAACACCACCGAATTTGTTGTTTTAAATTCACCTCTTTATTTTTTAATTATTATTTCAGAGGTGAATTAAAAACCAACAATTTCGGTGGTGTTTAAATTTAAAAACATGTTACTGATTTGCTCCCATAGTTTTCACGCTGACACTTTTTGTTTGGCGTAGAGTTGCGAGCCATCCCATGACGTATAATGTCAGCGACGGCGACAGACTGAAAAAGCAATGGTAAGTGAGCCAGCAGTTTCCAGCTCTTTACAATATCATTGATGATAGTGTATATTATCCACATGTAATCTCGGCAAATATACGAGTGGTCATGCACCTTTCTGTTTAAATGTTCAACCTTATCGTAGTGTTTATTTTCTATTCTTACTGTCCATAAATCTGGACAGTAAGTGTTAGCTCGCAATTAGCCTGCTAGCTGCTAAGATAGCTACTTTAGCGTTTCACCTACTGCTAGTACAGTACAGTAGAACCGTTTACTTGCTTGCTACTACTTCTGTGGTTTCACGGCCATTCAATATTTTTCAGGTATCGTAATGAGAATGTCATTAATGTTGTTCGTTTTAGGGTCAAAGTCAAAGCGGAGGACACGGTCCCGGCGGAGGAAAGAAAGATGACAAGGTAAACATCTCTCAGGCTCAAGTTAATCCATTTTTGTTTTTCGAATCTAGACCGTAAATAGAACTTAAGCTCTTCTCAACAACATAAATAACTTCCTTAACGGTATCTGTTTCACTCTTTTGGTCTAGAGGGCTAATATATTTGATAAAATAAAAAATGCTAATGTCATGGTCTTAGTTGGGGATATCAGGTGATAGACCATAGAACGGTTATTTCATTCATTCTGTATTCTCCCACTTTTCATCGGCTGTTAACTTTCAGAACAGTTGATGCTGGGCTGTTAGTGGAAATGGATACTTCCTTCACACAGACTAACTGCGTTTTTCTTAGGACAAGAAGAAGAAGTATGAGCCACCGATCCCCACCAGAGTTGGCAAGAAGAAGAAGAGGACAAAGGGGCCTGATGCTGCCAGCAAGCTGCCTCTAGGTAAACACACGCACACAGTACACACACGCAAGCAAGCAATTCTCATCCTGATATACAAGCTTTTCATCATGACATATATACACACAACACACACACACACACACACACAGGAAACAATGACCCTGAAATATGTGTGTGCTTTCACTCCATACATTTCAACAAGCTTTGTACGCAACAACTTTACATTGCCAAACCTTTAGGGAAAATATGAACTAGAAAACAAAGCTGAGCCCTCAGGTTTTTTAGCCTCGGTATACTGATACCCCCTCCACCCCCCACCCCTTCTCCAGTCACCCCCACACACGCAGTGCCGTCTGAAGCTGCTGAAGCAGGAGAGGATCAAGGACTACCTCCTCATGGAGGAGGAATTCATCAGGAACCAGGAGCAGATGAAGCCACTGGAGGAGAAACAGGAGGTACAGTATTCACATGCCTCTCTGTCTCACCTTCTATCATCGTCCTCTGTGGAACTTTGGATGTCTTGTTCTCTCTGTCGGGGGGAAACCTTAGAGGCCGAGAACAGGGTACCCACTATCTCTCACTTGCTCCTATTTGTGTGCTTCTTTCTCTCATATTCTCATATATGTGATGAAATGTTCTAGGAGGAGCGTTCCAAGGTGGATGACCTGAGAGGAACCCCCATGTCAGTGGGGAACCTGGAGGAGATCATCGATGACAACCACGCCATTGTGTCCACCTCGGTGGGCTCGGAGCACTACGTCAGCATCCTGTCCTTCGTGGACAAGGACCTGCTGGAGCCCGGCTGCTCTGTTCTCCTCAACCACAAGGTAGGGCGGGGGTGCTAGTGAGTGTGTGTTTGTGTGTTTGTGTCATGCCTGTGTGTTTGTGTGTGTGAGTAATGTCCGTGTGTGTGTCCTCAGGTCCATGCAGTGATCGGGGTGCTGATGGATGATACCGACCCCCTGGTGACGGTGATGAAGGTGGAGAAAGCCCCTCAGGAGACCTACGCTGACATAGGAGGACTGGACGCCCAGATCCAGGAGATCAAGGTCAGGACTCGGGAGCACCACACACACACACCTGTCTTTCACACACACAAAACATATACATATCATTCACTTTATGTCATTCATGATTGGTGTGTTTGTACTTTTTAAATGGATTGGCTGCATGTCTCAGTGCTTGGTGCTGATTGGCTGTTTGTCCTGACTGACAACCGTTTGCTGGTGTGTCGTCCAATCAGGAGTCAGTGGAGCTGCCCCTGACCCACCCAGAGTACTATGAGGAAATGGGCATCAAACCTCCCAAAGGGGTCATCCTCTATGGAGCCCCTGGCACAGGTCAGACACACACACACACACACACACCACACACACACACACACACACACACACACACACACACACACCACACACACATCCCTCCCTCAGGTCTTCCACACCATGGTACTTCAACATGTGACTCTCCTACTCCTCCTCTTCCTCTTGGTCATCATCCTCCTCTCTGATTGGTAGGTAAGACCCTGCTGGCCAAGGCGGTAGCCAACCAGACGTCGGCTACCTTCTTGCGTGTGGTTGGCTCGGAGCTGATCCAGAAGTACCTAGGAGACGGGCCCAAGCTGGTCCGAGAGCTGTTCAGGGTGGCCGAGGAACACGCCCCCTCCATCGTCTTCATAGATGAGATTGATGCCATCGGAACCAAGAGGTGTGTGTGTGTGTGTGTGTGCGCATAGATAGAGAATTGTAGGTGCCTGAGCGTCATAGCCTAGTGTGTCTTAGTGTTACTAATGTGTGTGTGTCCCTCGTCCAGGTATGACTCTAACTCAGGAGGAGAGAGGGAGATCCAGAGGACCATGCTGGAGCTTCTCAACCAGCTAGATGGCTTCGACTCACGAGGAGATGTCAAAGTCATCATGGCCACCAACCGCATAGAGACACTGGACCCTGCTCTGATTAGACCTGGTACACACACACACACACCACACACACACAGATTCTGGACCCACCCCAACAGCACAGTTACAGTAGTTTCCCTAACTTCCTGTCCTCCCCTCCTCTCCTTCCCCAGGTCGTATAGACCGTAAGATCGAGTTCCCCCTGCCGGATGAGAAGACCAAGAGGAGGATCTTCCAGATCCACACCAGCAGGATGACCGTGGCGGATGATGTTACCCTGGACGAGCTCATCCTGGCTAAGGATGACTTGTCAGGAGCGGACATAAAGGTGCATCATGGGAGTACAAATATGGGGGGGGTGAATATAGATGTGATGTTGGTGAGGTCTTTCACAGGACTTTTTTGAGACCCTCCCCTGATCTGGATCTAACCACTCTCTTTTTTTTTCATTCCTCTCTCCCAATATATTGTCTCTCCCTCTTTCTTTCTACAATGCCCCCCCTTTCCCTCTCTCCCTTCAGGCTATCTGTACAGAGGCAGGGTTGATGGCTTTAAGGGAAAGGAGGATGAAGGTCACTAACGAGGACTTCAAGAAGTCCAAGGAGAACGTCCTTTACAAGAAGCAGGAAGGGACACCCGAGGGACTCTACCTCTAACCTCCCCCAAAACCCCCTCCCTCCCTGGCACTCCCCCAAACCCCCTCCCTCCCTGGCCACTCCCCCAAACCCCCACCCTCCCTGGCCACTCCCCCCAAACCCCCCCCTCCCTGGCCACTCTCCCCAAACCCCCACCCTCCCTGGCCACTCCCCCAAACCCCCACCCTCCCTGGCCACTCCCCCCAAATCCCCACCCTCCCTGGTCAAACCCCCACCCCCCCTGGTCACTCCCCCAAACCTCTCCCCCTTCCCATCACTCCTCTCTTACCAACCGGCCCGACGTCTTTCGCTACTTCAGTCTCTGTAAAAATAAATAAAGGCATCAATCCTACATCCTGCTCTTCTTTTAGGAACTGTCTGATTCAACCTGATGGGATAGGTACTTCTGTTCACAGCTGCCTTCGATCCAGTCCCATATCACATCTCAAGAAGGTTGTACAGCAGTATGTATTCTAGCCGGATGGTACCCCTGCCACCCACACACTCACATGCAGATCTCTTAACTTGATGTTAGCTGTTCATTTCCCCTCTCTGTAGAATCAAAGGCTTCTATACTTTGGCTGTAATGTTGTGTCTGAGCGTGGCTGAGTATTACATGTTGGCACAATGGCAAACTACACACCTCTGGATTTGTATTTACAATAAAGTTTGTATTGATAATGAAAAGTTCTCTGTCCTATAACTCTCTCTGCATTTACACCCTAACTCTGACCCTGCTGCTATAACAACTCACACTATAACTGTTGTAGTGAGAGTTAGCTGTAACTATAGCTAGAAAAAAAACAGAATTAAGTCACTTGAGCCATGCAGTTTAATTGCGGCCGAACCCGTGGAGTAGTGATATTTGTAATTTTAAAATCTAAACAGTATTTTTGTGTAAAAAGTAACATTTATTAAACAGGTACATTATTCAAATTGGATCCATCAAAATATTTATATTTCCAAATTCACAGTGGTTTCAATGAAATCTGATGTCTATCCAACCAGCCTCTCCTGGCATGGGAGCAGCAATGCATCATGGGAAGCGTCAGTCCTCCAGGAGGATGTCCATCTCCTCCATAGGAAGCCTCAGTCTCAACTCCTTCTCTGTCAGCAGGTCCAGATACTCCTGCATGTGCTCTGGGAACAGACGCACCGCATCCATGTACACTCCCTGTATAGAGACACAGGGGTTGGGGGAAAATCGATTCACATTCGAATCACGCGATTCAGTCTTCTAGCGATTCACATCGATTCACAAATGTAAAAAATCAATGTTATCGGGGTTATGTATTTTTTTTTATCTTGGTAAAATCGTGAATCAATTTGTTATTGAATTGTGACCCCCTGAATCGATTCGAAATCGTGAGGTACCAAAAAGATTCCCACCCCTAATATTTAGTATTATATGCTGACCTTGGCCCAGGGGACATCCTGTAAAGCCTTGTAGAAGACAGCCCTGCCCTTCTCCACACTCCCATCAGACACCTGGACAACACACGACGAATAGAAACATTACTCATCACAACTACACACAAAGAAACATGACAACTTTAACCCACTCCATGCAGATACAGCTGGTGTTATATCATCTACTAGAAGGTTGTTGTAAAGTGTGTGTTTCCTGTTTCCTGTCTCACCAGGAAGTGCATGTTCATCCTCCACAGCAGGGGACAGTGGGCCCCCTGCTCGGTCGCTAGGGCGTTCTCAAACAGCGAGCGGATACGGTTGCTAAGTCCGTTCTCTGGCAGGGTGGGGAGTGCTTCGCCATGGGAACAAGACCTGTACATAGAGACACCCATAGAACAACATTACATCTCATACCCTTCACACAACCCTGATATGTTACTCAGATACAAGCTACACTAGCCTGGAGGGATGCTGGGGTCTATAGAGTACAGTTTCAGAGACAGGTATGTTGGGTATAGCTCAGTGGTACAGCATTTGACTGCTTATCAAGAGGTTGCAAGTTCAAATCACCCCTGTATGTCGTGTTTGTCTGCTAAATTAAATGATGGTGACTTTTTTGGTATCTGCATCATGCATCTTTCTGAGTGTATTGTACACAAGGCACAGAGACATGGTTTTGCAACTAATACAATCTAGAATCAGCTCCTCTGTTCTCACCTGAGGGCAGAATCCAGAATCTGCTTCCTGTGCTGCTCCGCGCGGATGGCAAAGACCCGGGGCACCACACTGGCACAGGCCCCTGGCAACGCCGTGGCAGAACCTCCGCGCCCTGCCCGCACTGTGGTAACGGTTTTCCACCTGTACATAGAGCCTCCACAGGGGGGCGCTAGTGGGGTGGAGCTGCAGGGCAGAGGTGAGGGTCTCTCTGAGGGGTCGCAGCGGGTACACACTGATGCTGGTGTGATAGTGCAACAGCGCAGCCTGCTGGACGGCCAGGTACTCGCACTCCGAGGCTAGCCGGTTAGCACTCGCGCCGCTAGCTGAGCTAGGATCCGTGTTAGCGTTAGCCTGGTTAGCGTTAGCCTGGTTAGCGTCAGGCCTGGACTGGAGCTGGCCCAGCCTTTCCCTGGCCAGGCTGTACACAGCCTCAGCAGCCTCCACCCCCACAGTCAGGTACTGGAACAGGGCGTAGCAGCCCACCAGGCCCGACACCAGGCTGGGCTGGTTCCACTGCCCCTAAGGCACCAAGCTTCTGCCCCTGAGCGGTCATGTTCCTTCCCGGGGTCCTCCTGCTTCTCCAGGCCAGCCAGACAGGTTTGCAGGGCCAGTTCGTAGGTCCTCCTAGCCTTCAGCACCGCCACGGGAGCCAGCTCTCCAGAAAAGGCTGCGTAGCTCCCCCCCTCAGCCAGTTTGGTCAGCACGTACACAGCAGCTGAGCCCGTGGCTGGCCCACCCTGGCCTCCCCCGGCCACGCTCTGTCCCGCTGCCTCCTCTACTTCTAGCTGGGCGTACAGCAGACAGAGGTGGCAGAGGGACGAGTCAGCCAGCCCCCCGGCTACACCCAGCACCAGGGCGGAGTCAAACACCTTGCGGGCGTCTGCCAGATTACCCAGAAGCCACTCCAGGTGTGCGTATTCGCGCCAGAGAGGCAGCCGGCCACGGTTCTCGGGCTCCTTGAGGAGACGCTTGGCCACACGCTTGCTCCTCTTCCCCTGGACGCGAAGACGACGCTTGATGCCGCGCCGCACGCAGTGCAGCACCTGGATCAGGGAGGTGAGACGAAAGTGAGCTGAATGGGGAGAGGGAAGAGCAAGAAGAGAAAGGGGGCGTAGAGAGGACTAAAGAAGTGGGAAAGTAGGTACCTTGAGTTTTTCGTACTGCAGCCAGCAGAGATACAGAACGGCTCTCTGCTTGGAAGGGAATTGGGGCAGAACCATCTGGAGCACGTAGGTCAGAAACTCCTCCCCCTCCTTGCCCAGATCTGCCCACTTCCTGGCACCCTGCAAGGTGGTCATGTGTCCCACGGGGCTGACCAATGGGGCTGGGAGGTGGTACGCTGTGAGTGGCGGCTGAGCTTGGGGCACCTCTCCCAGGAGAGACAGGTCCTCTAGCAGTGAGCTCCACCAGGGGGTCGGTGTGGGCAGAGGAGCAGTCTAGCGCCCCTGTAGGCAAACCCAGGAACTGCAGGAAGTGAAACATTAGACGTAGCTTGAGCTCTGGACTATTCACACGAATCAGAGACTGACCGATGTCATCAAACAGAACCTGGGGGAGAGAGGGGAAGAGAAGGAGCAGAGAGGGGAGGAGAAGGAGGAGAGAATAACAATATTTATTAATAAAGACACCCACTCCAGAGCTTCATAAAAATAAACATGTGCTCCGAGGCCTCAGCCAATACCTGTCTGTCTGGGTCCTCACAGTCTTCCACCGATTGGCCCTTGGCTTTGTCCGGCCTCCAGGGCAGCCAATGATTGGCCTCACGGGATGTCTCAATGTCCAACCAGATCCTCCACTTTGGCCAGGTCCTGTCCTTCAGCTCCTCTTCTAGATCTTCATCATCCTCATCATCCTCATCTGAAACACACCCATCGCTGAGGTTATACACTGTGTGTGTGCGTGTGTGTGTGTGCGTGTGCGTGTGTGTGTAGTGTGTTACCTGCATCAGGGAGAAGCCAGCCTCCTCTCTCCTGCTGAAGCATCCAGGCCTTCCAGCCTCGGGCGCCCTCTCTCTCCCACCCTGGCCTCCCCGCTGTCCCAGAAGGGCTCGAAAAACTCCACCTGCACACACACACACACACACACACACACACACACACACACACACTGCGTTGGTGAACAAGCTAGGTAATGAATGCAAATGAAGTGTTTAACATGTCAACACATGCAGGGAGGTGGTCATTAGAACAGATTATATGCACGATCATGCCTCAGTCTCCGACAGACACAAACGCATTCTCTCTCTTACACACACACACAAACTGTGCGACAAGTGTCACAAATGTGACACAAGCACTAGAGTAAAGCACATTTATAATCGTAAACACTTCATCATCTACTGAACAGGAGATTAAACACCCATCATGTCTTCTCACTCTCTACAGTCCTATTGACACTCTGAGCCGTGTGTGTGTGTATGTGTGTGGTGTGTGTGTGTGTACCTGCTGTCTGGTGGGCAGGTCTTTAACGCTGTCTGGTTTGAAGAAGGTGAAGTCTAGCAGAGCCTGGAACAGACAGACAGCCTTCTCAGAGTGTCCCGCCTGACGCAGGAAGTGACACTGCTGCACGAAGATGTCTGGCGGCCAGATGGAGAGAGATGAGGCAGGGAGGGAAGGCGGGAGATGGAGAGGAGGGAGGAGGGAGGGAGGAGGGAGGGAGATGGAGAGGAGGGAGGAGGGAGATGGAGAGGAGGGAGGAGGGCAGGAGGGAGATGGAGAGGAGGGAGGAGGGCAGGGTAAAAAGGCAGACTCGTTAAGACAGCCCATTCCTGCATGATTCAAAGCAGGTAGATTAGTGTCCTAGGTACTTAAGAGATGAAAGCAAAGGAAGCTATAATGAGGAGGATGAGAAAGGAGTGTGTGTGTAAGAGTGTGTTTGTGTGTGTAAGTGTGTGTGTGTTGGTGAGTAAGGGTGTGTGTGTTTGCAATGTATGTGTTTGTGTATGATGATGAGAGCGGGAAAGAAAGCAATACCAGATAATCTCTCCGGAATTAAATATTCAACAGGCCAATCAAATTCCCCCATCCCCAGGTCACATGGCTTTCATGAGCCTTTATTACTTTCTTAATTATTCATCTTAGTATTCATGAGGTTCTGATTATTCTTATAGATAATTAGGGGATGAGAATCCTACAGAGACTGGTCTGATTCAGGTTTAATCAACCCTCCCTATGACAGTTCTTTATAAGACAATACTACAGCTGACATTGTGTTTGTCACAATCAACAATTGGCCTCTTCTGTCACTTTGCCTCCTCTCCTCCTTGATGGAAACTTTGTCATCCTCTACAGCTATGACCAAGCCAGTCATTTCAGGGATTTTCAAAAGGTCACCTGAACCACACAGGTGTGGTCAGAATCCTCAAACAGGAAGCGACCTGACCAGAACAGGAAGCAGACAGACAGCTCTAATTCTGCTCCTCTGCCTGCCTGTCTATAGCTCAGAGGGCATAACCAAAAACACGACACAGTTTAACCTTCATATCACACTGTATGTAATGCAGTATCCCTGCTTCACCACTGGATGGCGCCTGTGACCAGGACCAGACATGAAGCTCCACTGACAGATCCAGATAGTTGCTTTCAGCATTCAGCTATAGAATAAATCTCTTTCAGCTGAAACCAGAGCCGGCGCATTGCACTCCATCTCTGCCTGCTCCTCACCTCCCTGCATCCACCCACCCGTCTCCCCTCCACCCCTCCCCCTCCCTCTCTCCCTCCCTCCCTCCCCCTGTCCCTCCCTCCCTTCTGTCAGGGAAAACACTCAGGCCAGTCAGACGCTGGGCACCAGCAGGTCGATAGATGCAGCAGGACAGGAACACAGCAGGACAGCAGGAAGTGGAAGCAGCAAAGGGAAACCTGATCCAGCTCTGCTGTGTGTGTTCACGTTCCGCTGTACTAATATTTACATCGACTGTTTACATCATCCGCAACCTACAGCGCGTGGCTCCCCTTTCACGGGCAAGGCCACTGCAGCAGACGACGTGAGTCATCATCACACGCACCTCGCTGAGCCAGTCAATCCAGGGGGGGGGAGTACCAGACTGCTCTGTCAGCAAGGACTACAGGTGTGAGGGACATGCAGGCAGACCAAAGGATAAAAGGGAGGCTGGTTAACGTAGTTCCAGAGTAGTGTGTGAACTCATTTACCCAGCATGCTTTCCTGGGTGCCGGGCAGGGCTGTGTGTGACGTCATACTTCCATCCTGCACAGCAGCGAGCGTGCTCAGGCACTTCCCGTAGGCGGAGTTGACCTTTGACACGGAGAAGGTGCTGAAGTGACTCTGTGTGAACAGCAGGTACTCCCTCCAGATGGGGGCGCTGTTGGGATGCAGGAACACCAGCTTCCTCCACTCTTTCAGCAGGGCTGCGGGCTCGCACAGCTCCCGGCTCAGACGCAGCCTCTCCAGCTGCAGGGCCACGCACGTCGGGTTACTCTCCAACGCGCGCTCCGCGATGCTCATCTTCTTCTCCACAGACGCTCGCAACGACCGGCCGCCACGCTCCGCCTCCATCGACCCCCCCTCCCCCCCCAAACCCTCCCGCCTCCCACAGCTCATCCTGGGAGGAGAGATAAGAAAGAGAGAGAAAAGAGGAGTAAAAGTCAGTAAAAATCGTAACTGGTGGTTAATGTAACAGTGCCCCATCTAACTATGTACCAACCATCCAACTATGTATCGACCATCAAACTACATACTAACCACCTATATCTTGTTAACAAACCTGGAAGTGCAGGAACTGCAGCCAGAGCTGAGTGTCTGTGGGCGTCTCTCTCAGCCTCCTGTTGAAGTCCTCCACCCTCCCAGCCAGCAGGGCGGCGCTGCTGTCCTTGTCCTTGGGGGGCTCCTGGGCCTGCCCCTGCTCACTGTGGCCCCGGCCTTGTAGCCAGAGGGAGGTGGAGTCATCGTACACCCCTAGGGGGTTGGTCCAGCTCACGGGTCCAGATCCCACCCCAGCACCCCCCTCCTTGGGGCAAAGGGGCAGTGGGATGTACTCGGGGGTGGGGCCGGGTGCAGGTGCCCCGGGGAGGGAGGGCTCGGGAGGGGCTTTCAGCAGAGGGCGGGCAGAGGAGCAGAAGTAGCGCTCTGTCTGCTTCCTGTTCTTGTCAGATCGCTTCCTGCTTGAGGAGTCGGTCTCGGCCCAGCTGACGGCCTGCCTGCGTGGGTCCAGGCCCAGACAGGACTGGCCCTTCCTCCGGTACCTGGAACACAAGGAGACAGTTGAGCTGAGAGAGACGAGCTCAGAAGAGGAAGACTGGGGCGAGGAGAAGGAGAAGTGAGTGGAAGGGAGGAAACAGGGGGGAGGTCACCTCCCTGTGGGGACAATAGGGGAGAGAATGATGCAAGAGGGAGAAAAAGACGGAAGGGGAAAAAGAGAGGGGGGGGTTACCTGGCAATGTCTCCCCTGTAGAGAGACTTGTACTGCCAGTTAGCAGAGTCTGCTTTGCGGTCCAGACAGAAGAACTGGGCAGGAGGACTCTGAAGGTCATCCAGCCACGCAAACTTCCCCTCCAGCTGGCACTGGACCTGGGGCTGCTGACTGGAGAAAAAGAGACAGACAGGCAGACAGGCAGACAGACAGACAGACAGACAGACAGGCAGGCAGGCAGGCAGACAGACAGACAGACAGACAGGCAGGCAGGCAGGCAGACAGACAGACAGGCAGACAGACAGACAGACAGACAGACAGACAGACAGACAGACAGACAGACAGACAGACAGACAGACAGACAGACAGACAGACAGGCAGACAGACAGACAGACAGACAGACAGACAGACAGACAGACAGACAGACAGACAGGCAGACAGGCAGACAGACAGACAGACAGACAGACAGACAGACAGGCAGACCGACAGACAGAGACAGACAATCACTAAAGAGATAAAAGTAACACTATCATAACCAATCTATTCTACCATGAAGGTCCTGCTCCCTGGGAAGTGTTTGAGACAGTGGGAGATCTCGGAAGATAGATGAGTTACCTCAACCTCTTAATGGGGAGTCTGTCCTTGAGAGACAGAGTGTGTGGGTGTGTGTGTGTGTGTGTGTGTAGAGGGTACAATTTCAGATACTGGCTGGTTCAGACACAAGAGCCTTGGCAGTCGTCCAAGACACTCAAACCTCCCTGACACGCTTCCCAGAAAAACACTCTCACTCTCCCCGTTTCTCACACAGTCACAGACATTGTTCCTCGTTCTAGAACGAAGGGTCGTGATTTGAGGGACACAGGTCATACCTGGGCTCCTCCGCATCCTGTTTCAGAAGGTCGCTGGGATAGACGGTCTCTGAGTTCTTCCTGTGTTTCTTTTTCTTCTTCTTCTCCTTCTTCTTCTTCCTCTTCTCGGACGAAACATCATTCCGGTTCTCCTCCTCCTCCTCCTCACTTGACAACAGTCTGAAGAGTGATTCATGGATGGATTATAGACATTCTTATGAGACTACTGATATATAAAAGGCTACCGACAGCCTACCCACCTTTGCTGCCTCTGTGCTATGCTTAAAGCCAAAATATATCTAACCATGTAGTCACTTCTATAGTTGCCATGAGGCCTACCACACAAAGACTTTTTAAATACATCTCACAGAGCAACACTAGCAACTGTACAGGGCTGCAGTGAATCATGGTGGGCTGTAGTAATGGCATAACGATTTAAGAGGTTTATGATGACTGTGCAGCAGTGGTACCTTGTGTCTGCTGCTGGCTGCTCGGGCTGGATAGACTTGTCTACCGCACGCTGGTGAAGGGAAAGGGCCTCGTCGGAGCGGAAACTTTGGTTGGTCAGCCATTCCAGTCCTGGGACGGGCAGGGGAGAGAGGAATGGTTAATCAATTAAGCAATTAGCTCTTTGAGGCATTCAGCTTTCAGCCTGAGGAATGGATGGATCAGCTCTGGTGACAGCTGCATTAAGAACGATTGAGGTGTCAGTAGAGAGGGGTCGGGGAGAGGGAGGGGAGGGGAGGGGAGGGGAGGGGAGGGGAGGGGAGGGGAGGGGAGGGGAGGGGAGGGGAGGGGAGGGGAGGGGAGGGGAGGGGAGGGGAGGGGAGGGGAGTGGGGAGGGGAGGGGAGGGGAGGGGAGGGGAGGGGAGGGGATGAAGGCAGCCCAGTCCAGAGAACTGTCAATGGGCAACCAGTAAGCATGCTGTAAACTGAAAGCATATATACAATCTCTGTGGTTAATAAAAATGAGAAATGAGTAGATGGTGAGGTGCCACAAAAACTGCTGACTGTGAGTCTGAGCTGATGTAAGTGCTGTTGTGCCTGTTGCTGTCCTCAGCTCCAGAGTTGAACGTTAACATTTCCCGCGGTATTCACTTTGAGTTCTCCCTCAAATAACAACCCACCTGTTGTTGTTACTACTTGTTTGGACCGAAACAAACTGCTGTATGCTCATGCATTTGCGTTCACATTCTTTACACTCCGTAAAAAGTGAGCAATGTGAATGTGATCGCGCCAATCTAACGTAGCTCTACGTTTAATATGTTTGATGATTTGATCTTCATTAAGAGGTAGCCAAAACGTGAATTTAGCTAGAGTAGCTAAGGCAGCAGGGTTGTATAGAAAGCCACTAAAATATATTTCGACATCAGTTATGTAAACTAAGGAGACAACATATCTATAAACAAGACATCTGATTCTTACCTTTAGGTGGTTCGTCAACTTTTTTACTCGCTAATCCTGCAAACGCTGGAAACAGTGCCATGTTACCGCTGCATGTAAACAGTCGCAGGGATGTGACGTCATATGAGTTGACAGCTCAAGTGGAGAATTTACTCTTGAATCCCTTGCATTATGCGTGTTTCTTGACTATGTATCTTTCTTACAAATTGTATGCATACAGTTAATACTGTTTATATTAGTTATAACTGACTTTGTTCAAATGTGCTCACGGGGTATTCATTTTATTTCTGTTGATGGCACAGAATAAAATAAAAAGTAAACTGTCCGAAAATACTTCTTTATGCCAATCAAATAGGTCTTCTTTTTCACCAAGTGTGGGTCTGTCAGTTCATAAATCTGTATTAATAACGTACAGTTTGTTATTATGGTTTCATATATGTTTTCATCCATTACATTTTATTGCATCTTTATACTGCAGATAAATATGAAATAAATCATAATGTAACATTTACAATTTATATTGGAAATGTATGTTAGACCTAATGTCTTTTTCAATTCAGCTTAAATATAGTTTGTGTTTATTTTGAGCAACCAATCGCAGATCACCACTCCTCCCTGCAGGTATCGAACCCCCAGTCTTATTAGGAGCTGCGACTATTCGCGAGTCGAATGACAGAACCTTCAGAATCAAAATAATTGTAGAAATATTTTTTGGGACATTATAATTAAATCAACTCCATTATATAGTAGGCTATATATGTGCGACGTCTTCCTAAAAAATGAGTTGGTTGAACCGGCGCCATTGCTTGACGCATTGCAGATCTAACGTAGCCAATCTTGAGCAGTTGTACAGTGTGCAGAATATTGCAGGTCTACTGTAACCAATGAGCAAGCTCGTCTCAAAAAGAGCTGCAATTTCTCCACCGTCAACAGTCCGACCAGCGTGTATTCTTCCGCAGAGATAAAATAGTGCTTTGCAGAAAATAGTACGCCACTGCTCAAATTCAAGCGCAATAGCGTTCTCAACGACCTGTCAAACGGAGATACACAATAAGGCCTCTACTGTTTCAGCAGTGCGAATTCGTTCACAGTAAACTGTACTCTCAGCACTTTTAGTCTCGTTAACCTAGGCTTGCAGTGACGTTAATTGATACATGAAACTTTCAACTTGATTCTTTAAATAGTCTACCCTTGGTAAATAGGCTACCGGACAGAAGTAATAACATCTATAATAATAACATTGTCACAAGTTGCAAAATATGTGTATTTCATTACCAAAATAAGTTGTTAGATTATCTGAACACGTATTAAAAGTAACCCATAACCAGTGGAGCTCATATTAAAATGTTTTTTTCTCTCCATAAACCACCAATGACCATTTGGGTTCCATGTGCTATATTTTCCACACTGTTACTTGTGACTAATACTATATCCTAGACCATAAAATAATTTTATTTTTTTAAAACACTTATAACCACTTTTTAACCTGTTTGTCAGTGTGGTCTGCCATGTGAATAACATGTTGCATGATGCTGGCCCATGACCCTTGGTAACACTAGGGTGGTAACACTGACATATCCTCACAGTTTGATAGTGCTTCTTCAGAGGTTACTAATCATTTAAAAAACTTTGGAGAAAGTGGTTTGCTTGTAGTCTGGTGCAAGCTGATAGTCAAGACTGCTCCACCTCTCCCTCACCCTTCCATCTGTGCCAAGTGTGGTGCTGATGAGAGAGAGATCCTGCCTACCCTGCAGAGAGAAAATGCGGAAGTGAGTGAGTTTCCAGCGGCGGAGGAATACACACAGCTATATAGCACCAGACAGTTGTGGCCACACACACCTTTCAGCCCATCATAGAGTTCCTTGGGTGCGGGTCAATCTCGTAGTCTAGCTTTAGCAAACCAAACTATACAGCACCGACAGACATGGTACGTATTATATGATACATTGAATATGTGAGTTTGTAAATGTTATTGTAGAGCATTTAAGGCAAGGTGGCTGTGATTTGCATTGCATGGTAAGCCTCAACCGGAGTGCTTTCGAACTCGACCATTCAATGGAGTGGTCGCTCTGTGCGTCGATGCTGTCTGTTACATTTACTGATGTGAAATAGTTGTCATGTATAACTTCTCGTTGCCTATTCGGGTTTTCTTGTCGTGTAATGAATGGGTTGTCGACTGCCGACTGGTCACACTGATAACCGATCTGATCGGCTCTGGTGATACGAGGATGTGCCGTCTCCTATGTGCTCGACTCCACGCGCGCTGCAGATTAGACGCAGTTAACTCTGTTTTCAAGTGCTGGATGATTAATCAGATATCCCAAAATGTGGATCTGAACGTTTGAGAGTTTCAAACATGTGTCACGTTCAAATGTGGCCAGGCTTGGTCTTAGAGACCCTCGAGATTTTATGTCATATGCTCTCTCACACACGCTCATGCTCACACACACACATACACACGCGCACACACAGGCGGATATAGTTGGACTTTAGAGGACGCATAGTAATGTAGCCTAGCTATCTGTTGATGCGGTCCAACGGCTACCGCTTTACCGCATATCAGAAATACAGACGCCGTTAATCACCATCTAAAATGCGGTTGTTTTTTGACTCCTTTTCTTTGCAACCCCACCCACATTTGTTACATGGACAACTGAAAAGTAGCCCCTCGACTATTTTGTCATCTCTCTTGACCAGTTCGGTCAATGTGAACGGGAGGGGTGAAGAAATAACCATCCATTTTTAATAGCATTGAAGGCAGGCTATTTCCATGTAATAATAATGAGAAGCAATTTGGTTCAAGCTTGCAGCAATGCCTGTCCCATTTCTATTGGAATCATTAATCACAATCACAGCGCATAATGTAACACAACACACAATATGGACCATTCGTCTTGACAATTTGTCTATCTTTGTTATGAAATCACAATTCTGCGGTAGATTCCGTGTCGAATGGGTTGATGTAACGGAACTCTGTAACATGGTTTTATGACTACGTGTCTGTCATGGATCAGATGCAGACCTCTCCGGTCGGGCAGATCATCAGACACTTGATACACACCGACTGACTAAGGTTCTGTTCGGTTTACCGTTTCTTAATTGCTCTCTCAAGAAGCCCGTTCAGGAGACGCGCCTCACTTCGCGCCCCGCCGTGGGAGGGTGGATGAGGTTGTGTAACCAGCGGGGAAGAGGAGGGGGGGGGCGTGAAAACATGCATCTCAGATTAAATGATGTTCTAGTGCTAAAAGCACGCATTGTTTCTCTGAGAGTATGGAAGGAATGTGGCCGAGGGAGTGGGAATAACAAAGCTATGTATTGTCTCAACATAACCATAAACACAATCACCCTCAGTCATAACTGCAGGGAAACGATGGATTTAATCTCCTTCTGTTCCAAGTTGTAGAACGATGACGGTTCTTGACCTCAGCCTACTCTCCAGTCACACCCAGTCACACAAACCCAGAGTTGAGGAGAATATGGAAGACAGGGGGAAAGGAGAAGAGGACAGGAGAGGATGATCGAAAAGACCTCCACACAGACCTAAAACCTCTTGACATTTCCTAGTAAAAGCATTGAAAGGATCTCACTGAACTGGGTTGCTGTGGTGCAAAAGACCTTTCTAAGATGAGAGTGTAGAAAGTGTAAGCCGTTTGAGTGGGCAGCACTGAACAGTTCTTGTGTCTCCATGCAGAACAAGATACAGTATTATCCTCGGTTCACCATCTCTGAATACCCACAGGCACCATGCTAGCGTACTCTCACTCTGGTGACTCTGGCCTAACTCACCGGCTGACTAACTAGATAAATAACTCATTGACTGAATGGCTTTGTGCTCAGTCTAGATAGCAATTACATTACTACCTGACTGACTCGCCAGTTTTACAGCCTGTTACTACGGTTACAGTCATAACTGGTAAAGTCCCTTACAGGCCTGCTTCTACCCTGACCACTGTGTGATAGCTTTTCCAGGATGCAGTTATGAGGGAAGTTACCATGGTGTTCTGTTGGCCACCGTTCCCCCTGTGGGTGGTATGATGTTGAGTCCCTTCTGGAGTCCGCTGTGACATGGGTGGGTGTGTGGTTGCCATGGTGAGCGGTAGATAGCTGGCCAGGTTTTTGAGCTCAGTAGGCCAGCAGCAGAGCAGTCACATCCAGGCCAGATTCCTGGCAAGCCCTGCACACTGCTTCGCAATCCAGGCCAGATTCCTGAGAGGAGTGAGTGTGTGAGTGAGGGTGTGTGTTGGGAGGGAGGGGGGGGGTGGGGGGGGTGATATTGGAGGTAACTGGACCAGGCTGGGTTGCAGTGTTCCTACAGAAGGCCCCCTGGCTGCAGTGTCTTCAACCTGCAGTCGCAGAGAAGCAGTGTGATCCTGGAGAGCGGGTAGAGGCGAGGTCTTCTGGGTCAGGCTGCTGCTCCATAGCAGGACCCTGGAGCTGTGGAAGTCTATTCTATCACCTCTAAGGAGAGCGTGGCTCCAGAGGCTGTGTGTCTGTGTGGGCAGTGTACAGAGTGCGTCAGGAGGAAAGGTGAGAGCTGTGTGTGTGTGTGTGACCAACTGGCCATGTGACCTGTCTCCTAATCAGGGAAAGGACCTGTCCGTCTGCCTGGGGGTCTGTAACCGTAGCGATATACTGACAGAGCGGCTCGTGGTGAAAACCACCCGGCAACACATCAGTCACCCGAGCAACAGGGCCTCTGTTGAAACGTCGAAATGTTGCAATGGAGGAAGTGGTGTCTCCGGACACCCAACACCTCTTCAGCGGGAGGTGGACACGTCAGCAGTCAGTCCAACCACACCACCCCTGAACTGACCAGCTCTCACCCTGACCTACGCTGCCTGGACTGGGCTGGGCACCCCCTGCGTACCCCCTCAGCACCAGACACCTCCTGGCTGGGCCCTGAAGACAGACACACTCTCTAGATGCACCGTGAGCACCACACAGAGACTGAGAGCCAGTCAAGCAGACAGACTGGTAGAAAGTAGAAAGATCGACACAGGCAGTCAGACGGACTCTGACAGACTCTTGGCAGACAGAGAGAGAGACAGACAGTTTGAGATCACAGCGAGAAACAGCCGGGGAAGACAGCCAGCCGGACAGGAGGTGTAACAGACGGGAGGGACAGACAGGTGAGCAGCCATGCTGCCTAAGAAGCGAGCCCTGTACCTGGAGCAGGACCTGGTGTCTCTGTCCATGGTCTACGAGCTCCTGGACCAGCAGCAGTTCTTCTACCAGGAGCTGATCCAGCAGCAGGAGAGGAACTACAGGAGCTTCCTGCAGATGCTGGTGGACTCCACGTCGTCGCGCTTCGACGGCCTGGTCAAGGAGCTGCAGGACTTGAAGAACGGCCTGCAGAGCACTCGCAAGGACCTGGCCGAGGTCAAGCGGCAGGGCGGGCAGAACGCCAAGCGGGCCGAGTTCCTCGCCGAGGGGCTGGTGATGGTCCGGGGGGCGATGGACGGGCTGTCGGCCAGGGGGGCGGGGGTGGGGGGGGCCACGGGGGCGTTGAAGGCTAAGAAGGCTCCTCTCCTCTCCGGGAGGGACGGGGGTAAGAAGGATCCCCTGGCCGGACACAGAGCCCAAGGCCAAGAGACTGGTGGCAGACCTGACGGACATTCACTTTGATGCCTTTCAGGTCCAGACGCAGACACGCACACTTTAACGCTCTGAACCTAAACACACACACACACACACACACACACACACACAGGTGTAACAGCAGTCAGTGATGTATCGGTTTGGAGCACATAGGGGTGGCTCTGGCTACCTTGTTTTACAATGATTGCGTTACGTTAAAGTTTGTGTTAGTGGGGTGTAACTTGTACTGGGACAGACTGTGGTCATGGCAGACTGGTCTGGGTGTGTGTGGATCAGGCTGTGGTCATGGCAGACTGGTCTGGGTGTGTGTGGATCAGCTGTGGTCATGGCAGACTGGTCTGGGTGTGTGTGGATCAGGCTGTGGTCATGGCAGACTGGTCTGGGTGTGTGTGGATCAGGCTGTGGTCATGGCAGACTGGTCTGGGTGTGTGTGGATCAGGCTGTGGTCATGGCAGACTGGTCTGGGTGTGTGTGGATCAGGCTGTAGAGTCTCTCTGTAAGGCTGTTTTAAACTGTCTGACTGCCCCATCAACTTGTTAGGCTGTTGACAGGCTGGCTCTTTGACTGTCTGTCTCTGTGGGGTTGAAGGCTGTCCGGCTGTTTGGCTGGCTGTGTGTTTGTCCGGCTGGTTAAGCATGTGAACTCTGGTTTTTCTGCCAGAGTTCATGAATATTGATGCATTTGTGATCATTGGCAGCTCACAGAGCGGATGTGTAAATTAGACAAGGAAGAGCCAATCAGAATGTTCCATTTTAAGCAGTTGTGAGTTTGGATTGGCTAGGACTGGTCTCTCAGATCTGGTGAGGGTGGGCAGCGACATCTGTGTTTACTCCACCAACCAGCACACCTACATACTGTCCCCTGTCTGCAGTGCATGTCTAATAGTGCTTATTCTGTTGTTTATAAGACTGCATACATAGTGTTTGATGAACGCTGTGGTTTCCCCCCTTCCTCCCCCTTCCCCCTTCCCCCTTCCTCCCCCTTCCTCCCCCCCCCTTCCTCCCCCAGGCGGACCAGCTCACAGAGGAACAGATCGCTGGTAAGCAGCTGTGGCAGCTGTGTGACTGCTACTCTCTGATGGAACTAGCAGTGAGGATAGCTGCAGTGTGTTTACTACAGACAGTCTTAAGCTGCACTATGTAGTATAGTAGTATACTAGAGAAAGTCCTTAAGCTGCACTATGTACTATAGTATGTATACTAGAGAAAATCCTAAAGCAGCACTATGTACTATAGTATGTATACTAGAGAAAGTCCTAAAGCAGCACTAATGTACTATAGTATGTATACTAGAGAAAGTCCTAAAGCAGCACTATGTAGAGTATTATGAATACCAGAGATAGTCATTAAGCTGTACATGTACCGTTGTAGAATGTGAGACTTCTTATTATCCGAGACCTGGAGAATGTGTATCTGCACCAGGCACACCAGGTCCTACATCAGAACCGTGTACCTGTGTGTGAGTGTGTGTGCGTCAGACGGCTGTAGAGACACTCAGCCACGCTGTGCTCTCTCTCCCCCGCCGTGCAGAGTTCAAGGAGGCGTTCTCCCTGTTCGACAAGGACGGAGACGGCACCATCACCACCAAGGAGCTGGGCACCGTCATGAGGTCACTGGGCCAGAACCCCACCGAGGCCGAGCTGCAGGACATGATCAACGAGGTCGACGCTGACGGTGAGCACGTGTGTGTCTGTGTGTGTGTGTGTGTGGGCCATGTGGATTGTAGGTTCTTCCAACAAGCAGCTTTTGAAGGACCTGAATGCTTGCAGGCCGGGGTGTGGCTGCTCCAGAGACAGGTGTCTGGTGTCTGGCCCTGTAGACTGGGTCAGGAGTATCTGCCAGGACGTAGCAGCTGTCAAGCACATGACCACACACCCACAGACCACTAAAGAGATTTACTACTGAGGATTACTGGTGTGTGTGTGTGTGTGTGTGTGTGTGTGTGTTGCTGGTGTGATGGGTTTAGCCTGCCCCCCCCTGGTCTTGTGAACCAGTCGAGCAGTGCCTGCATGTAATCTTGTCATGGATCTAACCAACCTGGTCACATGACTTCACCTCACTCACCCGACCTCTGACGCCGGCTGCTTTCTCTCGGTTACCAGGCAACGGGACCATTGACTTCCCAGAGTTCCTGACGATGATGGCGAGGAAGATGAAGGACACGGACAGCGAGGAGGAGATCCGAGAGGCCTTCAGGGTATTCGACAAGGTGGGTCTCTGCCCCGTGTGTGTGTGTGTTCGTGCCCAGAAACGTGTGTGTGTGTGTGTGTTTGTGCCCAGAAACGTGTGTGTGTGTTTGTGCCCAGAAATGTGTGTGTGTGTTTGTGCCCAGAAACGTGTGTGTGTGTTTGTGCCCAGAAACGTGTGTGTGTGTGTGTGTTTGTGCCCAGAAACGTGTGTGTGTGTGTGTTTGTGCCCAGAAACGTGTGTGTGTGTGACCGTGTGTTCTCCGCCCTCCGCCACAGGACGGTAACGGCTACATCAGCGCGGCCGAGCTGCGTCACGTGATGACGAACCTGGGGGAGAAGCTGACAGACGAGGAGGTGGACGAGATGATCAGAGAAGCCGACATTGACGGAGACGGACAGGTCAACTACGAAGGTACGCGACGCACGACCGCACGACCGCACGACCGCCATCTATGGATCTACACGCTCTCTCTCTCTCTCTCTCTCTCTCTCTCTCTCTCTCTCTCTCTCTGTCTCTCTGCTCTGTCTCTGCTCTGTCTGTCCTGTCTGTCTCTCTGTCTGCTCTCTCTCTCTCTCTCTCGTCTCTCTCTCTGTCCTGTCTGTCTCTCTCTTTCTCTCTGTCACTGTCTGTCTCTCTCTCTCTCTCTCTCTCTCGACTCTCTCTCTCTCTCTCATCTCTGTCACTGTAGCTTCTCTCTCTCTCTCTCTCTCTCTTTATCTCTGTCACTGTCTGTCTCTCTCTCTCTCTCTCTCTGTCACTGTCACTGTCTGTCTCTCTCTCTCTGTCACTGTCTGTCTCTCTCTCTCTCTCTCTCTGTCACTGTCTGTCTTTCTCTCTCTCTCTCTCTCTCTCTCTCTCTCTCTCTCTCTCTCTCTCTCTCTCTCTCTCTCTCTCTCTCTCTCTGTCACTGTCTGTCTCTCTCTCATCTGTCACTGTCTGTCTCTCTCTTCCTCTCTTTCCCTGTCACTGTCTGTCTTTCTCCCTCTCTCTCTCTCTCTCTCTCTCCCTCCTCTGTCTTTGGGGTGTAGCTCTATCCTCTCCTCTAGCAATAATATGATGTTGTGCCAATGTAACCAGAACAACAATCTCCACGGTAGCGATGACAGGAGGGTTAGCTTCTCGTTGTTTTAATTGCGTAAGACCAGCAGGCATGTACCCCCTAGCAACAGCAATCTTTCGACATAAACATTCTAATGTTGTTGTTGCTGTTGCTATGCTCCACCCTTCTAATATGTTGCCTGTTTGCTTTTCTTCTCTCTGCAGAGTTTGTACAAATGATGACAGCCAAATGAATCCCCGCCCTCCTGATCTCCTTAGAAGACAAAAAAGAATCAGTCAAATGTTTTACTTACCTCTTGCAAAAATATACATTTATTCATACTGTTTCTGTATAGAAAACATAACTGAATGTTGAAAAACAATAAATTCTGTCCACATAAAGAAGTTTAAAGAAAAAAAAAGTTGAAAAAAAAGCAAAAACAAAAATGAGTTGCATGTACTGGTTAGTGGTTGTGTCCCAGCGCAGAGTTCAACACCAGTAATACCTGATCTAATAGGCTACCTGTTAACCAACCAGCAGCTACGCACTGCTCCAGGAGGTCCACCTCCTGGTCACATGTGCTCGTGGTGATGTTTGGGCTGGCCAATCGTCTTCTTTTATCTCCTGTTTCTGTTCTTCATGCATGCAGCTTGAGAGGCGGGGCCTCGGCGAGGCGAGGCTTAAACGTCCCGCCCCCACGATGCCCTGGGATTGGTGGGCTTCTGGACAGTCTATCTGGAAACAAGCTCTGAAGAGGGGGAGGAGGAATCGCATAGAGGTTGTGTAAATGGGACATTTGCAGTTTGCTTAATGAATTACAAAAGAGATATTTTTAAGAAAATGATCATTTAAAAAAATAACTCATTTTAGATTATATGTTTGGCATGTTGGGGTTATTCAGTTTATTTGTTGTGAGTGGATATTTGGGGGGGAGGGTGGGGGGAGTGAGGTAGGGGCTGTTAGGTTCGGGTGGGGGAGGTGGGGGCAGTTGACTCGTACTTCTGTTTTTTCTGTTAGAGACCCTGGCAGGGGTTAGGAGGAGGCTGGGGGAGGGGAGGAGGCTGGGGAGGAGGTCGGGGAGGAGGCTGGGGCGGAGGTCGGGGAGGTGTGAGACTGGAGGAGAGTGCAGCACCGGGGTCTTGTTCTGACTGTTCATGTTGAGTTCAGTTGATCTTCATTCCAAGTTGTACATGCTAGTCTTTTAATTTTGTTTTCCAATAAAAGACCATGAACTTAACGACCTCTTGTTTGTGTGTTGTGTTGTTTGTTTGTTTGTTTCTGGTCTAACCAATAATCCTGGTGAATTAGTCAACACTCACAAACCAGCACGCGCACAGCAAGCACACAGTCTAGAGCCACTTACAGTACAGCAGACACTGGCTTCACCATGGCAACGCTTCTTTTTTTGGAGCCGTTACTCCTAAGTGTGTGTGTGCGGGAGGGTTCATGAGGACTTCTCAGAATGGTTTTCATCTGCCAACGTCTGCCTTCAGAGAACCTGCGGTTGCCAGGCAACAGCAGCATCCTGGGCCGAATGACAGGATGAGGAGAGACACGTGGGAGTTCTGAAGAGAAAGAGAGGGAGGAAGAGGGATGGAGGGCGAGATACTGAGGGAAAGGGGGGTGGAGAGAGAGATGCAGAGGAAGCAATACGTAGATGTAGTCAGTGAGAAACAAAGGAATCGGGGAGATACTAGAGATGGGAAGAGAGGAAGATGAAGGAGATCAGAGGGAGATGTGCTGAAGGACTGAGTCCGCAGCCTCAGCATCCCTCCCCCCTCCTCCCCTCCTCCCCCTGGCTGTCCCCTCCCCCCCTCCTCCCCTGCCTGCCCCTTCTCCTCCCCTCCTCCCCTTGTCCCCTCCCCCCCTCCTTCCCTGCCTTCCCTCTTTCTCCTCCCCTCCTCCCCCTGTCCCCCTCCCCCCCTCCTTCCCTGCCTGCCCCTTCTTTTCTCCTCCCCTCCTCCCCCTCTCTCCTCCCCCCTCCTGCTACCCCTTCTCCTCTACTCCCCTCCTCCCCCTGTCCCCCTCCCCCTCTCCTCTGCTATAGAAGCAGTCTTGCTGTCCCTGGTTAACTGCTTATGCAACAGTGCTTGTTAATACAACCAGCCGAAGCACACTCCTCCATTCCTACACTGTAGCATGAGCTGCTGCCACACTCAGCTGGCTGCTACAGGTTCCTGTAGTCTGTGTGTGTATGTGTGTGTGTGTGTGTGTGTGTGTGTGTGTGTGTATGTTGTGTGTGTGCATGCATGCATGTACAGTGTGTTTGTGTGTTTGTGTGAGTGTGAGAGAACAGTGGTGTCCTGGCTGCCACTGTGTTGTTCAGTGGTGGGGAACAGAATGTAGTGACAGAGCGTGGGAGGAGAGGAAAGAGGGATGAGATGAGAGAGAGAACGGAGGGAGCAGCGAGAGGAGAGGCTGACGAGGATGCAGGAGAGGGAATAGAAGAAATCAGAGTAAAGGGATGAGACGAAAAAGTATGATATGTATTCCTAAGATATTATACCTCCTCCCCAACGATTCATAAGGCCGCCCTCGATCCTCACCTCTCTTCTCTTTTTCTTCTTCCTCCTTCTCTTTCTACCCTTATCTTCCTCTCTTCTATTTTTCTCCCTGCGCTCTACGTCGCTTCGTCCGCCGCTTCAGCTTTTATCTTCTTCCTCTCGTCCTCATTCTCTGCCGTCCCTCGCTCACTGCTCGGGTATTCGTCCGTCCCGGCGCTCTGTCCGCCCTGCCGAGAGGAGAGGCCTGACGAGGATGCAAGGAGGGGAAATGAGGAAGAGAGGAGAGGGGGAGGAAGGCTCTCTTTTTCATCAGACTTCATCGTAGCGTGATGTGCCACGGCCCACGCGTTGAAACAAGCTACCCTACAGTTGTGTTGTGGTGTGTAGTGGATGTCATGTAACTGTAATTTTTGTTTTTGCACAATGTATCTGTGGTTTTTCCTTGTAAGCGTAAGTGCACACGCACACTTATAATAAATCAAAGTATAGCTGAATAACGGAGAACAGAGAGATGATGATGAAACAGAGTGTAAGAGAGTCCCTGTTAACCTGACCCTGAGTGCATGTATGAGTCTGCCTGGTGTGCTGTGTGTGCCTGTATGTGTGTGTATGTGTGTGTGCCTGTATGTGTGTGTGCCTGTGTATGTGTGTGTGTATACCTCCCAGAGCAGGGCCCACCCTGGAGTCAGAGTGGTCCTCTCCCCGGGCACATCCTGCCTCCCTGGGGGAGAGCCAGCGCACCTCACCCCTCTGGCCTCCAGGTGAACTCTGTGTGTCACATCATTCTCTCTGACACACCAATTCATTAACGGAGGGTGGAGGTCACCTAGTCAGGACAATGTCTCTTATCACAGCTCCAGGAGACCCAACACACACACACACACACACACACACATGACATGGACACCATGCAGTGGCCACCTCACACAACCTTTCATGTACTGTAAATCGGCATCAAGTATGTTACTAAACCTACCCGACCCCAGTCAGCAGACTGGCCACCCAGAGGGTCCTGGCTGTTCCTGGGTTCCCCAGCGGGCAGGCCTGCAGAGGGGGGTGTGAGGTGGCCCCTGGGGGGGGCCGTCTGAGGGGGCACACCGGCTCAGGAGGGCTCACAATAAAGAATGACTTTGCAGAGAGAAGCTCTGGAGAAAGAGGACCAGCAGATTAATTACTTCCTGTTTTCTTCAAAGAGGAAGTAGGCCACAGGGGAAATCAGCGAATCCGTGTTCTGCAGCTCCAGAGACGGAGGTTAGGGGGCTGCACAGTGTCTCCATTCACCTCTCCACCAAACCTCATTAAACTTCAATAAACAAAAAGGCACACACACACACACTCATATACAGTGTATATATATATAAACACTCACTCATACTAAACCAACTCCATCTCACCCACACCCTAACACCCTTCAACCCCTCCCGGGGCCCTCAGCCCCATCCCGGGAGAGCAGGGCTGGGAGAGAGGTCGTCAGAGAGGGTGGGCTTCAGGAATGCCATTCAGGGGCTTCATTCAACCCCAGCTGAAGTCAGGAGTGCGTGAGCCCAGGGAGCAGGGCTGAGGCAGGGCTGGGGCAGGGCTGAGGGCAGGGCTGAGGCAGGGCTGAGGCAGGGCTGAGGCAGGGCTGAGCAGGGCCAGGCTGCTGGAGAGTTCACATCCTCCTGCCTGACTGGCACACCAGAGAAACATGATGCTCCTGGTCAGACCAGCCTGTCAGTGTGTGTGTGTGTGTGTGTATGTGTGTTGTGTGTTTGTTCGGGGCTTCTAAGTTGCATCCCCTGCCTGTGACCTCAGATCATGAGTTTGAGTGTGTGTGTATACAGGTGAGAGTTGCCTGTTTGACTGTGTGTGTGGAGGAGGGTCAGGAGGGAGTCATAGGTGTGTGTGGTGGTGTGTGTGTGTGGTGTGTGTGTGTGGTGTGTGTGTGTGTGTGTGTGTGTGTTGTGTGTGTGTGTGTGTCTGTGTGTGTGTGTGTGTGTGTCTGTGTGTGTGTGTGTGTGTGTGTGTGTGTGTGTGTGTGTGTGTGTGTGTGTGTGTGTGTGTGTCTGTGTGTGTGTGTGTGTGTGCCTGCAGCCTGTCATCGGAGGATTAGCACGCGTGTGGTGCCCCTGACAGTCTTTGTCCTACCGTGTCACAGCTCTGAGCACCCCCCTGGGCAGAGAGACCCAGGATACGGCCTCCTGGGCTGTACACACACACACACACACACACACAGTCACACACACATCTGCTCACATACACACATACTCCACTGAGGTGGAGGTTTTGTCTAGTGTTAATTGGTGTGGTTAATCATCAAGCATAGTTCTCAGAAAAGTCTCTCCCACAGGGAGTGATGTTGCCAGGCAACAACTGTACCCAATATAATAGAAAGCAGCACTTAAGGTGTTGTTGAGCTTTCATGCCAGAGAAAAACAGACAGAAAGAGAAGCCCCAGAAGGTTCTATTAATACCTGTCTCACCTCTATTCCTGGTCCAGCCCAGTTCTCCAGAGAGGTACACTGTTCCCTTCCATTATCTAAGAAACTGAACTGATTTGTTCGTTTGGTATAATTGCATACACACATTGTTAGCCTAGCTATCACATCATATGCAAGTAACTCATATTATTATTATCATTGTTACCAGTAGGTCAACGTTACAGTAAAGATGCAGAAGTCTTAACTATGAATTGATATTATTACAAGTTGCTTCCACAGGCTTGTTTCTGGCCTCTGTCAGACCTAGAAATCTCTCACAGTCCTTCCTCTATATGACCTGGTAGGCCTCAGGTGTGAAACTGCACGCTTATATAGTTACGTTTCTAAGTCTCTAAGTTATCATACTGTCATCACTGCAGGTACATAGGCCCTAGGTTAGCTTGCTGTCATCACTGTAGGTATATGACCCTGTTTACTTGAGGGTTCAGGTTGAGGTGCAGTTCTGTGGGAGTATGTGAAGACATTGCTTGTAAAAAGAGCTTCACAAATAATATTTGATTGGATTTACTGTCAAGGTAGGTATACAGGCCCTAGATTTACTGTCACCACTGTAGGTATACTGGAGGTCCGACAGTAAGTTAAGTGCCCTGCAGGTGGATGTGCAGAGTCATACCTGGCTCTCGTACTATTTTATTTCTCTGATAATGTAGTTACTAAATTACATTTACAGCCCAGTGCCACTTCCTTCTCTGCTGCAGGCTGCCATTTTATCATAACTCATAATGTGTGTATGACAGTGTGTGTGTGTATGAGTGTGTGTGTGTGTATGAGTGTGTGTGTAATTGGATGGAGCAGAGCGCCGAGCTGCATTAGTGTCAGGCCAGCAGACAGGCGCAGGACAGAGTGGCAGCTGCTGCAGAGGGATGAGGCAGCAGAAACTGAGGATGTGAACTACAGTGTGTGTGTGTGGTGTGTGTGTGTGGTGTGTGGGTGTGTGTGTGTGTGTGTGTGTGTGTGTGTGTGTGTGGTGTGTGTGTGTGTGTGTGTGTGTGTGTGTAGGAAGGGAGGGGGGTTAGGAACCACTCCAGCCAACATGTCATTCGCATCCGCTTAGCACCAGACACACAGGAAAGAGGGAGAGAGACGGCAGCAGAGGTTTGACTCAGGTGGTTCTCGACGCATCGCGCAGAGGAGAGAAAGCGAGAGAGAGCAGAGAGAGAGAGAGAGAAAGCGAGAGAGAGACGAGAGAGAGAAAGACGAGAGAGAGAGAAGAGAGAGAAAGAGAGAGAAAGAGAGCAGAAGAGAAGAGAGAGGCAAGAGAGAGAGAGAGAAAGCGAGAGAAAGAGCGAGAGAGAGAAGAGAGAGAAAGAGACGAGAAAGAGAGAGAAGAAGAGAGAGAAGAGAAGAGAGAGGAGAGAGCAGAAGGAAGAGAGAGAGAAGGAGAGAGAGAGGAGGAGAAAGAGAGAAAGAGAGAGAAAGAAGAGAGAGGGAAAGAAAGAAGACACGAAGAGAAACGAACGACAAGCGAAAGAAAGACAGAACTACCAAAGATCAGACCCTACCATCCCTACCATCCCTCATCCTCTCTACCCTCTTCCTCCTCTCTCCCTCTCTCTCTCCCTCTCTCTCTCTCTCTCCTCTCTGTAATTAAGGCAGAGCCGAGTGTATCAATGAGGTGATAGGAGTTGTAAGGAACCAGCCTCTGTCTGGGTTTCATCAAGGTTTCCCCTTCTTACTGATGGTGTTTCTGCTCTCTGAACTCCTAGAAGGCCGACATCAATCTTTGATGTTTCCTCAGAACAGAAGAACACAGAACAATTAGAACGAGGTAGAACAGGAGACAGAAAACTGGGGGAAGAAGAGAAGGGAGACATGGAGGTCATTAACTATTCATGTCTAATGATGAGACATGATACGCTACGGAGGCTACGTGAGGAAGAAAAGAGAGAAAAGATGAGAGGAGTGTGGAGAACAAGGGACGAGGAGAAAACAGCGTGAGGCAGAGAAAGACGAGGAGGAGCGCAGAGTGACACTGAGCAGCTGTGTGAGTGGGCGTGGCCTCAGTCTCTGTGTGCTCGCTGCTGTGGGGACTGACGGGTCACAACATCAGAACAGAGCCGACTCGAGTCCCCACAGGAGGGACAACGCTTTGAGGGTCCGGTCTGTTCCTTCCAAAAGGCCACTCTTCCTGTCTTTCTTCCCTGGCAGAATCACTGATCTGAAATGACTGGATTGGTGACAACGGAGCAGAGAAAGTCATGTTCACATCTATCCAGTTGAGTTACATCACACATCCCCTCAAGGAGCGTCCAGGGCGTGGGGAGCATCCAGAGAGACTCCCCCTGTCCTGCGTCTGTGTGTGTCTGTGTGTCTGTGTGTGTGTCTGTGTGTGCGTCTGTGTGTGTGTCTGTGTGTGTGTCTGTGTGTGTGTCTGTGTGTGTGTCTGTGTGTGCCCCCCTGTCCTGACACAGTGTGTGTCTGTGTGTGTGTCTGTCTGTGTGTGCGTCTGTGTGTGTGTGTGTGTGTGTGTGTCTGTGTGGCTTGTGTGTGCGTCTGTGTCTGTGTGTGCGTCTGTGTGTGTTGGGGTAGGTTGGTACAAATCGGGAAAGTAACCTTGCTTCAACATCAATTATAATCAACAATAACCAACAACATGGTCTTTTATCCAATCACTGTTTATTGACATAATTAAACGTTTTTTCCAATTACAGTATAACTGATGCTGTTGTTTAATCGCCCTGACCTATCAGATCAGGGCGATTGGCATTCTAGCCAATTGGAGAGAGACACGCAGGGTCTGTAGATAGGTTTGCTCTTGCACAAGACCAGCAGAGTAATCCTCCTTGAACTCACACATCTACCAACATCAGATATATAGATCCCAGAAGGGTTTGGATCAACTCAAATCCATCAACCAAATAATTTTCTATAAAATAATAATTCCGTTATATAAGATGTTTTTTCTTTTGTATGGTTAAGATCTGGATGGATCAATATGCTGTCTTTTCAAGTTCACCATGAATTTGAATACAATTTTCAAGTGTGCCTTCTACAAATACGACTCTATTCCCAAACAGCTGTTCTTACTTTAGAATATACAGTACATACTCTACAGTCACTCTACCCAGAGGTCCGTCAGGTATACAGATCATTTACCTTCTCATGAAATAGTCAACTGTTCTAGAAATAATTCTGTAAACAATAGTCATAATAAATCTACACTTAAAATTCAAGATCATGTGAAAAAGAAAAACAATATGAATCTTATTGTGTTTTGGCATTGATGTTAGTGACCTATGAGATTCAAGCTTATAGGAACTCATACGCATAGCAACGACAAAACCCGGTTACGAAACACACGATCTGTGTGTCAGAGTTCCACACCCTGCCAAAGCAACAGGACTTAAGGTAGAATACACATAACGGATTCAACCAGGAATAAAATACATCTTTCAGGTGATAGTCTATGACTTTATAGGTCTCTTGGACAAAATATAATCACGTGCTGTACACTATTGTTGCAGTTACATTCACACACACAAACACACACCCAAACACACACACACACACACACACATACACAGACAAACAGACACACACGTCAGATTAGGCATAGTCAACATCTATAGGGGGGGTGGAAGCGACCACAGTGCACTGAAGTAGGTAGGACAACAATTATTGTTGGTCAATAACGTCCGTGACGATCGGGAACACGCCCGACTGTGCTCCAGCGATGATGTCACCACGTAGCCGGGGGGTCAGGGGTCACCGGCGCGGCGTGGCGGAGAACTGCGGGAGACGGCAGACAGCAGGACAGGTGCGGGTACAGCGGCGGAGTCCTTTCAAAGTGTCGTATTCGGGGGGGGAAGCATGTTGGCACCTTCAAAAACAAAACAAACGCTACGGGAACGAGACGTTCCTCGTGGAGGCGGGAGATGCCTTGCTTCCGAATGATGACGAGTGAGCGTGTGTTCGGTGTGTGTGTGCGCTCAGTGTGTGTGTGTGTGGATCAGAGGACCCTAGGTATGATGGTGAAGGGCAGTATGGGGGAGCTGGCCTCCAGCTCCAGGGCGGTCAGGAAGCACTCGGTGGCGGCCGAGTGGTTCCCCTGCGCCTGCAGCACCTCCCCCAGGCCGTTCCACACGTCGTGGGCCGTGGAGTTGATCTGCACGGCGTCGCGCAGGATCTTCTCCGCCAGGCTGTACCTCTGCAGCTGGTGCAGGATCGAACCCTGGACGGTTTGGGGAGGGGAGAGAGAGTGAGGGAGGGTGAGGGTCGAGGCGAGAGCGAGAAGAGAGGAAGAGATGATGAGGGTTTGATGCCGACCAGAGATAGGAGTGATAGAGTGTAACCCCCATATACACTCCTCCGACACCACTCCGCTCCTCTCCTTCGTTCCCCTCCGTTCTCTGCCCTCTGTCTCTCCTCCCTAAGGACTCTGGGTAATTACTACTGAGATAGTGAGTGTAAAGACTAATACCCCAGGAGGATTGCTGAAGGATATTGTCCTGTGTGGATGTGTCTTCCTAACTCCCCTGTCTGAATACCGTGCGTGCGTGTGTGTTCAGCGTCCGTCCGTCCGTGTGTGTGTGTGGCAGTGCCCTCACCAGCCTCTGCATGGTCTTCACGTGGGTGGGGCTGATGGAGAGCGCCTCCTCGTACCAGCGCTTGGCCTCCTCCGTGTTCCCCTTCAGCTCGGCCACCTGCCCCCTCATGTACATGACGTTGTGGGACATGGGGAACAGGTTGGCAGCCTCCTGGGTGCACGCCGTCGCCTCCGCCGGCTTGGCCATGCCAATGTACACCTCCGCTACGGGGGACAGAGAGAGAGGGGTTATACACATACGCTCTCGTTGTCTCTTCTCAATCACTCACGTCAACAGACACGTGCGTCACATATCTTTGACAGGTGATTGCGAGGTGACGGGATTATCTCCTACGTCGTGCGGCGAGACAGGAAATGAGGAGCCTGGCATGAGGCAGACAGGAAGTAACAAACAGGAAGTGATATGGAGGCTGCTTTATTACTTGGGGGGTAACTCGAGACATGTCAGCTAAGAAACGGATGATCTCGCCGTCCGATTACTGCGGTGGAGAATCTCGGCAGTCTCACTATGTCTCGGTAAAAGGGTCTGATTCTTAAAGACTCTACAAAGACTAATGGCAGACATAGAGAGAGACAGATAAGCCGTATCGTAACAGAGATCTGCTCGTCTCTCTCTGCGGAGACAGTGTGGCTGGGCTGGGCCTGCTGGGGCAGGACAGGCTGGCTGGCAGAGGAGAGACTGCTCCCTTGGCTCCTGAAAGCTTTGCAGATGTCGTTTTTCTCCCTCTCCCCACTCAGGCGGTGTGATGTGCCTCGACTGTGATCTACAGTGTGTTAATGTGCGTCTATCTATCTGTCTCTATCTGGGAAGAGTATCTAGAGGAGTGGAGAGAAGCTGCTCGCTCGCCAGGCCTGTCAGTGTGGGCGGCTCGTGAGCTCTGTGGTGGAGGCAGGCCCATCGCGGAGGAGGAATTTAAATGGTAGCGGCTCGTCCAGGGGACTGGGAGCTATGCTAATGCTACTAGCCCACCTGACAGGAACACGTCAATTCTAGTAATATGATTTTGTTTGCTAGTCATATAAAATAAAAAAAACACTATTAAGCGGAGCAGGTTCATGCGGGGCGACGCGAGAGCTAGCGCGTCACTCGCAACTCGTCATCACTCGTCAGAGCACACCTTCCTAATAGGGCGGGGTAGCCTATATAGCAGGGATCCCGCCACTTGCATTGCTAGTGCGACAGACACTCTCGGTCTCCAACAACACTACTGAGTCCTCCTGCCTGAACCTTTCCAATACCTTTACTTATACCGTGACAAATATACGTGCGCACACACATACAAACACAGGCTATGGGATGTTACCTGCGTGCAGCCATATCTGAGCCAGGGTCATCCAAGGGGTGCAGGGGTCCCCCCTGTTTGGGGGAGTTGCTCTGCAGAGAGGAGGCCACCTCCGAAAGAGCCTGCTCCACCCTGGAGGCCGCTATGGACGTGGCGTGGATGGAGCCTGGAGGTGTGAGGGAGACACAGGTCAGAGGTCAGAGAGGAGAGGGGGGTGGGGGGGGGGTCTGGAGAAGCAGCCAGACCAGCTGTGACCTCGGTCCTTCCTACAGTACTGTAGCTGTGCTTGTATGGCAGGCAGGGCCTCATCACCTCACGATTATATAAACTCCTCAGACAGACAGCCTCGATGGAATCATCCTGAATGGTGCACGGTCATGGTGTGTGTGTGTGTGTGTGTAGAACTGGCAGGAACTTATCTCTAGGCTGAAGTTTTCATCTAGCTAGCAGGGAGTTTGCCATTTCAGAAATCCTAAAGAGAGTTCCGGAAGTCAGATTTGAACATTCTAGAACTCTTGACAGGGAGTTTTAAGTGTTCTAGAAAAGAGGCCGAGAGCTTTAGATGAAGGCCCGGCGGAGGCTGCTATCTACAGAGCTTGTCAGGGTGCTTTTGGGGGGGGGGCGGGGCGGGGGCGGGGCTGGGCTGAGGCAGTGAGGATATCCACGTTGGGGAGATGCTGCTGATAGGCCCTTCAGAGGGGAGAATTGACAGAGTTTAAGCTGGAATGGGACTAAGAGGATTTAGGGAAATGGGAGTAGGGATAAGTCTCTGGGTTCTCTATCTGCAGGACACACTGGCTCACACACCCACGCACACACACACCACCCCACCACGCACCACATTCGAGGGCAAACACAAAGGCACTTTCTCTTCGCTCACTTCTCTAAGTAGAGGGATGAAATCTCAAAAGTGTTACCCTGCATCTCCCAATACACACTCTCTCTCTACCTCACTCATGTTCTCTGTCCTTGTGTGGGCATGTCTCTCTCTCTCTCTCTCTCTCTCTCTCTCTCTCCTTCCCCTCCACTCTTCTCATGAACCACTCTGCTGTCTGTCTGTCTCTCTGGGTATTGACTGAAGCCAGTGGACAATGTGCCTGTAAACCCTGCTATAGATCTCTGCCCCACTGCAGCACTTAGCCTGCCTAACCCTACACACACCACACACCAACCCTCCCACAGCACACTTCGAGATAGCAGGCTACTGTAACAGGCTAACCAATCCACAACCCATCTACAGCTATCTGGCTAATACATCTGACCTAACGCTCACTGCTCGCTACATTATTGTTGGCTAGGTTTTACTGAAAGTCTGTAGCCTGAAGTGAGCCGTTCAGTCATGCTTGTTTAGCAGTCCACAGTAGCCCAGGGGATAGCTTCCTGATTGGGTGGACTGTTCTGAAAGGTTTTCCTAATTGAGTGTTTGAGGGATCTAATAGGACGGCAGGCTTTCTGGTGTTGTGAGGTCAATCGAAAACCACGGGGTTAGAGGTTAAAACGGCACACTGTGCAGAGGAAACCACACAAACACACACACACAAACATACACACAGCAGCCAGCCTGGATACAAACAGCCAAAGGTTCATGCATGTTACAAAGCTCGAGAGAAAAATAGAGAGAGAGAGAGAGAGAGAGAGAGAGAGAGAGGGAGGGAGGGATAGAGAGAGAGAGAAATCGAAAGAGAGAAAGAATTTAAACAAATGACAACAAATCCACAGGTTAAATCCTGATTTGGGATTGTTCTTTTGCTGAGAAAACGTGAGTTTGTCAGCCTCCAGGTAGTATTGGAGGTACAACTGCAGAGCTAGGAGGACCAGGAGCGGTACGACTGCAGAGCTAGGAGGATCAGGAGCGCGTTCCAGCCTGCCGGCAGCCAGCGGGAGTCAG
This sequence comes from Mallotus villosus, assembly GCA_903064625.1. NCBI lineage: Eukaryota > Metazoa > Chordata > Actinopteri > Osmeriformes > Salangidae > Mallotus > Mallotus villosus. The sequence continues at coordinate 118,433 of CAEFZP010000779.1, forward strand.
CGCTAGGAACATCTGAAGAAGGAAGCGTCACAGAGGGCCCACCCCAGGTGACCAGGTACACAACAACTCCAGCGCTTCCAGCTAGGAGCACACACACACGTTACTGCCACTTCCTTCTGTTTAGGTTCCTTGGGGCAGCTTGGAGCTGCTTGTTTGGGTAGACACTGTCCCCAGCGTTGGCGGGTAGTGTGCTAGGCTGGGGGGTAGACAGCTAGGCTGGGGGGCATAGTGCTAGCCTGCAGAGTGCCCTGCAGTACGGGGACATAGGGAACACTACTTACAAACTGAAAACATGGAGTAAAAACCCATAATGTTTGCATCTGGCATTCTGCCTTGAGGGGAAAAAAAGAAGAAAAAAAGAGAAAAATACAGGAAAGAAAACAGGAAGGAAAATGATTAGTGAAGGAGAGGAGGTGGAGAAACACAGAGGAAAATCCAGGTCGTGACATACTAGGGTTAAACTACCTTCACTACAGATAAGACCACACACACACAAACACACACACAGGGAGTGTGGCAGGATGTGGTCTGTGATCAGCCCACCGCGGTGGTGAACGCAAACCAGCCAGTGGGATTCAAACACACACTCGGTAAGCTCTGTGATTGGTCAGTGAGTCACACTCCACCCCATGCGATTGGCTGACGGGGCCGTGCACAGTTTACTGGTGCCGGAGAGTCGTCTGCGAGGGATGTGGTCGCAGAAAGCGTGGGTGTGGACAGCTGGCTTCGTGGTGGGGTCTGGCCTGGGAGGGGCGGTGGGAGGGGGGAAGGAAGGAGGTCTGGGAGGGAGAGGGTCGTGGGAGGGGTCCATGAAGACGGGAGAGACAGGGGAGGAGGGGGAGGAGGGGAGGGAGGTGGGGGAGGAGAGGGAGAGGGAGGAGAGGGAGGTGGAGGGAGGGAAAGGAGAGGGAGGTGGGGGAGGAGAGGAGGGAGGGAGGTGGGGGACGAGAGGAGGGAGGGGGAGGGGAGGGAGGACGGGGAGGAGAGGAGGGAGGGAGGGGGAGGAGAGGGAGGTGGCGTCCGAACTGGAGTGAGAGGAGGAGGAGCCAGAGGCTGGAAACAACAGCAGAATTACCAAACAGAAAAATGACCACGGATGATGAAAAGAAAAAACGACGTCACTGTCAAACAGGAAACGAGATGTCTCCCGGCGACAGACAACAGAATCATTAAACGAGTCGAAATGAAGATATTCCGAGGAGGAGGAGGAAGACTGAGACAGAGAATAAACACCATATGAAGGCTGGAGCCGTTCCCTTGGCAACAGCAGATTGAGAGAGAAAATAGGAGGGCTTAGAGGGAAGATACAGACACAGAGATAAACACAGTGTTTCTATGCTGGGTGCAGACCCGGACACTCTACTGTCTACGCATAGACAGGTGTGAACAGTGACGGGATAAGAGACAGAGAGCGCTGGGCGTTTGTTTGGGCTGGGGACCAGAGACCCACTGGTCATCATCCACAGGTCCACTGTTCTAGTCCCCTAAAGCAGCCTCTCTCATCCCTGGTCCTAGGGGAACCCCTTACCCGTACACACCTGGTTGAAAGGAATCGGGTCATTATCAAGCTCCACAGAAGTGTTGGAAGAGGGAACCATCTAGAAGATGCAGGGCAGGGGGGTCCCAGGGACCAGGAGTGAGACACGCTGCCTTAAAGGACGCAGCTGCGTTTGAGACGAGTGTGTGGAAACAGCAAGCCACTGGGAATGAGAGCTGGCCTTGACTGTGTCTGTGCACGCGTGCGGATGTGTGAGTTCTACCTGTCTCTGGGTCACTGAAGTCCGGCAGGGTCATGGTGTTGAGTTGTCTCCTGTCTGCTATGGCTCGGTCCAACAGACTGCTGCCCCGACCTGAATCACTGCAGCACACACACACAGCAGGCACACACACACACACACAAGCAGCAGGCAGGCACACACACACACACACACACACACACAGCAGGCAGACACACACACACACACACAGAAAACACAGAGTCAGGCAGTTAGACCCACAGGCACACACAAGAGGAGGAGCGAAAGGAGAGAATGTGAAAATCACAGCGATGGTTTTGACAGGCTGATGAAATCAGGTGCAACTGTGGAAGGTTAGGAGGAGCAGCTTCCAGCCTCGCTAACCTTCTCTCTAGCCAGAGCACAGGAGTCTCTCTGAAGGGTGGCCCTGCCTGGAGGGTGGCCCTGCTGGAGGGTGGCCCTGCCTGGAGGGTGGCCCTGCTGAAGGGGGCCCTGCCTGAGGGTGGCCCTGCTGGAGGGTGGCCCTGCCTGCCTGGAGGCTGACAGATAAACACTGCCTGGACTACAGGAGTACCATCTCCTCATGGAGTTAAGGTCTGAGAGCCATAGACAGGCTAGATAGACTGTAGTTGTACTGACATGGTGGAGAAAGACTAAGGCTAAACACACACGCACACACGCACACACACACACACACACACACACATAATGAAACATGAACACCCGACGGCAGACGTGTGCTGAGGCTCAGACGTGAGGAGAAGTGACCATGCAGATCTGTCAAATCGCTCACGTCTTTGAATCCCATTCTATCCCAACTTCCGAAACAAAGCATCTGTTTTGATGGGCGCTCGCATCTTAAGACCTCCGCACTGGGATGGGAATCTTTTTCTTTCTCTCTATTCCTCTCTTTCTCTCTCTTTCTATCGTGATAGTTAATACCAAGAGGCCACAGGGGCTTTGGTCTAGGTCAGATCACATATGTTCACACACACACCCACACGTACACACACACACGCACAGTCTGGTGGGGTCATATGTTGTTCTAGATTCCCCGCTCAGATGTAACATTAGTCACGCATCTCCTATCCTTAAAATCCTGTCTACAAATGTGTGCTTTGTTGTTGATGTTGGTGTTGTGTGCTTACGTGTGTGTATATATATATGTATGTGTGTGTGTGTGTGTGTGTGTATGCACATCCCTCAGACCAGGCCACCAACACACCCTGTCCGGAATCAGTCATCGAGCCCCCCTACCCCTAACCTACCCCTAACCTACCCTAACCTCCCCCTAACCTCCCCCTAACCTACCCCTAACCTCCCCCTAACCTCCCCCTAACCTACCCCTAACCTCCCCCTAACCTCCCCCTAACCTACCCCTAACCTCCCCCTAACCTACCCCCTAACCTACCCCTAACCCCCATGCTGCCAGCCTGGGCCCTGGGCATCCTGAACTCAGGAGGGGTGGAGGACAGTGTGTATGTGTGTGTGTGTGTATGCACATCCCTCAGACCAGGCCACCAACACACCCTGTCCGGAATCAGTCATCAGCCCCCCTCCCCCTAACCTACCCCTAACCTACCCCTAACCTACCCCTAACCTACCCCTAACCTCCCCCTAACCTACCCCTAACCCCCATGCTGCCAGCCTGGGCCCTGGGCATCCTGAACTCAGGAGGGGTGGACGACAGTGTGTGTGTGTGTGTGTGTGTGTGTTACCTGGGGTTGGTGAGGTTGTAGCAGGACTTCCAGATCTGCAGCATGTGTTTACAGGTGAGCAGAGCGTCCTCAGGGCCCCGGCACAACGTCTCCAGCTTGACCTTGGTGAACAGTAGACTGGAGACCAGAGCACACACACACACACACAGTTTAATGTTCCTGAAATCCAATCTAACTACACACACGGTTCTATCTCGAGGATGTCTTGCGGGGGGAGGGGAACGAAGAGGAGGAGGGGGGGGAGGGGGGGGGGTGAGTAGAGGAAACAGCAGAGAGGGAAGGGAGGGACTGGAGGAAGTAAAGGAGACAGGGAGGGAGGATGCATAGATCTTAACTCCCCCACAGAGGCAAGCAGGGCTTGATAAAGCCTGGATGGACATTCAATTGTTCAGAGAAGGCAGAGAGGAGAAAATCTATGGGAGAGAGAGAGAGAGGGGTGGGGGTGAGGGGGGAGGGGGAGGAGGAAAGGGAGGCAGGCAGTTATGTGAAGCGAGCTTCCATTAATAGACCTCCTCTCCTCCTCCACCACTTCCTCACCCCGTAGCAGTGATATGTATTAATGTAAAGTTGTAAACACACACGCACAACTGGCCAAACCCTGTGGGCTTGTACTGAAGAGCACTCCTTCAGACTACATTCTCTGTACGTCTACATATTTCTTAGTGCTTTCCAAGGACGACTGTGTGTGTGTGTGTGTGTGTGTGTTACAGTACAGCAGACTGGAAAAAAAATATATATATCAAAAATGTTCGAAAAAAATAAATAAAAAATAGAAAATAATACACATGCCGTCTGCCTGTCGTTTCCCTTTGACAGTAACACACTGACACTCATCACCAGAACAGCTGGATTAATACACACACACACACGTTCACATGCTTTACATGGACACACACAAATACCCATTTTACAGTTTGTGGGCACACATGCTCCCTCAGGGTGTGTTGAAGCTCAATCAAGCTCGAGAACAAATTAGAGCAGAGAGAAAAAGGAGAGAAGGGGAGGTCTGCCCTGTTATGCAAGGGGGCGGAGTCTGCAGCAGAGGCAGGGGGTTGGGTTACAGGGCTGTGTGTGTGTGTGTGTGTGTGTGTGTGTGTGTGTGTGTGCGTGTGCGTGTGTGTGTGTGGTACGTACATAAAGTTCTCCGGGTACTCGCTGAGAGCCATCTCCATGATGTTGAGGGCGTCGTGGTAGTGTTTCTGGGCAGAGAGGAGGAGGGCCAGGAGGTGGAGGGAGTGGACATCGTCCCCCTGCAGCTGAAGTGCCTGGCGGACATAGCCCAGAGCCTCTGGGATCTACACGCACACACACACACGCACACACACACATGCACACGCACGTCAATCTGCTTCCCTGGCTCGCAGAGTCGGTTCTAAGTACTACCAAGTGACAAGTGACCAAGAGTTCTGTGGCACTTTACAGTGTTTATAGCTGTCTCTGTGTGTGTGTGTGTGTGTGTGTGTGTTGTGTGTGTGTGTCTCACCTGTCTGGAAACAGCCAGCTGCAGAGCGAGGTAGAAGGCAGCCAGGTGGTCAGTGGGGGACAAGCTCTGAGCCCTGAGACAGAGACACCAGGTGGTCAGTGGGGGACAGACTCTGAGCCCTGAGACAGAGACACCAGGTGGTCAGTGGGGGACAAGCTCTAAGCCCTGAGACACCAGGTGGTCAGTGGGGGACAGGCTCTGAGCCCTGAGACACCAGGTGGTCAGTGGGGGACAGGCTCTGAGCCCTGAGACACCAGGTGGTCAGTGGGGGACAGGCTCTGAGCCCTGAGACAGAGACACCAGGTGGTCAGTGGGGGGACAGGCTCTGAGCCCTGAGACACCAGGTGGTCAGTGGGGGACAGGCTCTGAGCCCTGAGACAGAGACACCAGGAGGTCAGTGGGGGACAGACTCTGAGCCCTGAGACAGAGACACCAGGTGGTCAGTTGGGGACAAGCTCTGAGCCCTGAGGACACCAGGTGGTCAGTGGGGGACAGGCTCTGAGCCCTGAGACAGAGACACCAGGAGGTCAGTGGGGGACAGACTCTGAGCCCTGAGACAGAGACACCAGGTGGTCAGTTGGGGGACAGCTCTGAGCCCTGAGACAGAGACACCAGGTGGTCAGTTGGGGACAGAGACACCAGGTGGTCAGTGGGGGACAGGCTCTGAGCCCTGAGACAGAGACACCAGGTGGTCAGTGGGGGACAGGCTCTGAGCCCTGAGACACCAGGTGGTCAGTGGGGGACAGAGACACCAGGAGGTCAGTGGGGGACAGGCTCTGAGACAGAGACACCAGGAGGTCAGTGGGGGACAGACTCTGAGACAGAGACACCAGGTGGGGCAGGAGGTTAGCCTCCCTCACGCCTACCATCCATCACTGCAGACTCTACACTGCAGCCAGGGGCAACACTCACCTCTGGAACGAACCTAGAGCTTTCCTCTGATAGTCCTCCTGCATCCCCCTCAATGATGCTGAGAGAGAGAGAGAGAGAGAGAGAGAGAGAGAGAGAGAGAGGAGAGAGAGAGACGAGAGAGAGAGAGAGACAGAGAGAGAGACAGAGACAGAGAGAGAGAGAGAGAGAGAGAGAGACGAGAGAGAGAGAGAGAGACAGAGACAGAGAGAGAGAGAGATTGTGTGAATATCCTATATTCAGAAGCAAGGCATTGACAGACACACACACACACACTTCTGTAGCCAACTCACCGTCAGTGGCTTTGAGGCTGTAGACCAGTCCGATGGCCAGGAAGCCTTTGGCCCTGAACTCTGCCGCCTTGTCCCCCATCTCCACCACCATCTTAGCAAACTGCTCCCCGTCCTCCAACTGGTGTGCGTGTGTGGGAGGGAGGGAGGGGGACAACAGGAGAGAGGGACGAGGGAGACCGAGGAAGAGAGAGAGAGAGAGAGTAAAGGAGCTTATGATTACAAAGACATTCAGCACAATGCTATCTGACAGCCTCTCTCTTCATGGATAGGATGGAGATTAGTTGGGAAGGCAGGGATAGCTTCCTCTGGCAGGCTGGGTTTGTTCTCACTGACCCATCAACTGTTGTTCAGTTAACCAGCCAGCCAGCCAGCTGTCTGTACTAACCCAGTGTAGAGTTCCAATACACAGCCAGCCAGCTGTCTGTACTAACCCAGTGTAGAGTTCCAATACACAGCCAGCCAGCTGTCTGTACTAACCCAGTGTAGAGTTCCAATACACAGCCAGCCAGCTGTCTGTACTAACCCAGTGTAGAGTTCCAATACACAGCTTGACAGCCAGTAGAGGGATGGTCGGGTCATCTGGCTTCAGACGAATACACTCCTTTAGGACCTTCACCGCTCGCGCAGACTTCACAGACACACACACACACACAAGGGGGAGCACGAGTAGATCATGAAACAAATGATGTTGTGACACACTGTGACTGTGCTTGAGTGTAGTTGTGTGTGCGTGTGTTGTACCTTCCCAGCAGCCATTAGAGAGAGTGCCAGCTGGTACCACAGGTGGAACTCCTCAAAGGCAAATTTCATCGCTCTCTCTAAACACTGAGGAGCGAGAGAGGGAGAGAGAGGGAGAGAGGGAGAGGGAGAGGGAGAGGAGAGGGAGAGGGAGAGGGAGAGGGAGAGGGAGAGGGAGAGGGAGAGGGGAGAGGGAGAGGGAGAGGGAGAGGGAGAGGGAGAGGGAGAGGGAGAGGGAGAGGGAGAGGGAGAGGGAGAGGGAGAGGGAGAGGGAGAGGGAGAGGGAGAGGGAGAGGGAGAGGGAGAGGGAGAGGGAGAGGGAGAAAGGTCAGCATCTCAAATAAACAAAAAAGCACTCCAGTAAGCACTCCATACAGCTTTCACTCAACAGAAAGCAAAGGCAAAACAAGTTGAAATCATCTCACGTTGCAGTTCAGTTCAGTTTGTGTATGTGTTTTGTGTGTGAGAGAGAGTGTGTGTGTGCGTGCGAGCAGGGCAGAAGTGCCACAAGATCAACTTCATGCTCCTCCAGATCAATAATAATCAAGAGATCCACTCTGCTATTGACCAATCAGATCTCCCTTCTCCTGTATCGACCTCCAGCACCTTGTCTCCGTGCTGCCGAGACTGGCAGCTCTGGTTACCAGGGCAACAGGGCGACTGAGCCCTGGTAAGTCCCAGCGGGCCTCCTCGGATGTTCCCACGGATACGGAAGGTGACTTAGGAGGTGAGGGGTGTGTGGGTGTGGGTGTGTATGAAAAAGAGAGCAGAAGATAGAGAAAGACAGAGATAGTATGTTCTGAATCAGTTTGAAAGGCGTGTGTGTGTGCGTGTGTGTGCGTGTGTGTACCTCTGACAGCATCTCGTACTGGCCTCGCCGTCCCAGGGTTTAGGGTTAGTGTGTGTGTGTGTGTGTGTGTGTGTGTGTGTGTGTGCGTGTGTGTGTGTGTGTGCGTGTGTGTACCTCTGACAGCATCTCGTACTGGCCTCGCCGTCCCAGGGCGATGGTGAGCAGTGTGAAAGGCGTGTGTGTGTGTGTGTGTGTGTGTGTGTGCGTGTGTGTGTGTGTGTACCTCTGACAGCATCTCGTACTGGCCTCGCCGTCCCAGGGCGATGGTGAGCAGGTCGTACACCACGGAGGCACTCTGGAGGCTGATGATGCGGTCGTTGTTGTGCTCTGGGATCCTGCTGAGCACGGCGTCTCTGTTGGCCTGCACACACAGTCACCATCTGACCCACGACCCAGGGGTCAACCAGGATATCTGCTATGGGGGCATACGAGAGTCTTACCATGGACTCACTGATGAGCAGCAGCAACAAGGCTTCCTCTGTGTTCTCCTGAGGGCAGAACAGACTGACACAGAGAGAGAGAGAGAGAGAGAGAGAGAGAGAGAGAGCGAGACGAGAGAGAGACAGGGACAGAGAGAGAGAGAGAGCGAGCGCGAGAGAGACAGGGGCAGAGGGAGAAAGAGAGAGCGTTTTTTAAAGATGTGTTGTGAGGGATAATTGAATAAATGTATAGTGTTTCAGGACTTAAGGACTGGGAGAACGTAGGGGGTGCACCCACACACACACACACACACGCTCATACTTCTCTCCGGAGTAGATCCGTGGTCGTCGACTGAGGGCGTAGTCCTTGGCGTGGGAGGAGCCTTGGCGTAGCTGGTCGTCCAATGGAGACTGGTGGGGCGGGTCTTCCAGAGGGCTCCAGTAACTCTGCTCACACATTCCTCTCAGCAGGATCTCAGCCAGCTGTCTTGCTATGGTCTGACACACACACACACACACACACAAACAGCATCGTCAATGACGACATGTAGGTGAAGACTAACGTTTTACAGGGTAGGCTGCAGGTTGAGTTAAAAACAATCAAAGAATCAGTAATAAACAAACCTTTTGGTTCGACAGTGTACCAAGCTTGTATATGTTCTGTGATCTGTTTAATTGAACTGTCCGAAATCGAAAAACACACACACACACACACACACACACATACACAATCTGTACCAAGCACCCACCGTGCGTAAGTTCTGGGTGGTCCTGGTCTCCACCGCACGTAGAATCTCCCGGAAGCGGCCCACACCCCTGGTGAGGTTGCTATGGTGAGAAGAAACATTGATGTTACGTGAGAGAAAATACGTGGACGGATGGTCATCTACCTACTTTCCATCTTTCTACAGTCTCTACAGAAGGGATTGTGCATGTGTGTGTGTGTGTGTGTGTGTGTGTGTGTGTGTGTGTGTGTGTGTGTGTGTGTGTGTGTGCATAAGTCGATAGGAAATGTCAATACCACATATTGAGAGTTCTCTATGGATCAAACCCACTTCCACAATCTCACACCCACTCAGCTAATGCAACACACACACACACACCAGCCCTCCAGCATTAGCAACCAGAGAACAGCCATTTTGAGTGTGTGTACACACTGCATGCACATAAAGGCTTAGTGTGCATGTGTGAGAATCGATACATTGTTGACAGTACAGAAACTATGGGGTGAGTGTGTGTGAGAGGGAGAGGGAGAGGGAGAGGGAGACAGCGAGATGGGAGCTCTGCTCAGTGTCTGGAGAGAGAGAGAGAGCATGTTTGACATCAGGGACAGCCTGTCTGGGTGTAGATGTGTAGCTTTGAACATGAGGCAGAGGCTTGCATCATCTACTAACCGGCAGCTGCACTAACACACACCTCTCCTTCCCACACACTTTCATTGGTTCTCATCATACCTCCCTCCTTTCATCCTCATCTCCCTCTCCACCTCCCACCCCTGGAACACGGAGCAGTTTGCTCCCCTTTCATGCCCCCCAGTAGGGCTCTGTACCCCTGTCGTGTCCTGATGCATGTCCTAGCACAGCCTCCTAAACCAGCCCCACGCTGTGAGCTGGCGTGATCGATCCTGCTGGCGGCTGGAAGGAGAGCTAAGCTCTAGGCATGCTGGGATACTGGAGGTCAGATCGGCACTGAGGGGGGTGTATCTTCAATCTTAATGTCTGTTCCTGATTGGATCACGGTGGTATCACTTGCCCTCCATCACTGGCTCCCCCTTAGTATTGTCCCCCGAAACCCACCCCTCCACACATCATGACACAAATCTAACAAACCCAGTATGTACTGCTCTCCTTGTGTGCAATCTCCTGACACATCAGGGTGCCTGTACTTAATCTCTCCCCAAGTCGTTGAAAAAGAGAATGAGTAAAAGTTACTACAGGAAACAATATAGTAGACTGTACACTAGGACGTGTATTTACGTGTTATCTAGGCAGTAGGCTGGATGGTATCTCAACTGTAGACTGGGTGGTATCTAGGCTGTAGACTGGGTGGTATTAGGCTGTAGACTGGGTGTTATCTAGGCTGTAGGCTGGGTGGTATCTAGGCTGTAGACTGGATGGTATCTAGGCTGTAGACTGGGTGGTATCTAGGCTGTAGACTGGGTGGTATCTAGGCTGTAGGCTGGGTGGTATCTAGGCTGTAGGCTGGGTGGTATCTAGGCTGTAGGCTGGGTGGTATCTAGGCTGTAGGCTGGGTGTTATCTAGGCTGTAGACTGGGTGGTATCTAGGCTGTAGGCTGGGTGGTATCTAGGCTGTAGGCTGGGTGTTATCTAGGCTGTAGACTAGGTGGTATCTAGGCTGTAGGCTGGGTGGTATCTAGGCTGTAGGCTGGGTGGTATCTAGGCTGTAGGCTGGGTGGTATCTAGGCTGTAGACTGGGTGGTATCTAGGCTGTAGGCTGGGTGGTATCTAGGCTGTAGGCTGGGTGGTATTTAGGCTGTAGACTGGGTGTTATCTAGGCTGTAGGCTGGGTGGTATCTAGGCTGTAGGCTGGGTGGTATTTAGGCTGTAGGCTGGGTGGTATCTAGGCTGTAGGCTGGGTGGTATCTAGGCTGTAGACTGGGTGGTATCTCAGCTGTAGACTGGGTGGTATCTAGGCTGTAGGCTGGGTGGTATCTAGGCTGTAGACTGGGTGGTATCTAGGCTGTAGACTGGGTGGTATCTAGGCTGTAGACTGGGTGGTATCTCAGCTGTAGACTGGGTGGTATCTAGGCTGTAGGCTGGGTGGTATCTAGGCTGTAGACTGGGTGGTATCTAGGCTGTAGACTGGGTGTTATCTAGGCTGTAGACTGGGTATTATCTAGGCTGTAGACTGGGTGGTATCTAGGCTGTAGACTGGGTGGTATCTAGGCTGTAGACTGGGTGGTATTTAGGCTGTAGGCTGGGTGGTATCTAGGCTGTAGACTGGGTGGTATCTAGGCTGTAGGCTGGGTGGTATCTAGGCTGTAGGCTGGGTGGTATCTAGGCTGTAGACTGGGTGTTATCTAGGCTGTAGGCTGGGTGGTATCTAGGCTGTAGACTGGGTGGTATCTAGGCTGTAGGCTGGGTGGTATCTAGGCTGTAGACTGGGTGGTATCTAGGCTGTAGACTGGGTGGTATCTAGGCTGTAGACTGGGTGGTATCTAGGCTGTAGACTGGGTGGTATCTCAGCTGTAGGCTGGGTGGTATCTAGGCTGTAGGCTGGGTGTTATCTAGGCTGTAGGCTGGGTGGTATCTAGGCTGTAGGCTGGGTGGTATCTAGGCTGTAGACTGGGTGGTATTTAGGCTGTAGGCTGGGTGGTATCTAGGCTGTAGACTGGGTGGTATCTAGGCTATAGGCTGGGTAGAGTCTATATACTGTAAGACGCAGCTCTAGCTTCTTACAGTACACAACTGCAACAGTACCTGCTCTAGTGCCAACCTGTGGTGTAGGGAGATCTAGGGAGCGAAACACACAGCTAGTCTAGTCTGGCAGCAGAGAGATACCTACTATCTGTCCTCACACAGGGGCACCCTGAGAGTCCATGGGTTTGTTGTGGGTAGAAGACAGTGTCACACGCACACAGTGACGGTTAGTGATGATTACAGATGGAAGTCACTTTCACACTCTCGTTCTCACACATGCAAATATGTCTCCTCTTCAAACGTGCTGTTCCTCTAAGCCCCGCCCGCTCTCTGGAACTCTCTCTTTCCCTCGTTGCTTCCCTCGTATTCAGCCCCTCCCCTCCTTCTCGTACCCGTTTTTGAAGTGGATGACGTGCGCCCTTTGTAGTCCCGTCTCCAGGAAGAAGCCCAGTTCCTGTTCCTGTGCCACCGGACCAGGCTTGGGGCTTCGGTTCTGCATGCCTGCACTCAGGGCCTGGGGAGGAGGAAGAGCAGGAGATCGGATAGGTGTGTGTGTGTGGGTGTGTGTGTGTGTGTGTGTGTGTGTGTGTGTGTGTGTGTGTAGTGAACCCTGCAGGGCAGGTCCAGCTAGGAGGCTGAATGATGTTCTCTTCTATTCACGCATTCTAGAAGGTTTAGATAGAGCCAGATTACAAAGTAGAAGTACAGACATACTTAAATATATTACAGTTGTCAATGGGTATTTGAAAATACAAAATATGTTTTCGAAGGATGTGCTTGGGTAAGGAATAGGATCACATTACGCTCCTCTCCACCGTTGTCGAACATGGCCTTCAAGAGAGACGACGCAGAGTACCACACAGACGGAACAGAGACAGGACGAGAGAAAGAGAGAGAGAGACCTGTGGCTGACACATCCACAGAAGAGAGACAGAGTGTGTGACGAGCGCGTCTGCAGTCAAGGTCACAGCGAGGAACATCAGACGGCAGCGCATCGATGCTGCATTGATCCAGCTCTGGACCTGCTCCAGCACCAGCCCAGCCCAGTGGACCTGCTCCAGCACCAGCCCAGCCCAGTGGACCCTGGACCTGCTCCAGCACCAGCCCAGCCCAGTGGACCTGCTCCAGCCCAGCCCAGTGGACCTGCTCCAGCACCAGCCCAGTGGACCCTGGACCTGCTCCAGCACCAGCCCAGCCCAGTGGACCTGCTCCAGCCCAGCCCAGTGGACCTGCTCCAGCACCAGCCAAGCCCAGTGGACCTGCTCCAGCACCAGCCCAGTGGACCCTGGACCTGCTCCAGCACCAGCCCAGTGGACCTGCTCCAGCACCAGCCCAGCCCAGTGGACCCTGGACCTGCTCCAGCACCAGCCCAGTGGACCTGCTCCAGCACCAGCCCAGTGGACCTGCTCCAGCACCAGCCCAGCCCAGTGGACCCTGGACCTGCTCCAGCACCAGCCCAGTGGACCTGCTCCAGCACCAGCCCAGTGGACCCTGGACCTGCTCCAGCACCAGCCCAGTGGACCTGCTCCAGCACCAGTCCAGTGGACCTGCTCCAGCACCAGCCCAGTGGACCCTGGACCTGCTCCAGCACCAGCCCAGTGGACCTGCTCCAGCACCAGTCCAGTGGACCCTGGGCCTGCTTCATCACTCTATCACCACGGGACTACAGGTGCACGCATGCTAACACCCAGGTTGGTTTCTCTCTCCTAGTGGGGCCTGACCATACACCCCCAATTCAAAACGGTGTTCTCTAACCACTAACTCCTAACCCTTCATGTCATTCTAACCCTAACACTACTTCTACCCATAACCCTAAAACACCTAGAACCCCCTGAAAAAAGCATGTGCAGCTCTGTGGCCCAGCAAAAAGCCCCCACAGGTCAGGTTTTTCATATTTCACCATACTTGGGCAGACATTTTGTCCTCACAAGGATAGTTAAACAAGGCCACACACAGACTACCTTTTCTACTTCCTGCAAGTACAGCAGGGCGATATCCCCCGACTTCTCGTAGCAGACGATGATTTCCTGGTCTCGGTCCACATTCCGATTGGACATAGACGGAGAGGACGCTGGAACCTTCTCCAGACAAAGACCTGGAGAACGAGACATATATGGAGAGAGAGAGAGAGCGAGAGAGAGAGAGAGAGGAGAGAGAGGAGAGAGGGAAATAAAGAGAGAAGGAGAGATGGGTAGCAAGACGAGAAAGAGAGAACGGAAGATTAAGAGGGGTTGGTGACAGGTAGCAGATCTCATAATATGACAGTGAGCCATAGCCCGTTTCAGCCAGAGTTTAGTTCATCGCCTCAGACCTCTTATCTCGGCCTGAACAGTCTCGTCCATCTCACTGTAGGTGCTAGTATAAGCTAATACTCTGTTGCTCTGGTTCAGATCATGCTCTGGGCCTGTTGTGTGTTGCACCTGTCACCTGGGCATGTACACTGCGGTGTAGCTAATATCCTAGTCTGGCTAATCCTCTGCTGCTACTCTCATCTGCACCTCAGACGCTGTGTTCTCCGGGGCCATGGGAAAGTGATCCTCCTCAGGTCTGTGTGTGACTCACAGGGGGATCAAAGCTCCCAGACAGGCCTGAATGTTTAATATCAGACGCTGGGAGAGGACGCTGGCAGGGCACTAAGCTGACGGGCCGGCTGGACGGAAGAGGGGGAACAGGAGATCGAGAGCGAGGGAGGATCCAGGACCGGGGCTTTACTGAGGATATAGAATACATGCACGCGGTCACGGTCAGGAAAGGACACACCTGAAACACAGACCACAGACACTAAGTCCTGGCTAACCCCTGTTTAGCTAACCCGTCACCGGGTTCGATCTGGAAGGAAATGATCTGACCCGAGATACGGGTTTGATTCTCTAAAGTGGAAACCCCTCCCCCTCTTTCCATCCCTCAGAGAAATCACTGTCCACAGACGCTCCCAGGACATCTATCCAGACACTAACGTTAAAGACAGACCCGTGCTGTTGCAATACAGTATTGATTCCTTTATACTGCACTGAGATTAGACTGTCTCACCGACCCCATACACTTTGTAGGCAGTTGGTCAGGATATGTTCCTGTTTCTAGTGGCCTAGTGGAGAAGCACAGTGTAGGTGAAGTAGACTCAGCCCTGTGTAGTGACCTGGAGATGACTGTGGAGCTGTGTGTGTAATGGTGAGAGACTTCAATTAAACAAGTTATCAATAGGAGCTTTTTGTAACCAGACCACTCCGCCCCCCCCACCCCCCCCTCCACAATACACAAACACACCCCTCAAACTCTGGCACACACCCCCTGTTATGGAACTCTATCTGCAGTTTCCAGACGCCTTTTCAAATAACAGATTAATAATACAGAATGGCTTTAATAACTGATCAATTATGGATGCGTGTGGTCTCTGGAATTACAGAAGAACAGGCCAGCCATGTCACACTCTAGTAAACCCATTCACTGGAGGGACTACACCAGATTATCCTATCATCTACCCGGCAACTAGACCTGCCCGACACACCCTGAGCCAAAACCTCCTCATCACACACACACACACATGCAGACAGACCGTGTGTGTGTGTGTGGTTTTCCCTGGTGCCGCTGTGGGGAGTTTACGGACAGACACAGTCAGACGCACAGGCAGATGCCCTTAATTAGCTTTGCAGTAAATCTGGTTTAGTGCTGATTCTAACCGGGTCAGTCTTTAACCAGGGTTCTGGTGTGTGTGTGTTGGGCTGTTGTGTAGAGGTCTGTGTTGGGCTGTTGTATAGGGGGGTGTGGTGAGGTGTTGCTTAGTGGGTGTGTGTTGGGGGTGTTGTGTAGAGGTGTGCGGTGAGGTGTTGGGTAGAGATGTGTGTTGGGCTGGTGTGTGTGTTTAGGTGTGTGGTGAGGTGTTGGGTAAAGGTGTGTGTTGGGCTGTTGTATAGGGGGGGGTGTGGTGAGGTGTTGGGTAGAGGTGTGTGTTGGGGCTGGTGTGTGTTGAGGTGTTGGGTAGAGGTGTGTGTTGGGCGGGTGTGTGTTGACGTGTGTGGTAGAGGTGTGTGTTGGGTTTCTGATGTGGCTGCAGCCAGGGCCAGCAGACCTCTCAACCAGAGAACCTGGCAGTCTTCTGCCCCAGAGAACCTGGCAGTCTTCTGCCCCACATCACTAATTCATCTCCCAAAGGAGAGGCACTTTCTTCCCCAGCCTAATGGGCTTCTGTGTTCCTCTAAACATGAGGTAACCTCCACACACACACACACTCTCCATTAGAGTTCTCATGACTAATTAAAGAGAATTAAGGACCATTAACCCCCGCTCTTCCCACCCCCACAACGGCCCCCATCCCCCTCCAAAGGTGTTCTAGAGTACAGTACTACAGACGTTCAGGGCACTCTGATCATATCTCTGATCCGACGCTCTGTTCTGCAGTGCTGGCTGACACATCCACTCTGCTTTGCACTGACACACCAAAGAGAGCCTGTGTGTGTGTGCACAGGGCAGAGAGGAATCTTGAATGAATTTAACAATGGGCTTCTAGCGCCACCTCATGGACTGCTGTAGTATTGCAGAAGCTTTTCCGGTCTGGTCAACTTTTGGGTCTGTACAGATGGTTGGTTATGACCAATCAGAACACAGATGTTTCAAAAGTCCTGCACGGTAGCCTAACAGTGTGTGGCACAAATATGGTGCACCCTTTGCAGACAAATCCATTAAAATATGCAACAGTGTAAAGCAGACATTAGTTAGACCAGGCTGCGTGTATATGAACTGTGCAAGCATGTGTTGGCACACACCTTTGGTAGCGTAGGCCTCAGCGATGATAGAAAGGCGGTAGACAGGACATCCCACCAGCTGCATGTCTTCCAGAGTGACCTTGCTGTATTGATTAATGGCCTCGCTGTAGTCTCCTTCCACATAGTTCAGTTTAGCCATCAGCAGACTGGCCTCCTGTATGTACTCTGGCTGTAGAGCGAGTGAGAGAAGAGAAAAGGCGGTGTTTCTACAGACAGTATAATGAGCACCTCCCTAGGTGAGCAGTGATACACTGTGATTCAAAGTGAAAATATTAATTCCTAGGGTGTGTGGGGTGTTATATTTGCGAGGACAGACTAGGTACTAGGGTTACAGCCTGTGTGAATTCAAAAAGTGGATTTAAAAACACTTCCTCTAGTGTTATCATGTTGGCTGTGAAAGGTCTTCATTAAATGAGTGACGTGAAGTGAAATGAGACTTGGTTTCCGTCCGACGCCCCTACCTTGAGGTTCCCACGGTCCAGGGCGGCGGTCAGGTGTTTGCGGACCTCCACCAGTCGTGACCTCTGACCCCGGGGGCTGGCCCCCTGCTTCAGGGGGTTCTCTTTCAGGTACTGCTGGAGTTTAGCCTCCCCCAGGAGCAGCTCCCCCAGGTCATCTGTCTCACACACACACACACACACACAGAACGTGAGATGATTATAATCGTCTACGTCAGTCAGGTGGCTGAGCGGTTAGGGAGTCGAGCTAGTGATCAGAAGGTTACCGGTTCGAATCCCAGCCTTGCAAAAATGATGTTGTGTTCTTGGGTAAGGCACTTCACCCTGCGTGCCTCCGGGGGAATGTCCCTGTACTTACTGTAAATCGCTCTGGATAAGAGCGTCTGCTAAATGACTAAATGTAATGTACTTTAGGCCTAGTTAGGTCTAAACACAGACATACCAGCTGAGATTAAGCCTTACTAAGGCTTCTCAAGCACTCAATGTCTCGCTTTGTTGGATGTAAATGTGACACGTAATCCAATGGTAAGACTGTTTAGCAGGGCACCCATGTGTGGCATGGGAGCGTGACTCATGGGAACATATCACTAGAGATGGCTACTGCGTCAACAACAGACACAATGGAAGAAGATATGCCATATATAACTAGCCGGGATCAGTATCGATATGGCAAATTCCCTACACGTGCTCACTGGAATTGTGTTTTCGTGCACATCATAACACCCCGTTGGGTATGGCTGGTTAGCTACCTGACTAGCTATTTCTATCTGTAATAAACTCATTTGGATGTATCTAGCAACTGTAGCTGGTCATCTAACTGCTGATGAAATTGTATTAACTTTGTTTAATCATCAAGTTAACGTTAGCTAGCTAACTTAACACAACTCGGCACTTGACAGCAGAACCTTTGACACTCCCACCACCACAGCCTTCGGGAATTTCGGAAAACTATCAATACAAGGAAGTAGGAAGTGATCGTGAATCAAATTAAGATGAAGCGCTTCACGCAGGGTTAAATCAGGCTTTCTAGACAGGCCAACTATCAGTTTCAGATTTCCAAAACAACGACTACGATTTTTTGGTACAAGAGGATGCTGAAGCCAGGGTGAATGTATCCGGGGGAGACGCGGTTAACGTTGTCAGGAAAGACCGTGGATTCATTGCATCTGTCCAGGCCTCTGGTCTTTCAATGAGCGAAAGAGCATTGCAAATGTACAATTGTATCTACATTTCTTACCGTTGGATATGAGTTTGGCGGAGAGCTGCCGTACCAACTCCGGAATTTTGTCCCATAGCCCTTCGGAGCGGCATCGTTCTATCTCTGTCTCGAGTCGTGACCCAGACTTCCTCGCTGTCATCTTCGGGCTCGAGGACCACAACACGACAAGCGCACGGGATCAGCTGCGGCAGGAGGATTCAGAAGGGCATTGTTCGGAAAACAGCGACTCCCTTCGGTTCTACGTTGTTTCGTCTCGTCAAATTCATTCAATATACAGTGCATGACAACAACGTGTACGACCACTGTTACATAAAACACGTTTATTAAAAGACGTAACATTTATTACGTTTAAAAAATAGTTTGTGACAAAACCGTACTTGATTCAAATGTACAAATATTTTTTTTTCATTTCCCCCTACGTCAACACTGACATCAAAAACTCTATACTGTAGGTATTTCATACAACATTCGAGATTGGGTAATAGCTTTCTCCTCATTGCACTTCTGAAATAAGATGAAAGGGAATGTTGACATTAAGCGTAGATATTCTGAGGAAGTTGAACAGGTTTGGGCAGTAAGACAATGAAACCATGTCCAACACCTGGTTAGAACGTTTTTACAGCTAGAAAGTGAGACAGGAGAGTGAACAGAGGAAGTTTGAGATCATATGAATACTGCATTGGAAGATAAGAGAGAGAACTTGTAACTGTAATACAGCCAGGCTCTTTAGACTAACACACGATCTGTAATATCCTGATACTAAGAGGTTGTGGTTCTGCTTCTTCTGTCTCACACACAGCCCACTGACCCAACACTGTAAGGCCAACTTGTGGAGCTTGTTTAGGTATCCAGTGCCATATAAATGGCATACATGTACATATGGCTCTGTCATAGTATTTTTCAAGACACCATAATGTTGGAAGGACACCATCCTGTAGGCATTAAGAAAACAACATATAACAAAAGTAGAAATAGTTTATAAACACGAATTGTCTGTAAACACACTCTGTGAAGAGTCCACGGGAAACATCAAACTGGCAGTGGTGAGCAGGTAGCAGTAGCTCCAGAGGGTCATGGTGCCTCCAGGTCCCAAAGATCCAGACAGGGGTCTGAGGAGAAGATGTGCTTCCCAGGGAGGTGAGCTGTGGTCTGGGCCTCCCATCAACCTGTCCTTCTGATTCATCAGGAGGGTTCACGTGTGGGTTCTATGATGCGTCTCTCGGTTTTAGCAGAGTTCCGTGGAGTGTTCCGGAGTGCGTGTCTGTGTACTGCAGGCGTGTTTCAGGAGTGCTTGATAGTGTATTTGCCTTTCTGAAGCTGGGAGATATACAGCTTTGATTTGCTGCCATCCAGGCGCTTGAACCACACCTCGTCGTGGTTGATGGTAGTGATGATGGCACTGTGGATGGAGGATGGAGGAGGAGAGGGAGGAGGATAGAGGGGAAGAGAAAGTGAGGATGGAGCCAGAGGAAAAAAGGAAAAAGAGGTAGAGGACAGTCAATATGACATCTCTGTAACTCTGGCTAAAACTCTCGCTGATGAAGAGGATTTGTGACATCATTTCTCTCCATCACAGACAACAGACCGAGGATTAACTAGGACAGGAAGGGCACGGATTGTGTCTCACCTGGTTGGGTATTCATCCTTTTTGTCAATGCAGATATTCTGACCACGGCCATACCATTCTCCATCGTAGAACAACCGCCCCTCCTCAGAGCGGGCACTATGCTGGAGCTTCTCGTTCTTGTTCGTGGGGGCTGGAACACAGGTACCATGGTTACGTTTGGCTTGAGTGGACTGAGCAAAGTAGGTCATGTGCATTTGTTGGCTCAAAAAGCAAAAGCGTGATCAGATTTAAGGTGACAACGTCAGACAGAAATGACACATCAGAGAGAATCCCCAAACTGTCTGTCCTGACAAGCAGAGAAACAGCTCTGTGGTTGGCTGTAAGTCTGGGCCTCACCTTCTTTACCCCTGTGAGGACCCAGAGTTGCCACTGCCTGCAAAACAAAAAAACACTGTTATAGTAATAGTAGCAACTTAAGCACATCTACGCGCACGCACACACACCTTTCTGATGGCTGTCCAGTCCTCCAGGATGTCCAAGTCCTGGAGCATATAGACGATATATGGGCGTACACAGAATTAAGGAAATATTCACGTGTTCTGGACAACAGACCATTTTCACAGACAGAATAATACTAGACTGCAAACTAGCTATTTGAGTCTCTTGGAAGAAACAGAGACTGGAAAGGGCTGCAGACAAAAAAGGCAACAGCTAGTGGCTCAGTGAAGTGTTTCTTTACAAAAAAAAGGATATCAGACACCGCCACGGGCTTCTTCTTCTTGTCTGGACTAAAGGGATCCTTCTTCTTGCTCCTCCGAGACTGCAGCTCATCGTTCCAGAGCTCAGAGGTGATGTCTATGCTGTGCCTGTCTTCCTCCAGGCGCCTGATCTTCTCCTCAAGCTCACTCTGAACTGTGTCAAAGAGCAGCAGCTTCTCACTCTGGAACCATGAGATCGGACAGGAGTCAGGTGACACGGGAGTCAGGTGACACGGGGATAGGACAGGGGGCAGGAAGTGATACAATTAGGAAAATGAATGGAGAAAAGTTGTAAATATAGAGAGAGACAGAGAAGGACGAGAACATAGGAGGTACAGTGGACAATGTGCCAGGCTTAGCAAAGTACAACAGCATACAACTATTTTTCAGGGATATCAGAGTATTATGTGGGTAAGGAGAGTACTGGTGAGGTTTGGTCAGAGTCAAACCCAATTGGTCAGTTTAGCAGTGAGGCAAACCCCCTTTTCTTATTGGCCAGTGAGTGAAAATAGTCTCACCTCCCAGTGCTGGCAGGCTGCTTGGATCTCACACTCATACTTGTTCTTCACAGACTCCTGACATAGCTCCCTGTAGATCCCTGAGGCGAAAGAGACACACAGCGTTCAGTCCACCCACACCTGCTCTCTCAATATCGATCCACCTGTGGGGAAGCTTACCCTTGGTGTGCTGGTTCACAGCGAATATTAAAAAACTAAGAAGCCTTACCTGCCACCTTGGTCCTGATCTGCATGTTCTCCTGCAAGCTGGCCAGAGGGTCGAGATACTCAGAGGCCTTCCCTGACATCACTTCCTGCAGCTTGGCATCCACCTGGCTCAGGCGCTCCTTGTATAGACTGGACAAGACACCATAGCATGATTATTGGTAATCAAGCGTAATCAGCAATCATGTGTTTGTCTGTCATTTGATTGCTCAAATGGCTTCTGAGGGGCTGGTGAGATCAAATGATACCAGTGAACACAAACACGATCAGGGAGCAACATGACATCTATACATGACTTTGCATCGTTTTTAAATGGCTGAGCGGTTAGGGAATAGGGCTAATAATCAAAAGGCTGCCGGTTCTAATCCTGGCCTTGTCAAATGACGTTGTGTCCTTGGGCAAGTCACTTCACCCTACTTGCCTTGGGGGGAATGTCCCTGTAAGTCGCTCTGGATAAGAGTGTCTGCTAAATGACTACATGTATATATGAATTTATCAAACATACTGGTCTTTCAGGTCAGTGAACTGTTTCTCCAAGTTGGTCATCTCGTCGAGACATTCCGTTCTCCTTCTCTCACAGTCTTCATCGTCCATCTCTGTTGAGCATGATCGACAGAGAAAGAGAGCGTAAATCAGAGATAGACAAATTCAAGGTAAATCGTGACAATGAACGTACGGGTAAATCAAATGTGTTATTCTGTCACAAGTCAAACATCCACCTGAACTGTCTCCATCCTCCGACACGGACGTGCTCTCCGAGTCGTCCTCGTCCGAACTGCTGCCTTCCTGCTCGGGGTAGTCCACCTCCATCTCCTCGTGGTTACTATCCTTGTTCTTTTCTCGAGAATTTACAGGCATCGTGTTGGCCTAGCCAGAGATAAAATATGTATCCTGTCCAACAAAAGCAGACAAAAATGTGCTAATTGATCAAATACGATGAGAACCGCCTGAATTAAAAGAAAGCTAGCTAACTAGCCTAGCTATGCTAGCTAGTGCTAACTTTGCTTGCTAGTACTAGTCTTCTACGTTTGATAAGCGAACTAGATACCTACCAAACGTTAGTCGTCTGAATATAACGTGAGTTGGCCGGTAGCCGTGTCTATAAAAAATGCATTATAGTAAAGTACTACAAAATTGATGAATAAATGATATTCTTCTAGATTGATGACAGCTGTCGATAGCCAAGCGAGCTTCTACCAGCTAAAAACAAATGCAGTCACTTGCGCGGAGGTGACGTAGTCTAGGATCTTGGGAATTGTAGTCTTACATTTGAAAAAACTATTGTAAACACACCAGTAAAAAAGGGAGGATCTAACTACATTTCCCAAACATTGCTTTTGTGGAATGTTTACATTCCCTAAGGATACATAATTAGACCTTGCAAATCAAAGCCAGACATGCGACTGAATGGATTCTAATGAAAAGTTGAAGATGAGAGATGTATTTGCATTTTAAATGTATTTACATATTTCACTTGTGGCTGGGCCATGCTTTGCCCCGTTGTTTTTTCGTCAGATATTGAGTTTCGTGTTATGGCTGTTTTTTATATTTGGAACATAACCTTTTGAAATAATCTACAATCAAGAGTAACCAAGATGTATTAAACGTTGACAAGTAAATTCTATGCAGAGGAATTTGTGAGGTCAAGACTTGGCCAGAACAATCTCTGAATCTGTTAAGTAATATATACATATATATGTATATATACATACCATACTGAACATTTTCTTTAAAATCTGTCAAATGAAATGTAAATAAAGGTTTAACCGGTGAATAGCTCTGCATTCCATTAACCATGTTTTCACTAACTCCTCCGCCATGTTTGGATCTAGCTAGTAGGCTAGCCTCCCGTGTTTTGGGGAGAGGTGTTTAGGTTGCTTGATGGGGAGGGTTGCATTATTTTACATAACCGTATCAGCAAAATGCATACCTCCCAAACTTGCCTATCAATTTATTTACTTCTGGTAACACCTAAGGGCTGTTAGGTCGATGCATATCAAATGATAACGTACCTAAAGCTCTGTCGTGGTATAGACTATCCATCTTTTGAAGATTAGCCAGTACTGGGACTCGCTCCCTATTGCGAATTCTTGCGTCTTTTGCTGTCGGAATGTTCTCTAAAAAGACTCATGGAGACGTCAAAAAATCTACACAGAAAGTGTTGGATCCAAAAAAGGATGTGCTAACTCGCCTGAAACACCTGCGAATAGTAATCGGTAAGTCGCAATAAAATATTTGAAGGTTTGTTCAGTTAGCAAGCAAGCTAGTATATCAGATTAGAGGTACGATCGTTTTGTGTTAGCGGTGCACTGTGGGCAGTGTGAAGTTATATATTTCGCTTTCTACCTGTTCACTTTATGAAATAAAACCAATGTGACTAATGTAGCTGTCGCTAACCGAGGGAAGCTCGGGACTGTTGATGCGGATCTTAGAAGCTGCTAGCCCTGTCTGTTGGCTGCACACAGATATAGAGTCAGATAATTCTATGCACTGTGCAATTAATAGTAAGTTGGCATTGCTGTTATTAAACCAGCATTTTTGTATAAGCCATGACAGCCAGTCTTGGTTCCATTTTATATATATTTGTAAATGTGACAACTGCGGTCCACCTTTGCGGATGGGATAACGGGGGTCGCGGCTTCGATTCCAAACAGATAGCGTTAGGCTACTTAGCTCTAGGTTCATGATAAATATTAGTGAAGGGCCTTGAGTGCTAAGTTGTAGGGCCCTGGGAACAACCTTCCTCTTGGGCATTGTCAGGACAGCCAGACCAGAACAGCCCTATTCCCGCTGGTCCTGGGCTGTTTACATTATGAATGCTTAGACTCTCTCTTTCTCTCTGGCGTGACTTATTATGATGGCAAACCCCTTAGCTACACTGATAGCCACGGGGCCATCCTCTTAAATAGCTATGCTAAACTCCCATAGTGTGGCCTGTGAAGGTCTTGCATGATTGTGATAAAGAACAGTGTGTGAGCTTGGTACCCCCATGGGACATGGGAAGGAAACAGACAAGTGGTGCCCAGAGAGTAAAAACATCCTTGCTGTGCTCCACTTCAGGAACCTATTTCCTCTATTGTCCTACCAGCATCAGAGCAGTTCCTGTTCTATTGTCTTTCAACATTGCTACTGGTCTGGCTTCACACAGCATTAAGCCATTGTGGTCAGAGTGTGTTTATGTTGGTGTGAATCTGTATGTGTGTGTTCCCACCACGCCTCTCACATACCCCCCCCAAATAACTAAAATAATGCAACAGCTTGCCTCACAAACAAATGTGTTAAACACTGTTTTGCAAGATGACAAGACGTTCCAGAAACACGCCGAAATCACTACTATGGTGTACTCATGATATCATGTCATGGCACATATTTTAAGGTGGAGTGGAGTGTGACTTGTGAGTAAAGTGTATTTAGTGGGTGGTGCGCGCGTGCACGTACATGGAGAGGATGGGTGTGACTCTGCATCGTAATCCTAAGGGAGTGTGTCAGAGCCCGATAGGGATCACACATTCCAGCCTGAGGGAGTGTGTTACTGTTAAACCACCAGACCCCTACACAGCTTCCCAGCCAACTTAACTGAATGGCATCGAGAGGCTGCCCTTCAGTCCTAAACAATGGATATGTGGGACGGTTACAGCCTAATGACCTTTCGCCAAACTGAGACAAGTTTCTGAGTCCCCCACCACCACAAGCTTTCACGCGAACACAGCCGTTTTAGTATATCCGGCTGAAGACTCCTTGTCCTGTGTTCCAGGACGGTTAGAGATCTTGTAGCTACTAACGTATTTGGCATGGTACACAGGGCTCTTGGTATTGTGTGTGTGAGTGAGATCCAGAGGAAGGGATGAGTTTTAGGAGCAGAGCATGCTGTGTTGTGGATAACTGTCAGAGCTGAGTTAGAGCCTGGTACTGAGGGCCTCAGCTGCGTTGCCAGGCCTTACGAGGGCCCTGCCAACATGCCAAAGAACAGAACACTGTGTGTGTGTGCACGCGTGCATGTGTGTGTGTGTGTCTGGAAGAGAGAAGCCAAACAAATGTGCAAAAGTGAATTTCTGCACAGTGTGGCCGTAACCCCAAGCTGCAGCACATCCATGTTGTGAGACCTGATGGAATATAAACAGGCTAGGTCGTGGACGTTATCTCCTCTGACTCTCTCTTCTGGAGCGTGTGTGTGTGTGTGTGTGTGTGTGTGTGTGTGTGTGTGTGTGTGTGTGTGTGTGTGTGTGTGTGTGTGTGTGTGTGTGTGTGTGTGTGTGTGTGTGTGTGTGTGTGTGTGTGTGTGTGTGTGTGTTGTGTGTGTGTGTGTGTGTGTGTGTGTGTGTGTGTGTGTGTGTGTGTGTGTGTGTGTGTGTTGTGTGTGTGTGTGTGTGTGTGTGTGTGTGTGTGTGTGCCTCAGTGCGGGCGGGTGCCTGTTCTATCTCCAACACTATCAGATATGGAGACTTGTCTGTGTTGTTGGGTTCTATTTTGGAACGGCAGTGACTGCTGGGTTGTCTCTGCAGCCAGCCAGCCGGCCTGTCTTCCACTGTGCGTGGGGACGGGCTGAGAATAACAGAATGAGAGACGGTCTGTTCTGGGCTTTGAGAAGTCTCTCGGAGACCTTTCACCAAATCACTCGGGTTTGTCTTCGCGCTCTCAGAGGAGTGAATGAAATGTTTGATTGAAAAGAGAGGGAAAAAAAGAACTAATTTGTATACAAATTGAATGCCACTATGGTTTAGGGGTGAGACAAAGTATGCTGTCAATTGGGTCTGTACCCAAAAACACAATGTTATTATTAGATGTGTCAGCTTCTTCTAATATTAGCAAATACTTAATGTGGTGGCACTCGTATTCAGACAACAAAGGTAACCATTGTACCTTCATGATGGTCTGTCTGTGATTTTGCTCATTTATACCTTGTGACCTTTACCATTCACTGTCTCTTTAAGAAGACTTAAGAAGTTGGATGAATGGATGACCTGTTACAGGTGATTCAGTTTCAGTCACTGTGAAGTAGCTAGAGCACATGACACTGCTATACGTTAATGCTCTGATGAAGGCAGACGAGGCCAAAACATGAGCATGTTTGGTGGTTACATGGCCAAAATAAATAAGTGAAATTGGGATACTGTCCTTGCTGCTTGAGTGCCACTAGGCTGTTCATGTTTGGGTTTAGCACCACAGTCAGATGTTCGTTCTGGGAAGGAGTGCCTAGCTCCTCCACTGCAATTAGCAAATACTTCTTCGACCTGAGCTAGTAATGCGAGACCCTCTAGGTAAAGGATAAGTGAGGTGAGGTGTGTGTGTGTAGGATAGCCCTGAGCACTTCAGTGCTTGACTGGGGCTCCACGACTTATCGCACTCCTCTCTCAAAACTCCTCTTTCTCTTCTCTGCAGAGAATGCTGAGGCGTGTGACCTGAAACACTTCTTCGACCAGTACTACTCCCACATCTACTATGTCTTCTTCGAGAACTTTGTCACCATCGAAGTCAGCCTCAAACAGAAAGGTGAGATGCCCGGGCTTGGCCAGGGGAACGACACGAGAGAGGAGCGAGGGTCGGCCTTTTAACCGTTTACTTTGTGTACTTCCTTTTACCACTTCTCTGTTGCAGGTCACAAATCACAAAGGGAAGAACTGGACGCCATCCTTTTCATTTTTGAGGTAAAACTTTGACTTCCCTGTAGGAAGTTGTCTTTATAGGAAAGCCTCTGAATAAACAGATTACAACTACAGAAACACAAAGGAAAGTTCCCCATGAACACAGATCAAACATACAGTAGCCATAAACCAATGACACAGAACATCTTATTATTATTATAAGGCCATAGGAAAGACTAATCTATGTCTGAGAGACATTGTGATGATATGCCATGGGCACATGGCTTAAAGGTTAAACAATAAAAATCCGTGTTTTTCTACCTACTCAGGGCCAGTAGAGTGTTGAGTCGTTGAGCTTTTAGAGTGTTTAGATGAAGGCGTGGTGTGACCTTGGTGTTAAGGTTTGACTAGTGCCTTGACCACTGAAGCCTGAAGGCCTGAGATCTGAAGTCACGATACGGAAGATCAAAACCTGACCTCTCCCCCCCACACACACACACACACACACATAGACACACACACACACACACAGAGGTAACTGCCAGGGTAGTCTAACTGCCAGTCAAGTTTGGGGTGAAAACAGACATTGTCCTTGTGGTTGGTGACTCATCTATTTGACGTTCCGTTGACAGAAAATCTTGCAGCTGCTGCCAGAGAGGATACAGGGACGATGGCAGTTCCACAGCATAGGTAAAGCTCATGAACCACACGCCCACCTCCCCTCCCCCACACACAGAAAGAGTAATAGTATTTTTATAGCATTGAGTAAACATAGTTGTATATATTCATTTGTTTGTGTATGCATGCACACATACAGTGTATCTATCTATCGATCTATCTATCTGTCTATCTGTCTATTTATCTATCTGCTATCATCTGCTGAGGTGGGTCAGATGGCTGAACGGTTAGGGAATCGGGCTACCAATCAGAAGGTCGCAAGATCGATTCCCGGTCGTGGCTTGTCCTTGGGCACTTCACCCTACTTGCCTCGGGTTAAATGACTAAATGTAAATGTACAGAGGTGGTCTCCTTTGTCACTGTGCTGAGGTTTGTGTGCAGCTGGCTACAAAGACCACCCAGAGAAAGCGAGGGTGCCAAGGTCCTGGGTTACAGGAGACCCAGGACGGACCGAGACCTCAGACATGCATATTGCTCAAAGCTCAAAGCTAGTCGTGGGCATAAGTTTTGGCAATGATAATTGTTGTTTTTTTGTCAAGTTTGCTGGTTCAGTATTTGAGGAAAATGTTTCTATAGAATAGTGGAATACAATAGGCAAATTTCATATTTTAAATTTTTTTGGGAGGGGGGGGGCAAACATTTTCAATATATGTAAATAGTCCCCTCTTTTATAGCAGTCAATCTGCTCTTAAAATCCAATCAGAATGATAGAGTGATTTCACCTGGCTAGAACTAGTTCACACTTTCCCCTGTGCTGATGATATGACTTACTGAAATGATGTTAGCATTCATTTAATGCCAAGGCCCAGCAAGCTTTGCAAACACAAAATGTATGTCGCTCCCAATACTTTTGGCCACGGCTATACACTGTGGGTGGACGGGCCAATAAGATGTCTTCCTCTCTCTTTCCTCACAGGGTTGATCCTGAAGAAGCTGTTACACACTGGGAACTCCCTGAAGGTACGTCTCGCCTTGGTTACCTCTGAAGGGGACAGCTACTTTTAAGGTCCTATCACTTGTCTGTCCTCTCCCCTTTCCTCCACACCCCTCACCTCCTTTTCTCCTCACCTCCTCCATCTTCTCTCCTCTCCACCGCTCTCCTCACCTTTTTGTTATATGTTATATGTTTTAGATCAACACTTGTATTATTGTTTTTGTCGATTTTATGTAAAGTCGATTTTATGTAAAGCACTTTGAGCTGCAATTCTTGTATGAAAAGTGCTATATAAATAAAGTCTTACTTACTTACTTACTTACCTCTTCTCTCCTCACCTCCTCTCTCGTCTCTCCTCACCTCTATCTTCTCTCCTCACCTCCTCTCTCGTCTCTCCTCACCTCTATCTTCTCTCCTCACCTCCTCTCTCTTCTCCTCACCTCTCTCGTCTCTCCTCACCTCCTCTCTCTTCTCTCCTCACCTCCTCCATCTTCTGTCCTCCACTGCTCTCCTCACCTTTTCTCTCCTCTCTCTTCTCTCCTCACCTCCTCTCTCTTCTCTCCTCACCTCCTCTCTCTCCTCACCCTCCTCTCTCTTCTCTCCTCACCTCCTCTCTCTTCTCTCCTCACCTCCTCTCTCTCCTCACCCTCCTCTCTCTCCTCACCCTCCTCTCTCTTCTCTCCTCACCCCTCCTCTCTCTCCTCACCCTCCTCTCTCTCCTCACCTCCTCTCTCTCCTCACCTCCTCTCTCTCCTCACCTCCTCTCTCTCCTCACCCTCCTCTCTCTCCTCACCTCCTCTCTCTCCTCCCCTCCTCTCTCTTCTCTCCTCACCCTCCTCTCTCTCCTCACCTCCTCTCTCTTCTCTCCTCCCCTCCTCTCTCTCCTCACCTCCTCTCTCTCCTCACCCTCCTCTCTCTTCTCTCCTCCCCTCCTCTCTCTTCTCTCCTCACCCCTCCTCTCTCTCCTCCCCACCTCCTCTCTCTCCTCACCCTCCTCTCTCTTCTCTCCTCACCTCCTCTCTCTTCTCTCCTCACCTCCTCTCTCTTCTCTCCTCCCCTCCTCTCTCTTCTCTCCTCCCCTCCTCTCTCTTCTCTCCTCACCTCCTCTCTCTCTCCTCTCCTCCCCTCCTCTCTCTCCTCTCTCTCCTCACCTCCTCCTCTCTCTCCTCTCCTCCCCTCTCCAGATCCGACGTGAGGGGGTGCGTCTGTTCCTGCTCTGGATGCAGGCCCTGCAGGGGAACGCTCTGAGGGAGCAGCTGTGTATGTTTGCCTGCCTCATCCCCGGCTTCCCCTCCCCCCTGTCAGAACTCGGCCCCCGCACCCTGGACAACCTGGTCAACCCCCCCCTCAGTCTGCAAGAGAGTAGGTGGCACCTATACACACACACTACCTGGCACTCATTTACTGTACACACATTTTCAGACACATGTAGCGTACCTGGAAATGCTTAATGGTGCTTTAATGGTGCTAATTCTTACTTAGTTGTCCCCCCCCCCTCTCTCTCTTTCTTACTGGCCTCCTTCTCTGTTCCTCCCCTAGCGCAAGTGACCCCAGAGGAAATCAGCCCATTGGTTCCTCCCCAGTCAGGTGACAAGAACCAGGAAGACCTGACCGGCTACTTTCTGGAGGCTCTGCTCAAATACATGGTAACGCAGGTAACCGTGCTTTCTACTAACACGGCTAACATGTCTGGCCTGGACGCAGTCTTGGGCCATTACTGCTACCTACCTGTCTCCTGTCTATCTGATTGGCTGGCTGGCGGGATGCTTGGCTGATTGGCTTGCTGGCTGCATGCCTATCGCATAATTGGTAGCTTACACTCGCGGTGCTTAAGAAATAACTCTGAATGGCATTTTGCTTTTAAGGTGCTTTTGCAGATGGATGCACACACACAAACACTGCAGCACATATATATGTGTGTGTATAGTAGGTTATAGCTGTGTGTGTGTGTGTGTGTGTGTGTGTGTGTGTGTGTTCTCCCCCAGGCAAAGAGTCTGGAGTGGCGTTGCAAGGAGAACCATGAGAAAGGTTTCGCCTTCCTGTTTGGAAACTTCAAGAAGTTCTACCTTCCTCACATCTTCCCCAACTTCTCCAAGGAGACCAGCCTCTACCACCCCATCCTGGGTAAGGAGAGTAGAGACCAACGGAATAAGTGGAAATTAGAGTAGAATAGAATAGAAACCAGACGTGACACAAGACACAGATAACTGACCTGTTGACCCTCTGACCATACTTAAGGAGCTGGCCTTGTCCCAAACGTAGCACTGCAGTAATACAAGACACTGCTGTGGTAGAGCCTGGTGTTTCAGTGTGATAAAATGTATCCATTTAGCTGACTAGTTTTTCCAAAGAGGGGATTCAAACCCACAACCTATAAATCTGCAGTCAAATGCTTTACCACTGAGCTAAACCCAGTGCTGTGTTTGGCATGCTCCAGAGGTGCCCCCCATGCGGGCCAAGCCGTACTACTGCGTGGTGCGTCGGGAGCAGGAGAACGGCGAGGTGGCGTACTGCACCAAGGACAGCTTCCTGCAGGCCAGGGTGATCTTCATCCGCTGGCTGGTGTCTTTCTGGCTGGAGCCCCCGCTCCAACACCACCACCCACATCCCCGGGACGGAGGGGGAGAACGTGCCCAAGAACATCCAGGTAAACCAGTTTCCACGGTTCCTTAGGAACCTCCGGGGGTTTGTCTCAGAGGAGGTTCCTTTTCGAGGTTCTTTCCGAAGTTTGTTTTTGCCTGTTTAAGTAGTGATCAATGGTGGTCTGTCTGTTTGTGTGTCTGTCTTTCCGTGTGTGTGTCTGTCTTTCCGTGTGTGTGTCTGTCTTTCCGTGTGTGTGTCTGTCTTTCCGTGTGTGTGTGTATTTCCGTGTGTGTGTGTGTCTGTCTTTCTGTGTGTGTGTGTGTGTGTGTCTGTCTTTCCGTGTGTGTGCGTGTGTGTGTGTGCGTGTGTGTGTGCGCGCCCCCTGTCCCTCCTCCAGCGTGCGGCAGCAGGCCTAGCAGCGCGCCTGGAGGACGGGGGCGGTTGCCCTCGGCAGCCGGACGGCCTGGACGGGGGCGTGTTGGCGTGCGAGGGGGAGCAGAGCCACTCCAACACCAGCACGCTGACGGAGAGGGAGCCCAGCTCGTCCAGCCTGTGCAGCATGGACGAGGAGCAGCTCACCGACATGGAGGTGGTGCGCCGCGTGCTCTGCTGCTCCCGGACCAACGTCAACTTCATCACAGAGATCTTCAGACAGGTAGCGCTCGAGGGGGAACACACGCGCGTGTAAAGCACGCCTGACACGGACGGGTCACACTGGAACACGGGTGACACACGCGTAGAACACACAGGCAGGCAGTCCTCACGGACAGAACACGCATGGGTAACATATGTACGTACGCGGTTTAATATAGGGAAACACACACACAGGTGACCAAGACTGGTAACGCACACAGGAAACAGACGCATAGGGAAACACACTCGGAGGGTAGCAGTTTGTTTAGGCACGTACACACACATTCACATCCAGGTAAGGAGCTGTGTGTGTGTGTGCTCTCCCCACCCAGGCGTTCCTGCTGCCCATGTGTGAGGCTGCGGCCATGAGGAAAGTGGTGAGGGTGTACCAGGAGTGGATCGCCCAGGAGGACAAGCCGCTCTTCATGAGGGAGCGGGAGGAGGGTCTAAATCCCATGTCCGGGAGGAACAGCCAGGAGCCAGGGGGGTCGCAGGAGAAGGAGGAGGAGGTGAAGGATGGCAGGGTGTGTGTGTGGGGGGGGGCTGTGGGTGTGTGTGTGTGTGAGTGTGTGGTCACACAAGTGTGTGGGTGTGTGGTCACACAAATGGTCTTGAAATCTAAAGTGCTCTCTGTCTCATCAGGGTGTGAATAAAATGATCGACAGCGAAATGTTGGAGTACAGTGTTCATGCTGGAGTCCAACCAACTCTACAGGTACAGTTAACAAACACCGTCACACACACACACAGTCACCAGATAATCAGCCTTTTTGAAGGATCTTCTACACCTCCTCTTATGTCTTCTTCCTCTTCCTCTCTCCACTCTGTATTCCTCCTCGTCTCCTATCCTCGTCTCCTATCCTCGTCTCCTATCCTCGTCTCCTATCCTCATCCTCCAGGTGTTCATCACCAACTCTTCCAACGTGTTCCTCTTGGAGCCAGCCAATGAGGTGAAGATCCTGCTAGAGGAACATGTGGACATGTGCAAGAGAGTCCTCAACATCTACCGTAGCCTGGTCATGCACGAGACCATGGACCAGAAGACCTGGTACAGACAGCTGATATCTACTAGCCCCTGGCTGCCTACACACTTAGTTCCTAAGACTGACCCCTAGTTTCTAACATACTAGCTCCTAGCTCCCATAGACATAACTTCTTCAGATACTAGCAAGACTGTATATAAACTACTAGCTCTCTAGATTCTAGCTTCGACTCTCAAATTGCAATGAAACTAAGCTTTCTTTTCCTGTGTGTGTGTGTGTGTGCAGGGAGCAGATCCTACTGGTGCTCCTCAGGGTAACAGAGTGTGTGATGAAGAGGCCTCCCTCCATAATGCCCCAGGGGAAGAAGAGCATGACTCTATCTGGACGTCTGGCTGGAGCTGTCTTCCAGGTAACCCTGTAGTTACCCTGACCCCCGACCCCGTAGTGTTACCCTAACCCTGTAGTGTTACCCTGACCCCGACCCTGTAGTGTTACCCTGACCCCGACCCTGTAGTGTTACCCTGACCCCGTGACCTGTCGTCCTAGACTCTGATCGTGGCGTGGATCAAGGGGAACCTGAACGTGTACATCAGCCGGGAGCTGTGGGACGACCTGCTCGCCGTGCTGTCCTCGCTCACCTGCTGGGAGGAGCTGGTCACCGAGTGGTCCCTCACCATGGAGACGCTCACCAAGGTCCTGGCCCGGAACCTCTACAGCCTGGACCTACAGGAGCTGCCGCTGGACAAACTGAGCGAACAGAAACAGAAGAAGCACAAGGGGAAAGGTAGGAGGGAGGGCGAGCGTCGCTGGGTTTCCCGCCAAAAATTTGTTTTTTTTGACGATGTAGTTAAGGCGGCAGGCGTGTGTTTGCTTAGCCTTAAATGAAAAGTGCTGCGGGAAACCCTGCGTCGCCTGGGATTCTAGGGGGCTCTGTTTCGTGGTATCCCCCCCCGCCTCCACCCTCTCCACCCTTCTTCTCCTTCTTCCAGGTGGAGCTCTGGAGGGGCAGAAGATGGTGGTGGACCGCTCCTTCTCCAAGGGCTGGAGCAGAGACCAGCCGGGCCAGGCGGCGGCCATGATGAGGCAGCGCAGCGCCACCACGGCCGGCTCCCCGGGCATCGAGAAGGCACGCAGCATCGTGCGGCAGAAGACCGTGGGTGAGT
The DNA here is from genome assembly GCA_903064625.1 of Mallotus villosus. Lineage (NCBI taxonomy): Eukaryota > Metazoa > Chordata > Actinopteri > Osmeriformes > Salangidae > Mallotus > Mallotus villosus. The sequence goes on from CAEFZP010000779.1 coordinate 151,998, forward strand.
GTGTGGAGGGGGGGAGGGGGGGGGGAGGGTTGGGGGCCTGCCAAGCGTCTGTCTAAGTATAGGAACAGCCCCTGTGGGCACTGATTAGACTTCTAGAAGGTGCTGGTGAAAGCAGGAACTGTTTATGCCTTTGCCGCGTCTGCTTTTAACTGAATTAGATTGAAACCCAGTTTCCGAGGCAACGGTTAGGGTGAATCGTAACATAGAACCAGAAGTAATTTTGTGAGGAAATCCCATGACTATGAACATATTTTGAAGTCTAGGAGGAGGACAAATCTGTTTTGGGGGAAAGGCCCTTAGGGCCTGTGAGAAAAGATCTCTGTCCACATTTCCCTCTGCTCTGCCTCAGTCCTGAGGCCTTCTCTCTGTCTCTCTCTCCTCTCTCTCTCTCTCTCTCTCTCTCTCTCTCTCTCTCTCTCTCTCTCTCTCTCTCTCTCTCTCCCTCTCTCAGGAGCACTGCAGTCTGCCTGTCTGCCTGCTGACTTTCACTATCTGTGTCTCTTCGGTTTCACTCTTCTTGTTCTTCCTTCCTTCTGCCCCTCCCCCTGCTATTTCCCACCATCACCACTTAATGACCTCTTCTTTCCACTCCTTCCTCCTTTCCCTCCCTCTTTCCCACACTGCTCCCTCTTCTCCTCTCTTCCTCCCCCCTCTCTTCCTCCCCTCTCCTCTCTTGCTCCCTCCCTCCTCCCCCCCTCTTTTCCTCCCCTTTCCTGCCTTGCTCCCCCTTCCTCCCCTCTCCTCTCTTCCTCCCCCCTCTCTTCCTCTCCTCTCCTCTCTTGCTCCCCCTTCCTCCCCCAGCCCTGCGTAGCTGCTCCACAGGGGACAGCCTCCTGTCCTCAGCCTTTATCCGCAGTGCTAAAAGTGCTCCGGTGCTGGTCCACCCTGCCCTCCCTCTCCTGTCCGACTCTGCCCTCCCCCCACTAGCTGACCGCCTGTCAGGTAGACACGCCTCCACCTGGTTCCCGCTGGATGTCTCACACACACACACACGTCTGTCACTCCTTACACACCTTCCTGCACCTGTTCTTCTACCTGCACAACCTTCTATGTTCTCGTGTGTGTCGCCCCTCACCTGGATCCCGGGAAGCACCTGTCTGTCTGCGTCCCGCTCCAGCTGTGTCTTTCTGCACCTGCATGACCTGTCTGTCTGCATGACCTGTCTGTCTGCACTGCCTTGCTGTCTTGCCTCACCCTATCCTTCACATCGACCAAGTCTGGAGTTTTGTCGTGGTTGCTGCTGTAGTTGTTGTTTTGTTGTGGTTGCTGCTGTAGTTGTTGTTTTGGGGTCTCCCTTCAGGACAGTAACCCCTGCATGTGTTTGACTGACTGCTGATGTGGGGAGGGGGGGGGAGGGGGGGGAGACTATGTAGGGGATAGTTCAGCTTTGCACTTGCATTTGGCTTGGATGCTGATTCAAGCATTCCCGGTCCAAGATCCCAGAACCTTCTCACTGGAGAGTTCCTATTGGAGTGAACCTTTGAGATACGAAGCCCAGGTTTGGTCTGCGTTTGGGACACTTCCAGGTTCCTCTGGGTCTTGTTCTGTTATGTCTGTATGTCGCTTCGGATAAAAGCATGAATGAAACTTAATATTCCTCTCAGAGGGCCTAAGTTGAACAAAAAAGTGATTTGAATCTAAACGACAAAACATCCCCTCTGGTCCAGATCAATGTGATGAAGCAGAGAAGCTTCTAAACCTCGAAGAGGAATGCTGATGTGTCATGCTGTGTTGTGTGGTATACAATATCAGATTGTGCACAGATGTTGATGCATGAGTGAGTACAGCGAGTGTGTGTGTGTGTGTGTGTGTTAACCCTCTCTCTCCTGTGTCAGTAGATCTGGAGGACCCCCCTATGGCCATGGCCCCCCCGCGCCCCACGAATACGCCACGCCTCCCAGAGTGAGGAAGTCCCGCCTTCTGAGGTGTTCTCTGCGTCAGGTGACCTGGAGGCCCCGCCCCCACCCCTCCCCCGCAGCAGCAGCGCCTCCGACATCATGGAGCCCTTCATCACCGATAGGGTCAAAGGTGACCTTCCTGTCCCCGACAGCCAATCACCTTCCACTTCCTCCCCCTCCACCAACACCGCTGTCCCCCCACCCCCCCGGCTCCCCCAGGAGTCCCCCTCTGCACCCCCCTGCCCCCCCCTCAGCCCCAGAAGGCAGAATCTCCTCCCTAGAGGGGGGCGACAGCATATACGACCACCTGTGGCTGGTATCTGATCGCTCCCGGGCAGATTCTGCCCTCACCCAGTCCTATGAGAGAGAGGGGGAGGGAGAGGGGGAGGAAGGGGAGGACGATCTGTTTTCCTCCCTCAGGGAGTACCTGAGAGGCCAGGAGGAGATGTGGGAGGTCAGGGGGGAGGCGGGGGAGAGGGCTGGCTCTGTTCCGGCGAGGGAGGGCGGGAGTGCGTCTGAGCAGACGGGAGGTGGGGGCGGACAGGTCCAGTTAGGACAGGTGTGTCATCTCCAGGGACCAGGGCCAGGGAAGTGTAGACTCTGAGGAGGAGGCCGTAGAGGCAGAGCAGAGCAGCATCTACGAGTGTCTGGAGCAGCAGTGTGACTGGGCGGCCACCAGGGGGGGCTCTAACCTAGAGCAGGAGGAGCTGCAGGGCTCTGCAGGGGAGGGGGGCGCAGACGAAGGGAAGGAGCCTCGCCTGGTCAGGCAGGATGCGACGGCGGGCGAGGATGGGGTCGGGGCGGGTCAGCCCCACCAGGCCAGACCCAGGCTGATCCGAGGCAGGCCCAAGAAGCGACACGACGGGGGGGTCCATGTCAGCTTCAGACCCTCCACTGAGTCTGTGCAGTTCCACAACCCACTGGACAGCAAGGAGGCCCACTGGAAGGCCCGTCTGCGCCGGCTCAGCCACTTCCACAGCCACAGCCTCTCCTCTGGGGACCGCCCAGGGGCCAGGGCGGGGCCCGGGGGCGGCCAAAGCTGGAGGAGGAGGAGGAGGAGGAGGGGCAAAGGGGAAAGAGGTCAAAGAAAGGTCGCTGCCGGTGTCGTGGGAGGGGTCGGGCGAGGAGCAGCAGGCAGAGCAGGGGGGCGTGTCTGGATCTGGGCGTGGCCGACTAGGCCGTGCCTCCCTCTATCACCGCGGGTTACGCTCCCGGTCTCAGGAGTCGGACTCCAGTCCCTCCCGTCAGCAGGTGGCGCTGCTGGGCGGGGTCTATAAGTCTGTGGTCCACGCCCTTTCCAAGCCGCGGACGCAAGGCACCTCCCCCTCGAGGGCGGGGCGATCAGCGGGCGACGCCCCCCTGAAGGATCTCTACACCCATGTTCTGGGATATTTTGGGAGGAAGACCCCAGGTGAGGATTCCCGAAGCTCCACCGGAACACAACTACAACAAACAACAAACAAATAAATGAGGAAGGAACAGTCATAAACACAAACCACCCCCAAAAAAGCGCCTTTCTTTCTCCTTTTCTCCGTTCTATCTTTGATTTTTTTTTGCTGAATGCCGATTGGTTGATTGAATTGAAGCCTTTTTTTTGTGTTTCCTTTTGAAAGTAGCCCTGCCCGACCGACCGAGAGGCTGGGGTGCCCCTCTCCTTCCCTAGGATGCCCCCCCCTTCCTCCTACTCCAGCTTTGGGACTAAACCTCTGCCCCCCCCCCTCCTCCTCTCCCCTCCACCCCTGTCTTGGATGCTGCATGCGGCCTCATGCCTCCCTCCTCAGACATCAGCCTTCAGCCCTCTCTCCCATCTCACACACACACACTTCAGGCACTAACCACAACACACACAAACACACCAGCACCTGTGACTGCTGTCCATGGGATCCACAGTAGTTGGGGTCCAGTGTGCAGGGTTCTGTAGTGTAGTGGGGAGGTCTGGTCCTGGGGCGTAGCAGTGGGAAGACTCGCGCGTCTGCCTTCTGAGAGCTCACAGGAGCTGCTGCAGTTCCACATCAAGCCTCCGGGGGGCAGCAGAGCTCTTGCGGTGAGGACTTCAGGGACTCCACAGCCCTGTGTCCCGTGGCTCATGTGCCTTTACACGCGGGTGACTAACTAGGCGACATTAAGAGAAGGACGTCATTAGTTCTGCAGCAGGGCTGACATCAGGGCTCTCCTGGAACTCCTGAGTGAAGTATCCAACATGTCTTCTCTTCCTCGCTCCCAGCTTGGTACCACAGACTGTGCTCCTAACCAGCAGTAGTGGCTTTGTGTTGGCAGTAGACTTAATATTATTAATATATTAAGTCATTTAAATGACTATTTATTAATTACTGCATAATAACCGCACTTGATTATTAATTATTAAAATCAACCAGAAGACCGGAAGTAGCCAGTCCACACTAACCAGAGAGAGGACTAGTGACTAGTGGACTAGTGACTGTAGGGTTACAGTAGGGCTGCTCTCATGGAAGTACACATCCAAGAGTGGACATAATCCCTCTATTGATTCTGTTTCTATGGTTACAGCTCTCTGGTTCTATCTTGCTTGACACCCCGTACTGCAAGACTTAACAGCTGTGGATGAGTGGTCACGTAACTGAGGATGAATGGATGGATGAATGGATGGATGAGGGAGTTATTGGCAAATGGAGTGCGTGAGGGATGATAAATACATGGATGAGTTCTGGAGAGGAAGGATGGCTTGATGGATACTCCTGATGGTGGAGTTTGCGTGTGTGGGTGTGTGTGTGTGTGTGTGTGTGTGTGTATGTGTGTTGTGTGTCTGTGTGTCTCTGGCTGGACTAATCACTGTCTGAGGTGTTGCTCACGGCCTGGACTTAACAAGGTGCTCTCTCTATTTTACATCCATATCTCTCATCTCTCTGTCTCTCTCTTTGTCTCTCTCTCTTTGTCTCTCTCTCTCCTAACTGCATGCATCGGGTAACTCCTGCATCGCTTTACTGTTTATAATCACTTGGTTGGCCTTCCCTTTGAGATGGTTCCTTTCAGCAGTTTTCTTCGTTTCCTGTGTATTGTAGGTTGTGAGTTAGCTGCTGTCTTGTCGTACATCTCAAGTCTCAACAGCTAAACGCTCCCACACGTAGATGCTTCACCACACAGCCTGTCACAACAGCACAGTCCTGTTTCCCCTTTAACACATTGTGTTTTAAGAAACGTGCTGCAGTAGAGCCGTGTCCATGGCGATAGTGACGTGTCTGTCCGTATCTGCTCTCAGCCAATAAGGAGGAGGGGAGTCAGAAGACACGCCCTGTGTCCAGCGATGCAGGAAGCAGCAACCCAAACTTTACTGACCTGATGGACGAATTCATACAGGAGAGACTCCGGACCAGAGACACCTCTGTGAGGCCACACAGACGTCCACACACACCTACACACACACACACACACACACACACACGCACACACACCTACACACACACACACGCACCTACACACACATACCTGCACACACACGCGCACCTACACACACCTACTCACACACACACGTCCACATACACACACTTACACACACACACACCATCTCTGTCCATAGTACCGTATATCTCAACCATCCTTTCAAATGTGTGATTGTCAACTGCTTCCCTGCCCCCCTCCCGCCCCCCTCCTCCCAGGGTCGCCGTGGCAGCAGCCCAGGCATTCTAGAGATCCCAAAGGACCTCCCAGAGCTGCTGGAGCGGCAGGGCGCCACGCGGCCCGTGGACGACCCGGGCGTGCCCTCGGAGTGGACCTCGCCCGCCAGCGCCAGCGGCAGCGACGTGGTCAGCTCCGACAGCCAATCAGACTCCTTCAACGCCTTCCAGTATTCCAACTGCAAGTTTGAGAGTAAGTGCCACGGGTCTCTCCGTAAGTTCACACCAGAGAGAAGACGATCGGTGATTTAAACATGGCATCTGCTGTGTATTCTGGTCACGTTTAGCAGTCAGTCTGACCAGTAGGTGGCGCTGTGTAGATTTCAGTTTTGGCTCGGAGGCTGGTGGTAACGGATCGTTGGACCAGGACAGCCTCGGAGGGGGCGTGGCCCAGAGCGCAGACGAGCAGGAAGTGGCCAGTCTGACCACGCTCAACATGGACTCTGAGACCAGCAGCCTCAGTCAGCACGGCCTGTCTGCTGATACTGTCACCATCACAGGTGAGAACGCTCACTTACTCACTCACTCAGTAGTCACTCAGTCACTCAATCACTCAGTCACTAACTCAATCACTCCCTTAAGCTCACTCCCTCAGCTCACTCCCTCAGCTCACTCATCACTCACTCAATCACTCACTCACTCAATCACTCAGTCACTCATCACTCAATCACTCACTCACTCACTCACTCACTCAATCACTCAGTCACTCACTCACTCAATCACTCAAGCTCACTCACTCATACTTACTCACTCAATTACTTGCCCGCTCGCTCGCACACACGCACACTTAGTGTTTGTTCATTACTAAGTATCCCTCTCCACCTGTGTGTGTGTGTGTGTGTGTTTAGGGTCAGAGAGTGCGTCTCCAATGCATTCTCTGGGGGGCTCCAGATCCCAGACCCCCTTCTCCAGCCACTCTCACTGCTGAACACACTGAACACAAAGACCTGCAGCTGGATGAGAAGCTGCACCACTCTGTCCTGCAGACTCCTGACGACCTGGGTAACACACTCTCCCCCCCACCCCCCGACCCCCCAAATTGCCCTCTCCACACACACACACCTAAACACACACCTAAACACACTCTTTCTTTCTCTCTCCTCTCTCCTCTCTCTCTCTCTCACTCTCTCTCTCTCTCTCTCTCTCTCTCGCTCTCTCACCCCTCGCTGTCGTCCCTCCAGAAACCAGTGAGTTTCCGACGGAGGACTGCAGTGTCATGGCGGGCGGCACGCTCACAGGCTGGCACGCCGATGTTGCCACGGTGATGTGGAGGCGGATGTTGGGTATCCTAGGAGACGTCAACACCATCAAAGACCCAGAAATCCACGCTCAGGTGTTTGACTACCTGTGTGAGCTCTGGCAGAACCTGGCCAAGGTGAGGAGGTCCACCACACACACACACACACACACACACACCACACACAGCTGTCGATGAGGACCACACAAGTACTCCAGCCAATCACAGTTCTGTTGATATTTGATAGGACATCAAATGTTTCACTTCTGCCTCTCTTCTCTCTCTCTCTTTCCCTCTTCTCTCTCTTCTCTTCTCTCTCCTTCCACCCCCTCATCCATCTCTTCCCTGTCTGTCCTTCTCTCCCCAGATCAGAGACAACCTGGGCATCTCATTGGACAACCAGTCGTCTCCGCCCCCTCCGGTCCTGATCCCGCCCCTCCGCATCCTCACCCCCTGGCTCTTCAAGGTAGGTCTGCGTTCCCATGGCGATACAACACACCGCCCCTGTCCCTTCTAGAAGGTAGACTAACCACCTCACTGCTGAAGACACATGACACACACACACACATCATAAGCTGTAAAAGTCCCTCTGTGTGTGTGTGTGTGTGTGTTCCTCCCCAGGCCACCATGCTGACGGAGCGCTATAAGCAGGGGAAGCTTCATGCCTACAAGCTGATCTGCAAGATCATGAAGAGGAGGCAGGACGTGTCTCCCAACTCCGACTTCCTCACGCACTTCTACAACATCATGCACTGCGGCCTGCTGCATGTGGACCAGGTAGGCCCACGGGACGCCTCTCTGCGGAGGGGAGCAGCGTGTGTGTGTGTGTGTGTGGTCACTAGTGTCCTCGCCAGTATAGTGAATCATGAAGAACGTGACCTTTCGGGGACTATAACTTCAGATCAATGGGAGTGACCAGGCGTGTGTGCGTGTGTGTGTGTGTGTGTGTGGTCTGCCTCCAGGACATTGTGAACACCATCATCAAGCACTGCTCCCCTCGCTTCTTCTCCGTGGGCCTGCCAGGAGCCACCATGCTCATCCTGGACGTCATCATCGCTGCCAGCAGAGTCACCGCCAGCGCCTCGCTCAACGTACGACACACACACACATATACACACACATACACATACACACACACACACACACACATATATATATATATACACACACATATATATGTACACAAACACTTGACTATACATTTGACTTTACAAAGTACCAGTAATCACACCCACACTTCAAACAGTATGCCTCTAGAGACACATTCAGCTGCTCACACATGTAAACCCGTCTCCACATCCAGTCTGACAGACACTGTCGGGTGGTTTAGATTCACAATCTGTTTCAACACTCTAATCCCACCTGTGTTTGTCCACGGCTGAACTGTAATGTGGTGGTGGTGGTCTGATGGTTCACACTGTTGAGTCCCATTCCTCCCCTGTGTGTGTGTGTGTGTGTGTGTGTGTGTGTCTGTGTGTGTGTGTGTGCACGTCTGTGTGTGTCTGTGTGTGTGTGTGTGTGTGAGAGCAGGCCCCCAGGGTGGAGGCCCAGATCCTGCTGGGGTCTCTGGTGTGTTTTCCCAACCTGTACGAGGAGCTTCCTGCTCTCCACCCCACCACCGCCGACTGTGGTCATGACCAAGTTCAGAGACGTCAAGGTGAGCCCGCGTGTGTGTGTGTGTGTGTGTGTGTGTGCCCGCTCCCCAGTGGGAGGTAGGCAGCAGGGCTAACGGGATAATGTCTGATCAGTCATTCTGCTAACCTCCCCATGTTGATGTTGTCATTTGTGTGTAAACAGCTAATGCCATGCACAGTGGTGTCTGGTGTGGTCTGGATGATTCACCTGACGCCTCTGAATGACTAAACGCCGCTTAGCGCGCGTGTGTGCTTGTTTATGAGCGTGTGTGTGTGTGCGTGTGTGTGCTTGTTTATGAGCGTGTGTGTGTGTGTGCTTGTTTATGAGCGTGTGTGTGTGCGTGCTTGTTTATGAGCGTGTGTGTGTGTGTGCTTGTTTATGAGCGTGTGTGTGTGCGTGCTTGTTTATGAGCGTGTGTGTGTGTGTGCTTGTTTATGAGCGTGTGTGTGTGTGCGTGCTTGTTTATGAGCGTGTGTGTAACAACATCATCTCTGTCTCTTCTCCTGTGTGTTGTAGGAGCACATCATCAAACACATCCTGAGTTCAGCTAGAGATGAGCCCTCTGCTCCAGCACGGTGAGACCACTCGCTCTCTCTCTTGTCTGTCTCTGTGTCTGTCTCTGTCACTCACTCTGTCTCTGTGTGCCTCTCACTCTCTCTCTGTGTCTCTCTCACTCTCTCTCCGTCTGTCTCTGTGTGTCTCTCTCTGTCTCTGTCTCTGTCCCTGTCCCTGTCTGTCTCTGGGTGTGTCTCTCTCTTTTTGTCTCTCTCTCTCTGCCTCACTCTCTCACTCTCACTCTCTCTATGTCTCTCTGTCTCTCTCTCTAAGTCGTTAATGCGGTATTAAAGCTCCCCCATGCAGTAGCAGTGTAGAGAGCAGTGTCTCCGTCAGACAGATGTATTAAAGCAGTCTGCCTCTGACCGCAGACTGAGACATCTGTTCACGTCATGATTATTATCATCACCACCAACCATCCTAACAAGGGTGTCTGAGCATGATGCTGGTGTTTGTGGGTTAGGTAGGTGTGCGTTTGGGGGGGGGGTGTTTGTGGGTTAGGTAGGTGTGCGTTTTGGGGGGGGGTGTTTGTGCACGGCCCGTGTGTGTGTGGATCGATGCAGACTGATAGGTCTGGTGACCAGCAGTCAGACAGACAGATTAGAGTCATCTGCACTAGATAATCTACACACTCTGCTGTCTTGGTGGGGGGAGGGGGAGGGGGAGGGAGTTTGAGTGTCTGTACTGCAGGGGTAGAAGAGATTAGTATCAGGAGACATGGGGTGGGGGGGCTGGGAGAGGAGTAGTATTGGAGTGAGGACTGCTGGAGAGAGAGGAAAGGAGAGAAGGGTGGTGGTAGAGGAGGAGGGGGGTGGAGGAGGTGGGGGTGGGGTAGTGGATGAGGAGGGGTGTGGTGGATGAGGAGGGGTGGTGGAGGTGGGGGTTCTAGACTGTCCTTGATTCGTGTCCTCCAGACGTCCAGACATGCTGACCCCTCCTTCTGTCTCTCTCAAGGTCACTTGAAGGTGACCGGAGCTGCCAATCATCTGTTGTTGATGTTGTTCTGTGTGAACCGGGAGCTAGCCCTAATATCTCTAAAGATACTCATGTAGGGGGTTAAATATTGTCCAAACAACCAAAACGAATTCCCCTATGGTTTAGAGGAAGATGGGAAACTGAACAGTGTATTAGCATGAATGAACCAATAATGCCAATACAAATAGGATTACAGTTATTTGACTCTATGGGTTAAATCAGAGCAAGAATGATCAAAGTAAGGTTAAAATGAAATACGCATTTAATAACATTGCAAATGAATGCAATTACCTCATATTACAGCACTTTGGAATAAGACATACCATAATTAAGAAATAGTACAGAAAGTCAATAACAAAGGAAATATCAGGGGGGGGGGAAAGGGCTGTGTGTGTAAAATAGTAATGATAAGACAAGAATAACAAACGTACTGTGTGTGTGTGCGCGTGCATGTGTGCTGTGTGTGTGTGCGTGCATGTGTGTGTGTGTGTGTGTGGTGTGTGTGTGTGTGTGTGCGCTCCAGGTGTGTGGCGCTCTGCAGCCTGGGGATCTGGCTGTGTGAGGAGCTGGTCCACGGCACCCAGCACATCCAGATTAAAGAAGCTCTCAACGTCATCTGTGTGACCCTCAAGGTACCACACGCTAACTGCATACATGTCTGCTAACACACGCTAACTGCATACATGTCTGGCACCACACGCTAACTGCATACATGTCTGGAACAGGCGTTCAACATGCTTAGTCCACTTAGTCCTTCATTTAGGATCTGAAATCATGGGGTTTTAGTGAAAGTAAATGTGTCCTGGCATTTTCATTATGGAATGATTAATATGCTCTGATATTTTCTTTTGGACTGCGATTAGCATGTTTGAATGACACATGATATTGGAATTCATTCGCACATGGTTGCACTTGAAGTGTGTGTATGTGTGCGCGCATGTGTGTTGGACCACAAAGTGTGTGTGTCTTTTATCCGGGGCCATATGGATTTCTCTATCCCTGGTTGGGTCCTCTCTCTCCCTGTAGCCTCAGCACTGGCAGTACTGCTGGCCTGCAGAGCACACACACACACACACTCACAGAAACAGTAACCCTGGCCTGCAGAGCACACACACACACACACACACTACACTCACAGAAACGGTAACCCTGGCTTGTCAAAATGTTTGGCTCCTCCAATTCCCCCCTCGCCTCCCTCCTCCACCCTCCCTCCCCCTCCCTCCCCTTCTTTTCTCCCCCCCAGACAGGGGTCTGATCCAGGGAAGAATGCTGCTGCCTCACACCTCCAGGAATTATTATATTCCTCCCTGGAGGGGGGTAGCTAGCCAGACCTCCTACACACACACACTGACACATGCTCACACACACACACACTCTCGCATTGATACCACTCACACACACAAACACGTTGGCTAGAGACCAGGTCTATTGTGTTTCCTAGAGTCCCATGCTGCTTCGACAGCTGTTTCCCTGCCAGGGTCGAGACTGGTGGAGGAGCAGGTGTCTGTGACACACACACACACACACACGGGCAACAACACCCATCCACATCTTAATCCTCGGTTTGGCACCATGGAATTCTTGTTCTGTTGTCTGTGTTCTGGTATACGACTGTTGGTAATATGTGTGTGTGTGTGTGTGTGTTTCTGCAGTATCCCAATAAGAGCGTGGCCTTGGTGGCATCAGACATCCTGCACCTGCTCATCAGCTACGTGGACCACCTTCAGAAGTTCCCCCCCCCGACACGCCAAAGAAGATCGTGGAGGTGAGGGGGGCGTCGGACCTCAGGCGGACTGGAGAAGCTGTGGATCAGACGAGCTTCATTTGGGAGGGTCAGCTAGTCAGTCTGGTGGACTGTGTGTTGTAACTGATGAAGGATGATGATGTTGTGTTCCAGATCCTGATCGCCACCATCACCTACCTGCTGCCCACTACTGAGTCGTCGCCCCACGAGCTGGACAAGAGGGTAGGCGGGCTTGTCCACACCAGTTACATTACATTCAGCTTTATTGTCATTGTGAACAGAACGAGTACAGAGGCAGTTATGCAGCTAGCATGTAACCACAGGTCAGACCTGCTTTAGTTCAGAATCTGAGATCAGTGATCGCCCGGTTATCCGTTCATTTGTCAAATATAAGGAAGTGACCACGTTTTTTGGTTTCATTAAGAGATTTAGGAATATATCACCACCTGACTCTTGAGCTGTTCAAACTAGCAGGAGTTTTGGGGCTGAACTGCGAACGAATGCAAATGACAAGATCACTACAGTTGGGGTTCCCCACACGGGGGTCAGATGGCTTAGCGGTTAGGGAATCGGGCTAATCAGAAGGTTGCCGGTTCGGGTCCCGGCCAAGCCAAATTATGTTGTGTCCTTGGGCAAGGCACTTCACCCTACTTGCCTCTGATAAGAGCGTCTGCTAAATGAATAAATGTAAATGTAATGTAAATGTTCCCATGAAATCCCCCTCCGAGCAATGCAGATGACAAGATCACTTCCTGGTGTGTGTTAGTAGCTGATATGAACCCCTGCCTGATGTGACCCTTCCCCAGCTGGTGGTGTCTCTCCTGCTGTGCCTGCTGGACTGGGTGATGGCTCTGCCTCCACAGACCCTGCTGCAGCCCGTACACACACTCAGCCCCGACAAGGACCGCAGCGACAAGTCTGTCCTCAGCTGCATATATAAGGTTGTGTGGCTGTGTTACTTTGCTAATGGGTCTATTATAGCTCTCTGGTTCGCTCGCTCGCTCACACACACACACACTCATACTCACACACACATACACACACACACATACATACACACACACACACATACACATACATACTTGAAACTCCTTAGTTGGTCTACAGGGACAGTACCTTTTGCTCGAGGAGCAACTAATAGGGATTCACATAAAAAGCACAATTAAAGAGCAACCTCACTCTCATCCTCAGAACTCTCCTCCAATCACCCCCCACACTCTCAGTCTCCACGGCAACATGCCGTGTTGCTACGACATGAACATTAATTTGATTAGTCTCTCATATCTGTGATTAGGGATTCGTCTGTCTCTTTCGCCCCCTCTATCTCTCTGTCTCTCATGTATTTTAGACTGCAGGGACCCACAATGCATATGTTGAATTTGAGCATTTCTTAGATCTGTCATCTGTCAATTACGGCAACTTATATAGTAAATTACGGCAACTTATATTTTATTTTATAGTATATCTTATTTTAATTCTAAATTGACGTCCCTCCCTCCCTCTCTCCCTCCCTCTCTCCCGTCCCTCTCTCCCTCCCTCCCTCCCTCCCTCCCTCCCTCCCTCCCTCCCTCCCTCCCCTCCCTCCCTCCCTCCCTCCCTCCCTCCCTCCCTCTCTGCAGGTGCTCCATGGGTGTGTGTACGGAGCCCAGACTCTGAGCAGCTCCAGGTACTTCCCCCTGAACCTGTCTGACCTGACCAGCCCGGACTACGACCCCTTCCTGCCCCTGGAGAGCCTGAAGGAGCCCGAGCCGCTCCACTCCCCCGACTCTGAACGCTCCTCCAAACTGCAGCCCGTCACGGAGGGTGAGCGCTGGCACACACACACACACACACACACACACACACACACACACACACATAGAGACCCAGATACACACACACACTCACACACACATGCAGACCCAGATACACACACACACACAGAGAGACCCAGATACACACACACACTCACACACACATGCAGACCCAGATACACACACACACACAGAGAGACCCAGATACACACACACACACACACAGAGAGACCCAGATACACACACACGCACACACACATGCAGACCCAGATACACACACACACACACACAGAGAGACCCAGATACACACACACACACACACACACATGCAGACCCAGATACACACACACACACACACAGAGAGACCCAGATACACACACACACACACACACACATGCAGACCCAGATACACACACACACACATAGAGACCCAGATACACGCACACACTCACAGAGACACACACACACTCACTTCTGTCAGACACATGCTCTGATCTGCTCCTCTCTCTGATCTCCCTTCCCTCCATCTAGCTCTCAATTTATTTACTGTCTCCTTCCACCCATCCATCCCTCCATCCATCCATCCCTCCATCCCTCCATCCCTCCATCCCTCCATCCCATCCATCATCCCTCCATCCCTCCATCCATCCATCCATCCATCCCTCCACCCATCCCTGTCTTTAGTGGAAGAGGATGGAGGGATGTTGCAGAGAGGAGATGTGTGACAGAATAGTCACAGAGTTTAGAGAATGTGCCAGTTTACTGTTATTGACACAGAGGTGTGTGTGTCTGCTTAGTGTGGGTGTGTGTGTGTGTGTCTGCTTAGCGTGGGTGTGTTGAAGCTTGTTAAGTCTCTGTATGGTGTGATCACGCTGATTGGGCAGGACTGGCTGGTAGCACAGTATGTGTGATGGCATTGGCTGTCTCTCAGTAGGGAGTCGGATAGCAATGTACTGTGTGTGTGTAGTGTGTGTAGTGGACGTAGTGTGTGTGTGTGTGGCGGTATTGGTTTCCACTCGGCTTGTCTCCAGTAATGTACAGGAACCAGACTCTACATGAGTGGCCTATCTGGGAACAGATCAGGCCATAATGACATCTGATTGGCTAGAATCCAGCGCTACGGCAGGCTACTCCAGGGCTCCTCCGCGGAGACTGTTCAGACATGCTCTCTCCTCCCTGGACGCCACACACACACACACACACACACACACACACACGCTCACACACTGCTGGTCTCTAGGCTTTATCGACTGAGCAGACAGAGGGAGAGAGAGAGATAATGAGTTTGCCTTTAGAAGATTCCTGTCATGAGGTCTTCCTCCTCTTCTTCACTCTCTCTCCTTGTGGCCAGTTCCCATAAGCTCCGTTCATCTCACTTCCCCACAGTCTGGCCTGGAGTCAGAGTCAGCTCTTCCATGGTGACCAGTGCTTGAGCAGGTGAAGATGACCTGTCTCTCTCTCTGTCTCTCTCTCTCTGTCTCTCTCCCCCTCTCTCTCTCTCTCTGTTTCCCTCTCTCTCTCTCTCTCCCTCTGTCTCTCTCTCTCTCCCTGCAGTTCGTAGTCGACTCCAGCACGGTCTGATCTCCATCGCGGCCAGGACGGTCATCACCCACCTGGTCAACCACCTGGGACACTACCCCATGAGTGGAGGGCCTGCCACGCTGACCAGCCAGGTGAGGATGAGGGGATGAGGGGAGGGGAGAGGGAAGTTTAGGGGACCAGAATATATCCAGATGTGTGGTATGAATCCGTCCTAATAATCCTGAATCCTCCACTGCTTCCCCCGGCAGGTGTGTGAGAGCCAGGACAACCCGTACAGCGAGAGCGCAGACCTGGGCCCGGAGCTCTTCCACTCCCCCAACCTGCAGTTCTTCTCCCTGAACGGCACCACCCTCCTGTCCTGCCTGCAGATCCGGGCGGAGGACGGCCTCCCTGGAGGGGGCATGTCCGCCGGCCTCACCACCACCCCCGCCTGCGTGCGCCTCATCGTCAGGGACATCTCGGGGAAACACTCGTGGGACTCTGCCGTGCTGTACGGACCCCCCCAGTGCCCCGGGTCCAACCCCGAGTCTGGTTGTGGGTCCGGGTCCCCCCCTGGCCACGCCCTGCTGCTGTGCAGCCCACCCCGAGAAGGGAGAGGGGGGCCGGGGGCCGGGGAGGCGGCAGGGGAGAAAGGAGAGGAGGACTTTGGGGAGGAGAGGGAGGAGGAGGAAGAGGAGGAGGGGGGGGAAGGGTTGGAGGAGGCGGAGGAGGAAGATGAGGGGGAGGGGCTAGAGGAGGAGGAGCAGGGGGAGGAGAGGGGGGAGGGTGCAGAAGGAGACAAAAACAGGAGAGAGGAAAGGGAGGAAAACAAGGCGGAGGGTGAAGGGGTGTGTCTCGAGCTGTTGGCCCCGCCCCTCGCCAAGCGCGTGTGCAGGGAGGCGGTGCCCTCGTGGGACGCGCTGAGAGACGGCGACGACGCGCTGGACGAGATGCTGCTGTACCTGGGATACTCCAGGTATTCCGCTCGATCACAGACCAGGTACCAAGGTGTGTGTGTGTACAGAGAGGGGACCAACACGCTTGATAACGCTCGACGCCATGTTCCCTTCCCAGCCCCGAGTGTCTTCAGCGAGCGGGCACGCCCCTCAACATCCCGGCCCCGCCCCCCACCTGCGTGTCGGAGAAGCAGGAGAACGACGTCATCAACGCCATCCTCAAGCAGTGCGCCGCGGAGCGCGAGTTCGCCCGTCACCGCGGCGACGGGCCCAACATGCGCGCCGTGGGGCAGAGCGAGCCCCTCCCCCAGCGGCCACAGTCCCCCTTCTACTACTGCCGGCTGCTGCTCAACATCCTGGGGATGAACTCCTGGGAGAACAGGTACGCACAGCAGGGGGGCCGGGGGGGGGGCGTTGTGGGCGTTGAGGTCCTCGATGTTCCTCGTGTATAATAGACTGGCTAACGGGTCCTCGGATATGTGTCCGATTCAGCCCGGCTTTGAGGGGCGCATGGCTGCCTGAAACCAGTGGAGTGTTGTTCTCATGGAGTCTGCTAAAGAGGAGAGAGAGAGAGGGAGAGGAGAGAGAGAGGGGGAGAGAGAGAGAGAGAGAGGAGAGGGAGGGGGTGCAGGGGGGAGAGAAGAGCACCTTTAATGATTCTATTGTCCCCGTCTGCCTGGTATTCATAGACGCCATTTATTACTGAGACTAAGGCATAGCAATTCAAACAGGCCTTGTGTGTGTTTCCTGGGCTCTCAGTGTTTGAGAGCACAACTGTGTGTGTGTGTGTGTGTGTGTGTGTGTGTGTGTGTGTGTGATCCTTTCATGCTGTTCCCTCTCTTGCCTCTGAAATGGCTCTCTTTCAGAGGGGAAAATGAAGCCCATTACAGAGTAACAAGCTAATAAAGAGACACGTACTCACATGGATGAAGAGAGGGGGGGGGGAGGGGGGGGAGACAAAGAAAGGCCTCTTCATGGAACTCGGTCTTATATGTGAATCAGTCAGAACACATGGCTTCTCTCTCTCTTTCTATCTGTGCTCTCTCTCTCTCCCCCCTTTCCCCTGCATTAAAAACTAAAACCTTCTTTAACAATAAAATAATTACCCCTCCAGTCATACAGAGGTTTTTAAACACGTCCCTGTTTTTGCTCCACAAGGTAAAGGGTTCTGGAACATATGGAACATATGGAAGCTTTTCTCTATGGGTTCCCGATATATATATAGACCCTGTTCGTGTCTATAGAGTGGATACAGGCGAGAGAGAGAGAGCGAGAGCGAGAGAGAGAGAGAGAGAGAGAGAGAGAGAGAGAGAGAAAGAGAGCGAGAGAGAGAGAGAGAGGAGGTGAGAGAGAGACAGCGAGAGACACCCAGCTCTCTGCCCCCTCTGCTTTCTCTCCCCCGCACCCAGCAGGTTCAATGTGTTGAGTCCAGTTGGAGAGATTTTAATAGCACAGTACTGACACGATGACAACAGCTATCAGATCATGTTATTGATCTCAGATCATGTTATTGATCTCTCTTCTGGCCTGTGTGATTGGATCTCTGTCCTTCCTCAACTAGTGTCACCTGGAGCCTGTCTGTTCCTCCCTGTCTCACTAGTGTCGTTTGCTGTCTGTCTGCCTGTCTGTCTGTCTGCCTGTCTGTCCCCCTCCACTGGAAGTCTGTCTGCCTGTTTGTCTGTCTGCCTGCCTGCCTCTCTGTCCCCCTCCACTGGACGTCTGTCTGTCTGCCTGCCTGTCTGTCCCCCTCTTCTGGAAGTCTGTCTGCCTGTTTGTCTGCCTGCCTGCCTGTCTGTCCCCCTCCACTGGACGTCTGTCTGTCTGTCTGTCTTCTGCATGAATGTATTCGAGAGTGCATCTGGGGGTTCTCTTCTCTAAGCCGGTTCCTGTCACTGCTGAAGACAGCCTTGTTAGTTCCTCCAGGATTGGTCACTGCTGAAGACAGCCTTGTTAGTTCCTCCAGGATTGGTCTGTTATTCCCAGAGGTTGTGACAACAACAAGAAGTCGCTCAATTAGCGATGCAAGCGGTTTATTTCAGAGAGGCAGAAGAGCGAGGAATGGGTGAGGAGAGGAGGGAGAGTTGGGGAGAAGAGTGGTTGGTTTAAGTGGTCAGAAAGGAGAGAAAATAGAAAGATAGGAATTAGGATGACACTTTAGATATTTGTGCTTGGAATAAGCGTTAGTTAATAGGTCTTCTTTTATTAAAGCCCTTTTAAGATGCTTATTAAACTGACTATCTTACTAAGGCCTTATTATCTATTAACGAATGCTTATTACAATAAACTGTCTAAAATGTTACTGGTATCAGTGTTATCCCTTAACTGCTGGTCTGGTCTCTGTGTGTGGGTGTGTTTTTCTCAGGAGTAACTTTCACCTGCTTAAGAAGAACGAGAAGCTTCTAAGAGAGCTGAAGAACCTGGACTCCAGGCAGTGGTAAGATCTAGAACCTTCCTTCCTCCTTGGATCCTCCTGAAGCTATGTGCCTCAAACAGGCTTGGTCTCACCATGGTTACCAACATCGTAGACTTTGTGAGGACTTTGCAAGTATCTCCCTGCATGCTCTTTATTCTATACATGTGTTCCTCTCTCCCATCTCTCCCCCCTCTTCCCCTCCCTCTCTCCTCCACATGTCTTCCTCTCTCTTCCCCTCCCTCTCTCCTTCTCTCCCTCTCTCCTCCAGCCGAGAGACCCACAAGATAGCTGTGTTCTACGTGGCAGAGGGTCAGGAGGACAAACACTCCATCCTGTCCAACACCAGTGGCAGTCAGGCCTACGAGGACTTTGTCTCTGGACTGGGTTGGGAGGTGAGGGGTTAACTAGAGGGGTTACCTACTGGTTCATCGAAACGTCATGTAGGCGGTTAACTAATACTTATCTGTCTCTAAGAGGCTACCTACTAGATCATGTTTTGTAAGTGGGTAAGTCGAGCTTGAATCGCTGTCTCTGGTGGTTAACTAGTGTAACTAGCACTTTGTGGATGTTAACTAGTTGATAATTAGCTGTATTTAGGGGGTTAACTCGTTGTTAGCTAGACTCTCTAGTCTTCAGATCAGCCTTTTCTCTCCAGTCGTTTCCTGTCGATGATGCGTTTCCTGTTCCTGCAGGTGAACCTGACCAGCCACTGTGGCTTCATGGGCGGTCTGCAGCGTAACCGTAGCACCGGCCTGACCACGCCCTACTACGCCACCTCCACCGTCGAGGCCGTCTTCCACGTGTCGACGCGCATGCCCCCAGACTCAGACGACTCCCTCACCAAGAAGGTGTGTGTGTGTTGTGTGTGTGTGTGAGTGTGTGTGTGTGTTTGTCCAAACGTTGTTCAAAAGTAAGCAGAGCTCAGTTAGTGGTGTTGACCATTCTCCTCACACACACACATATACACACACACACACATATACACACACTCACACACACGTCCAGGTCTCAGCTGGAGCTCCCGGCAGGACCTGTGAACAGTAGTGATATAATAAGGTGTAAATGGTCTATGGAGCAGCTGGGTGTTGGAGAGTGTCTGGTCCACATTCACACGGAGACAGACGATGACCCTCAGAAGCACAAACATCCACTTCACCACGACGACAGCAGCTGCTTTAGAGACGCGTGGTCACCTCGCGTGGCACCTTCTCCGCTTCGGCCCGTCCTCCGCTTTCTCCTGTTCTTCCTTCAGCGTTTTCTCTACTGTCGGTCTCTGTTTATTCTCTCTCTTCTTCTCTTATCCGTGGCTCTCCCTCACTTTCTCTTCATCTCTACTTTTCTCCCTCTCTTTACTTTTGTCCATCTCTCTCTCTCTAGCTCTCCCTCTCTCTCCCACTCTCTCTCTCTCCTCCTCTCTTTCCCTCCCTCTTTCTCACTCTCTCCCCTCTCTCTCCCTCTGTCTCCCCCTCTCTCTCTCTCCCCCTCTCGTTTCCTCTTCTCCATCCGTCTCTCTCTCCGTCTTGCTCTCTCTGTACAGTGTCTCTGTAGGTATGTTTTGTTTGGCCTTGCCCTGATCTAATCAGTGACAGCATTAACTGGGATGAGTGTGTCCTGCTGGGGGCGTGCAGGGCACGGGGGGGAGGGAGGGTCCGTAGATTGTTCCGTGATTGGTCATTCCAACTGCTTCCTCTCGTCTTTTCTTCATTTCTCTCGTCTGTTATCGTGTGTGTGTGTGTGTTGGGATCAGTGTGTGTTCGGTCATGTTGAGAAATGTGAAGACAGGAAGGAACTCGATAGAAGGGGGGGAGGAGGGGGGGGGCCAGGGGGGAGGAGATGAGAGGAGAATAGAGGATGAGGTGGACGATGGCATTGTGTGTAAGATTGGACACTAATTGTGTCGTCATGGCGTAATAGCCGACTCACAGTCAGCTGGGAGGTTTAATTTCCTACTGATTGTTCTTCAGGGATGAAGGAGGGAGGGAGGAGGGAGGGATGGTTGAATGGAGAGAAGGGTGAAAGTAAGGAATTTGGTCGAGGAGGTTGTTTTGGAGGGAGAAAAGAAAGTGGCTGTCAGTGTTTTATCAGTGTGATATGAACGTCTTAATAAGAACAGAGACAGGCTGCCAGCTGGTGTGTCAGAGTGAACACCTCCTTATTCACACCAGTGATAACAGCGTACACACATACACACACATCCACACTGCTGCTACTGTAGTCTGCTTAACGAGCTCTGCTTCCACTCCGTAGGAGAGAGACACACACACACACACAACTTTAATGTACTGTATTACTAAGACATCTAATAGTACTACCCCTAGTGTAGTAATGCACTCTTCTCCTATCCTAGCCCCCCTCCCCCTGTTTTGGATGAGAGACACTTGAAACAGCCATTCATCACACACAGACACACACACAAGCTGCCACACAAACTCAACTGCTGCTATAAATGATTTGAAAGCACCAGTGTAATGTGTGTCTTGTGGTTGTACATAGTGAGTGTGTATGTGTGCATGTGTGTGTGTGTGTGTGTGGGGGGGCCATCAAGCCCTGTGGCGGTGGTCGTTCTAGCTGCTCCACATGGCCATAATGTCCTCTAATCAGATCTGTCCCCTGCTTCCTGCTTCCTGGTCCTGAGCCTATCAGCAAAGCACAGGAGCTGATTGGATTAGCCTGTCTGGAGAAGACAGTAGCCACACACTGATCTGAAGATAAAGGCACCAAACCTGGTTAGCTAGACACTACAGCGTGTCAGCTCGGAGGCCAGGCCAGGCCAACACACACACACACACACACACACACATACAGTTATAGCCACACGCACACATCGGCACATTCACGATGAATGTGGCAGGGTAGATAACCAACAGAAAGGGCAGGAGGGAAACTGGGAGAAGGTGGGGGAGAGCAAACGGGTGAGGAGAGAAGATGGGGGATAAAGAGATGGATAGTGTTAGATAAAGGCTAGGAGAGTGTGTGTGGAGGGTGTGTGTGTGGGGGGGGTGATGTGTGTGTATGTGTGGTGTGTGTGATGTGTGTGGTGTGTGTGGAGGGTGATGTGTGTGTGTGTATGTGTGGGGAGGGTGTAGATGGGCCCCCGGCCAGGCCCTGGTGACAGCCAGGGTCTGTGTGGCCCTCGGGAGTGATGGAGTGAACAGGAGACGGAGGACAAGACGGAGTGCCCCTGTAATACGGAGGAGGAGGAGGAGGGGAGAGAGGGAGAGATGGATGGAAGGAGGAGGGGAGAGATGGATGGAAGGAGGAGGGGAGAGATGGATGGAAGGAGGAGGGCAGAGATGGAAGAGAGAGCGAGGGGGAGACGGGGATAGAAGCAGAGATGGAGATGGTGTGGTGGAAGGAGGGCTGAGAGATGCAGGTAGAGGAGAGAGGAGAGGAGGTGGGAGAGGAGGGAGAGAGAGGGAGAGGAGGGAGAGAGAGGGAGGGAGAGAGAGCGAGAGAGAGAGAGGGAGAGAGAGGGAGAGAGAGATGGATGAGGTAGGGAGGAGGGAGCGAGGCAGGTGCAGCTTCACCTGGCTGTCACACGTCAAGGTTAATGACTGGCTGGAGCTGGAGCTGCAGACAGGCGGCCACTGGCCTCCAAGAGACTGGGGGAGGGGTGGTGGGGGGGGTGGGGGGAGGTCATGTGATGAAGAGAGGCAGTGAGTGAGTGAGACAGACAGGGAGGGAGACCCACGTAACTTCTCAGTCTGAATCCGATCAGGGTGAACAAGAACAAAGTTCTGACTTGACCTGCCCTCTGACTTCACAATACTCTCCTCTCCCCTCTCTGCCTCCACCCTCTCTGCCTCCACCCTCTCTGCCTCCACCCTCTCTGCCTCCACCCTCTCTGCCTCTCTGCCTCTCTGCCTCCACCCTCTCTGCCTCCACCCTCTCTGCCTCCACCCTCTCTGCCTCCACCCTCTCTGCCTCCGCCCTCTCTGCCTCCACCCTCTCTGCCTCCACCTTCACGTCCATCCCTTCTCCTCTGAGTGATGGTCACACTCCAAAATATGTTCGAGAAAGCGGCCAATTTTGCGTTGCGTGAACGTTGGCGTACTTCATTTACATACGGAGCTGATGATCTCGTAATCAGACCCTGTCTTTCTTTGCCCCACGCCCTCCTTCCTTCCACAGCTGAGGCACCTGGGTAACGACGAGGTCCACATCGTGTGGTCGGAACATTCCAGAGACTACCGCAGAGGCATCATCCCCACTGAGTTTGGAGACGTGCTCATCGTCATCTACCCCATGAAGAACCACATGTGCAGCATCCACATCCTCAAGAAGCCTGAGGTAGGGTTCCGGAACTGGAATGTTCTGGAACACGGAAGGTTCTGGGCTCCGTGACTGAAGGGTTCGGAGGGTTTTGGGCTGGAAAATTCTGTTTTTTTATCAGTAAACATGACTAATAGATCCCCATGTGTCTGCCTTGTGGTCCAGGTGCCGTTCTTCGGCCCCCTGTTTGACGGAGCCATCGTGGATGAGAAGATCCTGCCCACTATGGTCAGAGCCACCGCCATCAACGCCAGCCGAGCCCTCAAGTCCCTCATCCCCCTCTACCAGAACTTGTATCCTTTCATCATCCCTCCCTTTCGTCTAAACCACACTCTTCGTCCATCCTTTATCTGCCTAGATCACCTCAGCGTAGGGCAGTCTAACTAGCATGTTGATGTTGGCTCTTTAGTGGAATTGCTGGTCGTTCTATGAAAACTATGCCGAGTGTTCTTCTCCACGACGGGCTATGATGTAATGACGTGTTTCTTTAGCTCGTGCTTTTGTCCACGTGGCGTTCGGCGGGAGGGATTCGATCATCGCGTTATGATCTGCGTTCAATATCTCTACCACTCCACCCCTATGCTGTCTGTGTGTATGTGTATGTGGGGGTTTACAGCTGTGGGAAAGTGTGTGTGTATGTGTGTATGTGTGTGTGTGTATGTGTATGTGTGTGTGTATGTGTATGTGTATGTGTATGTGGGAGTTTAAAGCTGTGGGGCAGGGTATGTGTATGCATGTATGGATCCATTGTGAAGTAGAACAAATATACAGCTGTTGTGTCGAGTGTGTGCTCAGACCAGGTTGGGAGAACAAGCTGAATACGTATCGATTTCTCCTGTCTCCTTTGAGTCTACCCAGAGACCACACACACACACACACACACACACACACTGAAGTCACTGTGACCATTGGTCGTTGTCCCCTAACAATGATTTGTAGCAATTTGCTTTTGAAATGCTTCAGAGATTTCACTCCCAACTCCTCCACTGTCTTTTTCCCTCCCTCCTCCCTCCCTCCCTCCCTCCCTCCCTCCTCCTCCCTCTCTCTCTCTCTCTCTCTCTCTCTCTCTCTCTTCTCTCTCTCTCTCTAATACTCTCTATCTTGTAGTATTCACAAGAACTAATTAGGCCATTGTAACAATGGATATATTCATCATCTAAGATGCAAGCTGACATTTTCCAACAACTAGAACATCGTTAGCTTCTGTGAATAATGAAAATAACCTGAAATGGACCTGGTTTGTCCTGCTGCCTTGCTGGGCACAAAGTATTGTCATTGTACCTTTATCTCTCCCTATGGCTGTCATTACGTCCTTATCTGCTCTATAGAAAAGAGCAATGAGGACCACTCACACTAACAGGCTTCTGAGGTAGCCCTAAATGCTCCAACAGCCCCCTCCCCCTCCTCACCTTTCTCACCCGTCTCCCCCCCCTCCCTTTCTCTCACCCCTCTTTTCAGGCTTTCGTCTTTTCAAATATATAATACAGCGAGAAAACAAAGGCGAGATGGAGGGGGGGGGGCGAGGGAGAGGGGGGGGGGTGAGAAGCCATTCTCATCTTGCCTGTCCCCGGAGCGCGGGAGCAAGGCAGGGAGGGAGGGAAAGATTGTTTGGCTCAGCTTGAGACGTAGCTCTCGGCAGTCTCGTCCATCTGTGTGTCGCCGGGCTGATCCTGAGGTGTGTGTGTGTGTGTGTGTGTGTGTACTTGTGCGTGTGTGTGTGTGTGGCTCGATACTGGACTGTGCTATTGATTGGCATGAGTCTCAGGTCGATGATCCTGACAGCCTGAATTACAGTAATCTGTCATTATCGACGGATGTCTCCCTGCACTCACTCCATCTCTCCATATCTCTCATCTCTCCACCTCTCACTCTGTCTGCCTTCTCTCTCTCTCTTTCTTTCTTTCTCTCTCTCATCTATGTTGCCCCTCTGGCTTTTGGCACTCTCTCTCTCTCTTTCTACATTTCTTTGTCAGTTTCTTTTTCGTTTCCTCTCCTCCACCTTTCTTGTGTCTTTGGTTCTGTCTCTCCTGGCAGTATGCGTGTCAGAGGGATGGTAAATGCCTGCTAATTGTTCCCCTGTTAGGAATGATGGATGAGGGAGTTTGAAGCTACTTTTTGGCCTGAACCAATGTGAAAATGTGTATGTGTGTGTGGTGAGAGAGAGAGAGGGAGAGGGAGGTAGAAAACTCTGAATACCTGCCGTTTCTCAGCTGTACCTGTTGATGGAGAGGGGCAGAGCTCATGACAAACCCCCCACCATCTTGTCTGGTTGATGGGCTTCACGGCTCGGTGAAGGGAGAGAGAGCTCATTCCTCCAGTGTGGCCGCAGAGCTGAACTAACCACACATATCGATCGAACTGACTAGGATCATTATGGCACCATCATTATCACCTGTCTGTGCAGCGGTTTCCTGTGGGTCTGTCAGGAGGATGGACTGGGAGGTAATGAAAGAATTGCTTCCTCTTCGTTTCCCCTCTCTCTACCCTCTCTTCCTATTTCTCTGTCTTTCATTTCCTTCCTCTTCTCTCCCTCCACTCCTCTCTTCCTTGCTGTTGCCCTCTTTCCTCTCTCTCCCCTCTCCCCTCCTTGGCCCCCCTCCCCTGGTTCCAGGCCCTGCCCCCCTCCTCCTCTCGTCCCAGGCCCTGCCCCCCTCCTCCTCTCGTCCCAGGCCCTGCCCCCCCTCCTCTCGTCCCAGGCCCTGCCCCCCTCCTCCTCTCGTCCCAGGCCTTGGCCCCCAGGCTGGTCCATCTGCCTCCTCTCCTCTCTGATCCCTCATCCACCATGACTGTGAAATTCCCCTCTGGAACACACACTCGCACACAAACACACTTGCACATAAACACACTCGCACACAAACACACTTGCACACATTCACAGCAACACTGGTACAGGAGCAGATAGCTAATGCCTGGCCACACACACACTCAGGCAAACCCACCTACCCATGTACTTCTTATGCTCTCTTTCTTTCTTTACAAACCAACACACGCACTGGCTCACACACACTGGCTCACACACTGGCTCACACACACACACACACACACACACACTGGCTCACACACACACTGGCTCACACACGCTCTACAGTATGTGCCAGACAGCCATGAGCAGCTCTCCTACCCAGCTCATATCTCAGATATCAGGCAGCTCCAAGAGCAATCCAGGGCAGTGTGCGTGCGTGCGTGTATGTGTGGACGTGTGTGTGTGTGTGTGTTTGTCTTAGAAAGCCACCACCACCTCCCTTGGCCAAGAGAACTGCTGCAAGGAACCTGCTCCATTCTCACACACAGTGAGAGTCCAGATGCTGGGAGTGTAGCAGCTAAAAAGTTATTAGTGTACGGTGGTCTGTCATTCGAGATGGTGGTTGGCGAAGTCAGAAGTATGTAGGGGTGTATTTAGTGCACAAAGGCTGTGTGTGTGACGTGTGTGGTAGTTGGTACGATAGAATGCAGTTGTTGGTGAGTGTGTGGTAGTCAGTATGCAGTAGTTAGTACGTAGTAGTTAGTGTGTGTAGTTAGTGTGTGGTAGTTAGTACAGTAGTAGTTAGTGTGTGGTAGTTAGTACAGTAGTAGTTAGTGTGTGGTAGTTGGTACAGTAGTAGTTAGTGTGTGGTAGTTGGTACAGTAGTAGTTAGTGTGTGGTAGTTAGTACAGTAGTAGTTAGTGTGTGGTAGTTAGTACAGCAGTAGTTAGTGTGTGGTAGTTAGTACAGCAGTAGTTAGTGTGTGGTAGTTAGTACAGTAGTAGTTAGTGTGTGGTAGTTAGTACAGCAGTAGTTAGTGTGTGGTAGTTAGTACAGCAGTAGTTAGTGTGTGGTAGTTAGTACAGCAGTAGTTAGTGTGTGGTAGTTAGTACAGCAGTAGTTAGTGTGTGGTAGTTAGTACAGTAGTAGTTAGTGTGTGGTAGTTAGTACAGCAGTAGTTAGTGTGTGGTAGTTGGTACAGTAGTAGTTAGTGTGTGGTAGTTAGTACAGTAGTAGTTAGTGTGTGGTAGTTAGTACAGCAGTAGTTAGTGTGTGGTAGTTAGTACAGCAGTAGTTAGTGTGTGGTAGTTGGTACAGTAGTAGTTAGTGTGTGGTAGTTGGTACAGTAGTAGTTAGTGTGTGGTAGTTAGTACAGTAGTAGTTAGTGTGTGGTAGTTGGTACAGTAGTAGTTAGTGTGTGGTAGTTAGTACAGCAGTAGTTAGTGTGTGGTAGTTAGTACAGTAGTAGTTAGTGTGTGGTAGTTAGTACAGCAGTAGTTAGTGTGTGGTAGTTAGTACAGTAGTAGTTAGTGTGTGGTAGTCGTAGTGTGCGGCTGCAGGTTGGCCATATGTGGAAGCAGCGTGACCACGCTGGAGCTGCTAGAATGTTTGGCTGAGATTAGGCATGGTTGACCTGTCTGGTCTCAGGGGCATCCGCTACACACACACACACACACACACACATACACACACATAAAACACACGGCATACACACACATCACACCACACACACACACACATGTAGCATATACACACACACATGCATACGCACACAGTTGAACCAGACCAAATGGCACACACACACTCTGTGATGATTAGTGCACGGTGACCTGTTTGGCCTGGGGGCAAGCATCTAGACCTCTACAGCTGGTCCACCATGTGGTCCGACGGAGCCTGATCACCGAGGACACACACACACACACACACACACACTCTGTACAGCCCTGTGTGCGAGGAGGGGCCAGGGTGTGTGGAGCAGGTTGGAGTGTAACTCTGTGAGCTGCAGCCATCTTCCATCTGTTAGGGGGTGATTGTGGAGCTGTGACACAATTTTGGAGGGACACACACACTAAGCTGCTTCCCCACTCACCCTGCCAGTCCAGTGGTGTGTGTGTGTGTGTGTGTGCGTGTGTGTGTGTGTGGCTGGCAGAGCTAGCTGGAGGACTGCTGGGGTCAGCATATGGAGGAGTGTGATAGTGGAGGGGAACAGGCAGCACTGGGTCACTGCCGTACTCTGATGGAAGCTCCAACAACTCACACACACACACCTCTCTTTCTCTCTCTCACACACACACACACCTCTCTCTCGCACACACACATCTCTCTTTTTCTTTCTCTCACGAACATATACACACAGAGGCAAATATACAAAATATGTGCACATGCTGTCTCTCACATGCGTACACTCACACTCTTACACTCACATACACACACACACACGCACAGTTCCAAAAGCAGCCAAACGCCTAACAGGCAGAACAGCCCCTCTGCCAACTCCCACAATAGACCCCATTGTCCTAGTAACGCTGGGGCCTGCGTGTGGTGCGTGTGTGTGTGGTGTGTGTGTGTGTGTGTGTGTGTGTGTGTGTGTGTGTGTGTGTGGAGGGGGGAGAGGTAGTGCAAGTAGTCACTAATTGTTTCCTCTCACAGTGGAGAGGGGGGAAGTAAAACTAAGACAAGAGAAGGAGGGTCACAGCTTACTGCGCTCTTCTACCCCTCTGTGAGGGGATACGTTGGGTATACGTTTATTTGTGTGCATTTGCATGTGTGTGTGTTGGTGCACACTTGTTCTACCTGCGATGTTGACCCGTCGTAGAACAATCTGTTCTAATCAGTACTAATATGAGGAGAGGTCACCAGCTGGTCTAATATGATTCAGTTTAGATTACAGATCTGGATCTGATGGTGGCTGAGTGTCTTAGAAGGCAGGATATGTGTAGCTCAGGGGTGGAGTGTTTGCCTGCAGGCCTGGAGGCTCAAGTCCACCTCGGTACGATGCTTAACTAATTAACACTTTCTTATTATTATTCTAGAAATAAAGCACAGATCAAAGGGAACTCGTGTGTAGTCTTAAGTTAGTTAGGGGCCCGTTCATAGCAGAAACCCTGTTGCATTTGGTAGATATTATATATTATATAACAGAATTCTAAGCGCGTCAGGATGCTACTGTAGCTGCACTCCGATCGTTCGACGGTTCCCTGCGTCTTACACCGTAATACAATGTCAGGGTGAGTTTGCTTTTCTTATTTCTCTTTCAGCGGTACGCTCAACCCTTTGGAACAGTCCCAGGGAGAGACGGCTCTGAGATCAATCACATTTGTCCAAAGTGCCCCGAGTGTTTCCAGCAGGTGTTCCTCAGCCCGGGGTACAAACGAGCCAAACGAGCCGGTTCCATCCAGGGGCGGGTGGGACGTTAGAGGACCTGTTTTTGGGGGGGAGGCCCCCCTCTGTGTGGGGAAAGTGGGTAAACAAGATGATCGCAAAGGTGGGGGCTGTGGGTGGTGAGGAAGGAGGGCGGAGGAACGGACTGACGAGGTGGTTAGGATTCGTGTTGGGTTGCCTGCGGGAGAGGAGAGACGAGGCAGATCAATGTAAACGAAACGTGTGTGTGTGTGAGAGAGAGAGAGAGAGAGAGAGAGATGAGCTAGCTGAGAGCGACTTTAACCCAAATCAATGTAAACTACCTGTGACCTGTCTGATCCCATGAGCGGCGGTACCTGCTTCGGCACGTGCACACACACACACACACACACACACACAGGCTAATACTTTACATCGGCCCACAACCGTGAATTGTCTTGTGATGCACTGCGTCGTGAATAGAGGTTGAGAGAGGCGCTGATGACCCGTTGGATGTGTCCCCTCTGTGCTCTGTGATTGGATCAGGGAGGACGGAGCGCATGCATGCGTCGCTCCCCCTCAGCGGTTATGTCTTTTCTAAGAGACGAATGCGCTCGCAGCAAACGGGCCCTGGATGAAACTGACATCTGCCCCCTCTCTAATTCCAGATTTATTATTCCGAGGTGGTGTACATGTTGCAACGGGCAATTTGTTCACGTCTCCATTAAGCGCGGGCGCGTTAGGCCGAGAGTGTGCGTTCGCATGTGTACGTTTGTGTGAGAACCTGCGATAACCACATTAGGGCTGTCTGCTACACCTTAAACGTTAGATAAACGTTGTATTGGTGCAGGCAGTGGGAGGCTGAATGTCCTGCAGGGGGAGGGGGGGGGGAGTGCTAGATTTAGCAGGTCAGGCCGGCAGCCATATCTCACTGGCCTCTATTGGGTTTGGGACCAGATTAATAGGAATGGATATGGTGGTGGAGACCAGCCTTAGATCTCAATGTGTGTGTGTGTGTGTGTGTCCGCCCCCAGGCAGCTGAGCATTAGGCCAGTCCTCTATCTGTTCTCTCATCTGTGTGTGTGTGTGTGTGTGTGTGTGTGTGTGTGTATGTTGTGCTGTGATGTGTGTGTGTGTCAGTGTGTGTGTGTGTGTGTGTGTGTGTGTGTGTGTATCTGTCCTCTGATCTGTGTGCCGGGGTGGTTGGCTGGAGTGATGCAGCATGCAGGCTGGGCCAGCTAATACAATCACTGCTAGGCCTCACTATCGCCACCATCAGATGGGGTATAAACCGATTAGACTGCACTTCAGGGCACACATAGATTTCTGTAATTACAGTCTGTAAAACTCCTCAAATTCAATTATTTATCTGATGTTTTTCTCTCTGTTCTGTGTCCCGCTGGCCAGAGGGAAGAGAGGAGAGGATGGGAGGTGAAGGGAGAAGGGAGGGAAAGGAGAGGAGTGAGCAGAAGAGGTGGAGAGCTAGGTACACAGATATGGTGTTTGTGTCTGAAGTTGCGCTGCCCTGGCCCCAGTCTCTGATGACAGAGGCTACTGGTCTTCAGTCAGACTTCTGGAGAGGAGAATCCACTGGTTCACTACAAGGTGTATGGTAGGTTATACCAATAGCTGAACGTGTCCCTTCCTCTAGACCTGCCTGGACAGCCCTGACCTGCTCATCATGAGTTGTGTGTTTTCTAAAGGCGTGGGGGGTTTTGTGCAGTTGGCGTGCGTGTGCGCACATGTAGTTTAAGATCTGTGTCTTTGGTCCCAAAACACACAAGTTCCGCCGTACTTCTGTAGAGGTTTGGAGATCACCTACCTACTACTATCCTCTCTCTGTTCCTCTCTGCCACTCTGTGAACTGATCTGGCTACAGAGAGGAAGGAGATGGGGTTTGTGTGTGTGGTGGGGGGGGGGAGGGGGATGAAGAAAAGAAAATGCAGGAGAGATCAATCTGTGGGCCTGTAAGCAGTAGCAAGCTCATCGTGGTAATTTAACACACTGCCAGAGAGTGTTCCTGGCCTCTCTGGCTCCACGCAGCGCTGAACCCAGAGACGAGCCGAGCGCCCCCTCACATCTAATGTGCTAACAAGCTCTCCTTCCCTCGTCTCCTGCCTGGCAATGTGCCTGCTCCCTGCGAGGGAGCGACAGAGGAGCGAGAGAGGGGCGAGAGAGGAGCATGGTGACAATGAGGCACACGGCAGGAGGGGGAGAGAGAGGGGGAGAGAGGGGAGAGAGAGAGAGAGGGAGGGAGAGAGAGAGGGAGGGAGAGAGGGAGAGAGAGAGGGGAGGGCACAAGCACTTCTCCCCTCTGCCTTTTCATCAGCAGGGAAAATGAGTTTCTGGTAATACACAAAAGAGGCTATTCCCCTCCTCTCCTCCTCTGCTTTCCTGTCCTCCTCCTCTCCTCCTCTGCTCCTCCTCTCTCTGTCCTCCTCCTCCTCTCCTCCTCTGCTTTCCTGTCCTCCTCCTCTCCTCCTCTGCTTTCCTGTCCTCCTCCTCTCCTCCTCTTCTTTCCTGTCCTCCTCCTTTCCTCCACAACATTCTGTCTTCTCATCTCCCGTCTCACTCGGTCTCTCTGCAGACGCGTCCTCCCTTCTGAGAAGCCGTTAAGCACAATGTTCATCAGCTGAGCTCTTCCAGCAGGTTTGCAGCGGGGCAGAGCCGTGGCAGCGGGCACTTTTCTCCTCGCCTCTCTCTGTCCCTCTAGTTCACAAAGAGCGAGGGGATTAGTTGTCGTGGCGACAGGATGGCATTAGTGGCGTGTGGCGTTGGTCGGGGGACACACGCAGAGCGAGCGAGCAGCAGAGGGACAGAAGTAGTGGAGGAGAAAAGGATGCTATTAACTATCCCAGCAGTGAGGCTCTCCCTGCTGCTGCTATCAACACGCAGGTCAAGTACCCTGCCCCTGGGCTGGGGTCTATAGTGTAGACTGCCTTTATATGCCCCTGGGCTGGGGTCTATAGTGTAGACTGCCTTTATATGCCCCTGGGCTGGGGTCTATAGTGTAGACTGCCTTTATATGCCCCTGGGCTGCGGTCTATAGTGTAGACTGCCTTTATATGCCCCTGGGCTGGGGTCTATAGTGTAGACTGCCTTTATATGCCCCTGGGCTGGGGTCTATAGTGTAGACTGCCTTTATATGCCCCTGGGCTGGGGTCTATAGTGTAGACTGCCTTTATATGCCCCTGGGCTGGGGTCTATAGTGTAGACTGCCTTTATATGCCCCTGGGCTGGGGTCTATAGTGTAGACTGCCTTTATATGCCCCTGGGCTGGGGTCTATAGTGTAGACTGCCTTTATATGCCCCTGGGCTGGGGTCTATAGTGTAGACTGCCTTTATATGCCCCTGGGCTGGGGTCTATAGTGTAGACTGCCTTTATATGCCCCTGGGCTGGGGTCTATAGTGTAGACTGCCTTTATATGCCCCTGGGCTGGGGTCTATAGTGTAGACTGTGTTTGTAGGGTCCAAGCCCTGAGTTTAGTTCATAGTAGGAAACAAGTTCAACCTGAACTTCATCGACATCTTATGTTAAATTGAGATTCTCACTTGAAGCACCTTTCTGCTCTGCGTTTGTTATGTAGAACCTGGGAGGTTTCTCTCCAGGG
Organism: Mallotus villosus; assembly: GCA_903064625.1. NCBI lineage: Eukaryota > Metazoa > Chordata > Actinopteri > Osmeriformes > Salangidae > Mallotus > Mallotus villosus. The sequence goes on from CAEFZP010000779.1 coordinate 184,340, forward strand.
CAATGTGTTCGGTAAGTGTAGACGACAAGGTCAAGACAATCTAGGTCTAATGAGGCTCTTTGTAGCCAGGAAGTGGGGAACAGAACCTGGTGTAGGTAGACTGACTCACGGTCTGATGGAGGGCTCGTTCTGAGAGGGAACGGCCAAACCTGAACTAGGTTTGTGTTGTGGTGGGTTAGGTGTGATTCCTGTTCCATGTGTGTCAGTCAGACCTGATGTCAGTGTGACACGTTTCCTGTTCCTGTCGAGTGCTAAGTGCCCCCCTCCAAGAGGCAGGAGGTCTGGAGGTGTGATGATCAGAGCCCTGGGAAGGGATATCAGTCATTACTAGCTCCCAAAAACACACACACACTTCATGAAAACCACCCAATGCATACGGATATTATTCCTCTTGCTCTCTCTCTCCTCTCTCCCTCCTTCTCTGTCTCTCACTCAATCATTCACTGTCTCAAACACACACACACACACACATACATGTCTTAAGGCCTTGAGCCCAACAGAGCAGGAAGTGAAGTGATGGGAAACAGGAAAAGGCAATCGGCAGGTTTTGTTCCCCCTCTGAGCAGTTCCTAACACGCACTTTCACACACACACACACACACATTGGCATACTGTGTCTAACACACACCACTCTGTGTGAGAGACGCTGCTAGAACACTGTTAGTGTTGTTCTTCTGTCAGTTCACCCCAGGTGTCTCGTCACCCGCACACACAGTCCTCCTGTGATGCTCCTGAAATAACCTCTCCCCTCTCTCACCCACAGCACGGCTCTCGCCTCTGTGCCCCTGCCCTCCCCTGCTCTCTCTGCACCTCCCCTGCTCTCTGCACCTCCCCGTTCCCCTCCTCGCCCCTACGCCCCAACTCTCCCTTTAACAACTTCCTGCCGCTCTCTCCCCTTTCAACCCTCTCTCCGTCCTCTCCTGTTCTATACCTTTCATCCTCATTCACCCTTTTCGTTTTTCTCTCTCGTTGTCTCTCCCCCCCCCCGTCTCACCCACTATAGGAACCTCACCCCTACCCCCCCATCCTCTCTCCTCTCCATGTCAGTTTCATATTCTACGTCTTAGTTAATCCAATCGTCTCCATTAACAGAATCTCATCATTCTAAACCCATAATACGCTGCAGCCTAATGCAATACAGGCCATTTACCCAATCCCATCATTTTCTCTAAAGTGGATCACCAGGACAGTAAAGGCCATCGCCGGCCCATGTCAGCCTCTACCTCCACTGTGATAGGTGGATAATACAGTTGTGACATTATGGGATGTCTGCCCTTACCTAGGAGCCTGTAATGCTCCCTGATGGTTGCCATTAGGAACGGAGAGAGACTTTCTGATGGAGAGTTATGGAGTTCATTAAAGACGTGTTATCAAGGTAGAGGAAGAGGCAGGCCTGGAACCAAAGAGTTGCTTTTTTGAATCCCTGTTAAACAGAGGCTGAAATGTGCTAAATGAACTGTGTAGAGGTTTAGGTTAGACAGATGCTGTATGTAGGGGTTAGTGTTGGAACAGGGCCGCTGCCAGACAGTTGGAGTGGATTTGGTTCAAATCCGTGGTTCAGTTAGAACGTTATCTCTGCTCGCAGTGTTGTGTTTCCCCTTGACCTCTGAACCCAGCTACGAGGAGAGAGCGAGGTATCTAGAGACTATCGTCCAGCACCACCTGGAGCCAACCACGTTTGAGGATTACGCTGCCCGAGTCTTCAGTCCCGCCCCCTGCCACCACCTCTCCTCCGACACAGGTAAACCACGCCTCCCTCCCAGCCTTAGACCAATCACGGTTGACCTCTCATCTTCCATCTGCAGACTCACCCAATCAGGCGGGGCCTCACCTGTAAATTCACCAATAGGGACACAGCTTAGCGGAAGCTGCAGTTCTGAGAGAGAATGGTAAAATTAGCGAGATCCTGTCCGTAGATCCTGTCATGTCCTAGCACTCCACCTCTCTAACTCTGAAGAGGTTAAAGTCATAATCCGCAGTTTGTATAACTGACTGTCTCGCTGGGTTGGTCGTCTGGGAACAACAACAGCACTCTTTCTGGAAGCTGTGTTTGTAAGCAGAGCTGGAGCGTCCTGCTCCTGTTTCAACTGCAGATCATGACTTTATAGGAGCGCTTAGTAGATTCAGACGGTAACAGTGGTTGTCTAGCTACAGACACATCACAGACTTGTCTGTCTGTCTAGCTACAGACACATCACAGACTTGTCTGTCTGTCGAGCTACAGACACATCACAGACTTGTCTGTCTGTCTAGCTACAGACACATCACAGACTTGTCTGTCTGTCGAGCTACAGACACATCACAGACTTGTCTGTCTGTCGAGCTACAGACACATCACAGACTTGTCTGTCTGTCTAGCTACAGACACATCACAGACTTGTCTGTCTGTCGAGCTACAGACACATCACAGACTTGTCTGTCTGTCTAGCTACAGACACATCACAGACTTGTCTGTCTGTCGAGCTACAGACACATCACAGACTTGTCTGTCTGTCGAGCTACAGACACATCACAGACTTGTCTGTTTGTCTAGCTACACACAATTATAGTTAGGGGTTTGCCTAGCAACAGGCACAGTTATAGAAGTGTCTAGCTACAAACACAATTATAACCTTGTCTGTCTGATTAGCTACACCCTTTTACAGACCTGTCTAGCTACATACAAAGTTGTAGACGTGATCTACAGGCTACATTTGAACCCTGTCTGTGTAGGTATAGACAAACAGTACAGACCTGTCTGCCTGCCTGCCTGTCCAGCACCCATGCACGGCACAGACACAAGCTGGTTATGGGGGGGTCACAGTGTTCATCTCTCACTAGGAAGTCGACTCGATTTTAGACCGAGCTGTCCAAACTTCAGGTGTTGCCATGGTGACCCTGCCATAACAAACAAACCTGTGCCCTCCTGTGTTGTTTGAGCGTTTTTATGAACATGCAAACTTTGCTGCTTTGGGACTGAACCACGACCCAGCCTCGGGGGGGGTGGGAGGTGGAGATTCCCCAGCTCGGGGGCTGGAGATGTGGGGTCTTTACCCAAGCTCATACTGCCTGGACTGCCTGGAAGAGTGTCAGTGGTGATGAGGCGGTTGGTCGTTCTTCAGCCCCAAAGCCAGACCTTCTCTGGTGAAAACCCCTGTTTCTGTCTCAGCTAACAGCAGCCATACTTGCTGCCTCCCCTTAACCGCCAAGATCATAACACTCTTATTTGTTTCTTTTTCTCTTTGTTTTTTTGTTTGTTTTGATTTGATTTCCCCATTTAAATTTTCTTGTTTTTTGTTATTTTGTCCCTCTCTTTTCTGTTCCCTTGTAGATCCTAATGTTTCACTTGTGTATATATAAAGGTAAGACCACCTGGAGATCAGCTGACCCTGATGCTTCTCTCATTGGCTAACCGTACAACCTTCCCTCCGATTGGTCTCTCCGCCTCCTTCCCTTCCTGTTCTTACAGTGTGTAACGTGGATGACAGTTTGCATGTGTCTGTAACAGGCCGGTCAGGCTTCAATGTCGTCTCTCTGTTTCTCTGTTGTCACGGTGACCACTGTTATTAACCCTCTGTTTTCAATAACCACTAACTCCTAATCTCTCCCTTTGTTCTCTGGCAAGATTGTGTGCTAAGACAGGTCACGAAACACCCACACACACCCCACACACACACACCCACACACCCACACACACACACACACACCCACACACTGTCTGGATGCACTGCAGACATGGTTCGTTTGGACTGTCTTGTATTTCAGTTCAGTTTCTGCTTGTTTCCTTGCCTCCATTCTAGAGTGTAGAACTGAAAGATGAATGTTAGTAATAATAGCGTAATGGTTTATAAGTCACTAATGGCACTGGAGGGGGGGGGGTTGAGGTAGAGTGTATGTGTGTACGTGTGTACGTGTGTACGTACGTGAGTGTGTGTGTGTGTGTGTGTGTGTGTGTGTGTGTGTGTGTGTGTGTGAGCGTGTTGACTCAGTGTTCAGGTCCTGCTCTGGCTGTCTTTGTGCTGTGTGTGCTATTGATTCCCTCTCAGCCTCCTCACTGCTCACTCCTTTTATCTTTGATCTCTTCCCCTTTTTCTCTTATTGTCTACGTCTTCTTTATATTTTCTGCTGGTGTTCTAACTCCTGGCTTGCTCTCCAAAACACTTCACCCCTCTCTCTCTCTCTCTCTCTCTCTCTCTCTCCTCTCTCTCTCTCTCTCCCTCTGTGTGGTGTTTCCTATCCTTATTCCCTAATCTCTCCTCTCTCTCCTCTCCTCTTTGTGACTCCTCCTCACCCTCTCAAGAGAGCAGTGGTTTGCTTTACCTTCTGGGCCCCAAAGTCCCTGTAGACAGCCTTGGACAGACCAAGGGCAAGGGCAAGGGGCTGAAACGGAAGGTGTTTCATGCTAGCTGTGAATGGTACGAAGAATCAGGAAGCTTTTTCTTACATCTGCCTCTCCCCAGTTCCCTGATTAGTTTCAGTTATAGAGGTATATAGGTGTGTGTAGTAACACAGTATATACTGTATATACTGTTTGGTCATGCCAGTATAGTTATGACAGCATGAATCCAGTGTAATGTTATGACAGCATGAATCCAGTGGAACATTATGACATCATAACTCCAGTGTATCCTTATAGCAACATAACTCCAGTGTAACCTTATGACATCATGACTTCAGTGTAACCTTATGACATCATAACTTCAGTGTGTCCTGATGTCATCATGACTTCAGTGTACCCTGTCTTAACATTCCTCCATTGTACACTTACGACAGCATGACTGCAATGTAACCTTATGACATCAATGACTACAGTGGAACATTAAGACTGATGATGCTTGTTTGGTGACCATGTAGTTAGAGTGGCTCCATTTCCATGCTGCAGTGTAGTCTAGTTGCATGCAGTACCCCTCCCAGCCTTCTACAACAGAGCCGACCTCAGAGAGCTCGTAGACGTGCTAGGCATGGTAGATGGTGACCTAGAGTCTGACCTGCACATCCAGGTAGGTAGGATGAGCAGGTGTGTTAGAGCTCAACTGGGCCTGTCTCTCTGCCATTCTGCCTGTCTGTCTGTCTGTCTGTCTGTCTGTGACTTGTTGTCTGTCTGTCTGTCTGTCTGTCTCTGTCTGCCTGCCTATCTGTGCTGTCTGTCTGTCTGCCTGTCTCTGTGTGTGTGTGTGTGTCTCTTTAATAGACAGGCTATGTTTTTTTTATATCCTTTCTCTGTCTCCCTCTCTTCTCCTTCTTCCCTTGTTCCCAGGCTCATGCCTCGAGAGTCAGTGGGGAGAAAGTCCGGCAGTGCTGCTCGACGGGACAGACTCAGCCTCGCCAATGTCCCCTCGTACTAGCAAGAGCCGCATGTCAATGAAGCTACGACGCTCTTCTGGATCAGCCAATAAGACCTGAGTGTCCCCTCCAAATCAGCCAATAAGACCTGGCTTCCTCCCCGACTTGGCCAATGAGAACAGATTTCCCCTTTGGATCAGCCAACATGACCTGACGTTAGCGTGCTGCCATGCCTTGGGCCCACGCCCAGTATTTACCTGGGCTGCTACACCTGTCTGTCTCAACCGGTCTCTGCTGTTACACCTTCCTGGACCCGCCTTACCTGTCGAGGTCACAGTAACTCCTGTCACCACCTGGACCATCGAAACCAGCCTCCTTCAAACGATAACAAAGAAAATACCGAGACTTGTTCGTCTTTTAAGGTTCCATTATAGGCAGTGAGCGAGTGTACTATAGTTTGTGAATAGTTTATGTATAGTGTGATTTCCTGTCCGATGAGTCATGTGACAGAAATCACAGATTTGAGGAGAAGATTCATTTTCCTAGTTGTTAGGTGGATGCTAATTGGTCAAAGTTTTTTTTTAGTTATGAAAGGCTGGTCATGGATTGGTCTAAGTAAAGCACTTCCTGTTACTTCAGATGTTGTTGTTTGTTTATTTCACGGTGAACGTGAAGCTGGTCCACTCTTGAGTATAATATTCACTACTGTTTATTTAGGGGTCATGTTTTGTTTATCTTTTTTTATCAAGATTGTAAAATTGGTTTTCACCTGATAAAGAATGTTACTGATTATTTTCTTTTGTTCATATATGATGTGTTTATTGGACTCACCCCTATCTATGACACACTTGTGATGAATATATATGTGAGAATATATACATATTTAATGTGTATAGAGTATGGACTGTATGTGGTCTATCTATGTATATATTTGAAAATAGCTGCCAAAAAGATGACATATATTAACCTCAAACTTCATGGAGACCAACTGTTGGAGATGTGACATCACAGAGGTCCTGCTTGTGACATCACAGAGGTCCTGCTTGTGACATCACAGAGGTCCTGCTTGTGACATCACAGAGGTCCTGCTTGTGACATCACAGAGGTCCTGCTTGTGACATCACAGAGGTCCTGCTTGTGACATCACAGAGGTCCTGCTTGTGACATCACAGAGGTCCTGCTTGTGACATCACAGAGGTCCTGCTTGTGACATCACAGAGGTCCTGCTTGTGACATCACAGAGGTCCTGCTTGTGACATCACAGAGGTCCTGCTTGTGACATCACAGAGGTCCTGCTTGTGACATCACAGAGGTCCTGCTTGTGACATCACAGAGGTCCTGCTTGTGACATCACAGAGGTCCTGCTTGTGACATCACAGAGGTCCTGCTTGTCCTCTGTGGGAGAGATGCAAGCTGGTGTTCAGCTTCACTTCATCAGTCATAGTGTCGAGCTGTACTGTATGCCCTCAGCGTCAGCATCACCTCAACATCAGTCTCTCTGGTCTGCAGCCTGGTGTGCTGCAGCCTGATGTGCTGCTGCTGAGCTTTCCTGCAGAATGCCAGGACTGCAGGTCGGGCCGTAGAGCTAGAGGGGAGGCCTGTCCAGACAAAAGTTCTCAATGGGACTGTGTTCTATTAGCTGTATTTCTATGTGAGGGTCCTCCAGCATGTCTCAGACAGCAGTGGTCAGTCCAGTTGCCAAGGCTGTGTACATCCACACTGTACCCACACACTCTGACTCACCAGTACACAGACACCATTTATTTTCTTTTCTTCCTCCTGTTTCGTCCTGGTCTGTTAGGACTGTGCTATGTGTTGTTGGATACATTTTTTATTTTTTTTATTCTGAAAATAATTGCTTTCAGTTGTAGTTCCTGCAGGGAGAAAGGGACTGTTCGGTTTATAACATCTTTTTAAACAACTCCTGCCATTGTGTGAGGTCTAACCATGTTGTTGCTGTTATGATTATCATTGTGTTTTTGTTTGAATATTCGAGGTCATTTCCAATTCGAACGATTTCTTAAATTATTATTTTCCGATGATCAGAGGACATGGTTTGAATCCGATGATCAAATCGCTCCAGAGATGGAGACGGGAGACGTCATGTCCTGCAGCCTTATGGGGTTTTGTTGCACTCAAACTCAGACCTGCACTCCAGTCTTGTGTGTGTGTGTACCACACAGTAGAACACTCCAGACCGTCTTGTGTGTGTGTGTGGGCCACATAGTAGAACACTCCAGACCGTCTTGTGTGTGTGTGTACCACATAGAACACTCCAGACCGTCTTGTGTGTGTGTGTACCACAGTAGAACACATGTTCACCTGCTGTCCTGCTATGTGACTACTGACCAAATACTGCATGACACCAGTACTAACTGCATGTGTTGATATGACAGCTACGCAAGCGCACTCACACACACACACACACACACACACACTCACACACACACACACACACATGAGATGACATGCAATTGACTCTAGTGTTCTTGTCAAACTTAGTATCTATACATTTGTAATGGCTGTTGCAGACGAGTGGATGTGCAGTGGAGTTTGACAATAAAAGTATTCCTGCCACAACTTCCCCAGTGCTGTGTGTCATTCATGTTGTTGGATTGTGGGAATGTTAGTCAGATGGGTCATACAATACTCAACTTTTTTACATTTGAAACATTTATTGACAGTTATAGAATAAATTCATAGTTCAGCTCACAACATATAAAAAACAAGAGTGGGTTTAACTGTAAGACCATTATGAAAGCATTTTTTACCACAAAAGAAAAAAAACGATTTCATATATTAACAATAAGCTTGATTTTCTGTATGAAAATACGTCTTGGTAGCCTTGCTTACATAGGAATGCCACATCAAACAAACACACTTTCCATAGGAACTACATTAGATAAATGTTCAGAATATTCAGAATCCCTCTTTTTATTACACACTTATGACATAACTCTGGACTATTTCAGCAAGGTTTAATTGTACCCTTTTCACTGCAGCAGACAGTGTTACTGTGTTTGAGCTTTATTCATCATTGCAAATTAATGTGATGACGTTTTTATACCTTGTTACACAAATCATAAAATACGAACTTTAATGTAATACAATACAAAAGACAACCATATTCTTGTACTCTAGCAACCGGGTCGAACAGCCATTTGAAGCAGCATCACTTGCCGCGTCTCAGTTGGGTGCGACTTGTTGATGTGGCGCGTGAGCCCGGGCGAGCTGTAGAAGGTGGACGGACAGTGCTTGCAAGTGTAGATCTGCTGGTCCCCCGGTGTCAGCTCTGGTCTCACCAAAACCCCGGGCCCCGCGTGCTTCCCTGTCGGCCCCACAAGGAGCTCGTCTCTCATTGCATGCCAGAGTCTGTGCTTGTCTCGGATCTCACCGGAGGGGAAGTGCGCTCCGCACAAGTGACACGGGAAAGTGATCTGTCCGTTCTCTAACTGAGTGTACGGAGAAGCTTTGATTGTCTCGTGTGCCGCAAGGTGTTTCCTGAGATAAGCCAGTCTACGGAACTTTTTGCCACAGTAACGGCAGTCGTACATCTCCTCGGCTCCGGGTGGTTCTAGAAACGGAGACGCGATGACCTCAGGCGACTCAGGACAGAGCAGGAGGCTAGGGCTGTCCGTCGACCTCATGTGCAGGTCGATACATTTTTCCGGCATGGTCCTATAGCGATGATCATACGGTGGTGGATCCGGTGACCTCCCGCGCAGCAGCTGTTCCTGACTGTGGGAGCTGTCCAGCGCGCGCTTACACTGGGAGCTCTCCATTGTGCTTTGGTGCTGATTGTTCACCCTCAGCTCGCTCGTGTTCTCCTTCCCCTCTACCGACTGTCGATCGTGGGTTCGTGTCTCCAATTGAATCTTTTTCGTCGCCTGTTCGTTGTTTGCCGGGCGAGGCTTGTGCCACCTGCGATGGGAGGCCAGGTTAGCAGGACAGCTGAAAACTTTGTCACATTCGGGACAGCGATACTCCACACGCACGATTCTAGAGCACTTGTGTTGCGCGAGGGAGAACGGGTCCAGGTACTCCTCCTTACAAAGCTGACAGATGAATTCACCTAACGGTTTCTTATTACCGGAGGATGATCCCGGTGGTTTTAACTCTGGACACTCCTTTTTGATCCTAAGACCCAGTACCGGCGAGGTAGTGACCTCGTCCTCGTAACTGAGCTTACGAATTACCTTGGGCTTCTTGGCCACCGACTTGGCCTTGCGCTCCGGCTCTATGTAGGTGCGTTTCATGGTGTGGTGGACAGTAGGATAAAGGTGCAATGTAGGGTCATACTTCATATCCGCGTGTCCAAACGAAGCATGGTTCATCAGTAGTCTCTCAATAGAGGACACTGGGGTGGGCATTGGAAACGGTTCTGTTGCAGTCGCTGTGGTCAGACACCGGTCGAAGAATGATTTCTCCAACTCTGTGCCAACTGGTTTTGATCGGGCTGTAAGAGAGGTCGGCCCGGCCCGGAGAGCTGTCGTGCTCCAGGTCAGTGAAGGCGTATTTACCAAAGTCCATGTTGACCTCCACCCGTTCTGCGCCCTCAGGTAGCTGCGCCTGGTCCGCTTCAGCCGGGATGCAGATCCACGGCTCACTGGCATCCACATGAACCGGGAGGTTCGGGAACTCAACCGGCACACTGGTTGACCCCTCCAATGTTTGCAAAGGGAAATCCGCACAGGGCTGCTCATCGTTGACTGTGCGTGCTCGGTAGGACGACGAAGAGGTGCGTTTGTTACTCCTTTTAACTAAGAATCCTCTGGGCATGTTGACGCCGGACAGATCCTCAAGTCCACTTTGAAGTGTAGGCGGATAGCGCGCGGTCCCGGGTGATGAGAAGCAGGGGGCTGAGAGGACACTGATACTTGGGTGCGCGTGGTTGGTTTTTTATCTTTGGGGTCGCCTCTTGTGTTTTTTTTTCTCGTGAAGTCAGTTTGTGTCAAACCCTGTCCAATCAGCACGGACAACAGGGAGGTGGGGCGAGCCTTAAGTATCCAGTTACAGTGTCACAGCTAATAAGGATTATGCATTTCAGACACTTGACATCTTATCATGGCATGATTTCCCCAAGTGCGCGTTTAAGCACCATTAGGCTAATCTACATCTACAACATATTTATGTTAGATCCTAATGATAACCTACGCCAGTGCATGCCAACACCATCAAGGGCACGTATGATGAGTTTATTGTAATCTAGATGTTTTGTTTAATTTTATTTATGTAATCTTCTGTGTGATTACACTTCTTTGATAAGCAACAGTCGATCTGAGTAACAGCCTCAATTTGAGGGAATGGCAATGCCTATTTGATTTTCAGAGGTATAGGCTAAATTAAGATTTGATATGATAATGTATCTATAATCCGTAATTATATTAAACATGTATCTATATTGGTGAAAGGTTAATCTTATCGCCTATAGGTCACGTCTTGGTCTTAGGCTATATTTGAGGAATTCTTAATTATAAAAGCAGAGATGGCAAAAGTACACACATCCTTCACTCAAGTAAAAGTACAGATATTCATATTTAAAAAGACTTGTAAAAGTCCTGACTACACTTTTTCACTCAAGTTAAAGAAGTATACGGGCTCTAAAAAGTGGTCATTAGTACAATGTTGTAGTGGCACGCATAGGATTTGTTTGGAAAAAAAAATGTATTGTTTTAAGACATTTCTCATAATGACATCTAATTGGCGAATATGCGCATTTACGTACAGTAGACTGATGCACGTGCACGGGCTGTGATTGGATGATCACAGGTGTCGGTGATCATTCTCAAGGGTCCTGATCAGCACGGCTGCTGTTGTATCAGGCAGTGGTTAAATCACAAATCAATTTGGCACATAATAAGGGACTAATAAGGAACAGTTAGCAACCCTATAGTCACGCTGGTGACTAGAAAAATAAATAGTGAAGTAAAGTACTGATACCAGAATATTCCCATCTCTGCAACAGCAACAACAGTGTAACAGAGATGGGAAGTAACATATTTACATACAGATCAAAACTAAAGTAAGTAACAATGCTGGTTTAGTTTTCAAGTAAGAAGTAGGAAGTAGACCTACAGATATTTGTGTAAAAAAAAATTAGTGAAAGTAAAAAGTTTACTTTAGTAAAGTAGGCTACTGATACCACATAAATCTACTTAAGTAGGCTAACTCTACTTCCCATCTCTGTATAAAACCAACGAAATCCCGGGATTTTTCTGCCTCTCGTTCCATCCACGTGCATTTGCATTAATGAAGGGCCTTCGGCGTTAATCTGTTGATTTAATGCACTTTACCTGCTCCCTCGTTCTACTCACGCTGCGTGTTTTACCCGAATGCTAACAGAACGATTAAGCTGTTTACTTTGAAAGGCGGCTTCACCAGCTGCGCTGTCATACCTTTCAGACTTTAATTGAGAGCCAAGGACACAGGGCAAATAATCAATGAAACATTTTCTAAATTAATTCAAAAAGTATTAATTCTATAAGTATGTTCACATTAATTTAATGTAGATTAGTGTAATTATCTATTGTACATATTTACGTTACCCTTTTATTTGACAGGAAAACATGCAGTGTTATTTACCTATAGGCCTATATAATAATACACGTTGTATTACGAGATGATAGGTTATGTGTGTTTTTGTGAATCTGAATTCTACCGTCTGAGTAGCCTATGTGTAAATTATTGACATGAAAGGCAGTAAATATGATCAAAATTATTGTTCGTTTTTTATAAAGTTATTGTCCCTATGTAACAAAAGGCCACAATTTGTAGTCCTATGTCAAACAATAAATTGTTAGTGTTAGTCTCAGAAACAATGACAACGTCTTATCAGTTGAGGTCATTGTATGCTAAAGGTTTCCTCGTTACATTGTATGTTAGATGATAATAAATGGCTCCTTCTTTGTTGCAGTAACGATGGGAATATCTCCGTGTCCACTTTCCCTGGTGTGAGGCACCGCTATCTCCCAGCAGAGGGGCAGCGACGCTCAGGGCTCAGAGCTGGTGGCGGCCCAACTGGCCGATAACCCGCCAGCTGAAGCACGGCATTCACAGCGATCCACCTCGGCGAAGCTGGGAACGCTGATAAGGAATCGGAGAAGAGAATCACTCTTTATCCCCGGGGGAGCGTAACGAGCGGCCTTGGCGCTTCGCAATATGCTCTTCCCAGTTGGTCCACGGTTTGGGGGCGTCGTTGGAAACTAATCAAGGAGGATGAGCGTGAGAACTGGCCCCCGCTCTCGGGCTGATGGCGTGACAAGGGCCACCTTGGGAATACGGGCTGTCTTTTCAATAGGGAATGCCAAATTGATAAGCAATCACTGTCATTTATCTAGAGTGAAAAACAAGCACTCCAACGGATTCGCGTCTCACACTTCGATGAAAACAGCACATTTGACATAGGCCACATGATTAATGTATTTTATTTTTTTGTGTAGTACTTTCAATAAATGTCAACGGAATATGTTTCTTGAAAGCCTCGAAAGATGGTTCTGAAACATATAATTGGGTAAAGAAGGTTGAAGGTTGTTTGTAGCCTTGGGGAGATATGGCTTATGTATGTGTGATCATTGTTCCGCTCTAATCTCACAGACTGCTGAAAATGAAGTTATTGATCTCTTGTGTTCCAACAGTCTTAAAGTATTACGTCTGGACCTCTGCCCGCGCCATGTGGTCGCAAACCCAAACAACTCAGACGTTGGAATTCACAGTAATCGCTTACTTAGGCCTAGGCTAGTAATTAGGCTGTTTTCAGATGCCTTGGCTTGTTGTCTTCATCGCTGCCTGGGAGCGCGGGTGATTATGCATTATATGATGATTAAGTGTTGGTGTTGGATTCAACGGATGGCTCTCTGCTTAGCGCGAAGCGCTTCAGCACCGCGGGAGGTGGACAGCTCCTGCAGCACGAGCCTGCAGCCAGATATAGCTGGCAGCTCCTGCTCGACAGCTTGCTCCGTCATTAACGTTTAATTGTTTTTATGCAGCGCTACTCCGGATCCTTTATAACTTATAACGTTTTCTTGGAGTCGCAGTGTGTGTGTTTCTGTGTGTGTGTGTGTGTGTGTTTGAGGGAGGGAGGCAGTATAGGCTATGTGTACTAACGTGGGCCTAAGTAGCTTGAACATGATTATGTCATATCAGGTTGTTTGTCTGTCTGGTTGTTGGCTAATGTCAATCCATAAATGAACAGATAAGCTACTACACTGTCAGTGGTGTTTTGTGACATATCAGAATATAGATTGTGCTCTGTCGCCATCTTCTGGTGGTGTAGTGCAAAAATAAACCAGCATTTTATTTGCAAAACCCCACGGTAACAACTATCACAATCATAATTTGGTTTTATTCACCATGTAGGTTTACACAAAGACGGAATTTACCCGAGGGTAAATTAGCGGCTAAACTCATCGATCCATGGTCTTAAATCCCATGAATCCAAGTGTTGTAGGCCTATTGTATTATTTGGCTATAAATCCCGTTGTGTGTATGATTTATTGGCCGTGTTCATGTATCACTTCGAGCATTTCAGGAGCCCCAAAATGAATATTCATGACGAATCACATCACAAAGAATTAGTTGTAGAAACTTTTTTTCAATCTTTTTTTTTGAAGGGGTGGGCTGAAGTTGAAATTGTTATATTTCGTTTAAGCCTTATATGCAAGACCAATCTACTATAAGCTGTCACATCCCACCCAACTCCCTAGGTCATGTCTTGGTTCTGTGTGTGTGCTCACCTCTCCTTGTTTCAGTGTCTCCTACCCTGCCTGTGATTGACCTCCCCAGCCCTGATTGACAGCACCTGTTTTCAATCTAGCCCCAGTGTATTTATCCCTTGTGTTTCAATGTCTCATTGCTAGTTTGTCTTTGTACCTCATGTCAGTCTCTGCCTTGACTTTTGTCCAGTAAAAACCTTTTTTCGTGAATATTCTGAGTCGTGCGTTTGAGTCCACCACCTATCGTTATTACATAAGGTCATAATAACTGAGAGCTCTTATAAACTGGTCAGAAGTGATGCCAGCTAATGTGTTGTTCACCCAGAGAGAATGGTGTCTGTTTCCTACCTGTGACTCATATCGCGCCTTAACCTGACTTCTCTGTTTCTCTGTTGACAGATTTAAAAGAGAAAAATACTTCACATTAACTCCACGTCTCTTTCCCCCTGTTTCTTTCCGTTTCCTTACAAGCAGCGCCCCTCCCCCTACCTCTTATCTACCTCCCGTTTACCTCACGTGTCACGTCTGGTGGTTGTAAAGGTGAGTCGCTCAAGTTGTGGGAAGTCCAGAAGGATCCCAACTCAAATGTCAAACTGCTGAGTCACCTTGTCACCCTTGCGTCCTTGTACTGCCACCTCCTCACCTGGGGCACTGTACTCGTATCCTTTCCCATGGACATCATAACGATGTCTTTGTGTGCAGCATGATCTGTGACCTCACCCGGTGGCCCAGTCCCAGAACTCTGCACTGGACCCCACTGCTGTCACGATCATCGAAACCCCTGTTCTGTCACAACTGAGATTACGGCACGTGCAACAGTGCCTCCCAAATAAGCTAGCAAGGCTTTTGCACCAGAGTGATTCAGTGTGTCTGACAGTTCTTTGCGTGAGTCACTTGTGTACTTTATGGCAAACACCAAAGTCATGATTCACAGTGATTCACCATCGCCGGTACTGTACATGTCCAGTCTTGTTTTGCTGCCTGTAAACATGTGTCTCCAATGTTCTGCCTCAGGACCTTCAGCTCTGTATGATGTCTGCCTCAGGACTTTCGGCACTGTAGGATGTCTGCCTCAGGACTTTCAACTCTGTAGGATGTCTGCCTCAGGACTTTCAACTCTGTAGGATGTCTGCCTCAGGACCTTCAGCTCTGTAGGATGTTCTGCCTCAGGACCTTCAGCTCTGTAGGATGTCTGCCTCAGGACCTTCAGCTCTGTAGGATGTCTGCCTCAGGACCTTCAGCTCTGTGGGATGTCTGCCTCAAGACCTTCAGCTCTGTAGGATGTCTGCCTCAGGACTTTCAACTCTGTAGGATGTCTGCCTCAGGACCTTCAGCTCTGTAGGATGTCTGCCTCAGGACCTTCAGCTCTGTAGGATGTCTGCCTCAAGACCTTCAGCTCTGTGGGATGTCTGCCTCAGGACCTTCAGCTCTGTAGGATGTCTGCCTCAGGACCTTCAGCTCTGTAGGATGTCTGCCTCAGGACCTTCAGCTCTGTAGGATGTTCTGCCTCAGGACCTTCACCTCTGTAGGATGTCTGCCTCAGGACCTTCAGCTCTGTGGGAGTCTGAGGGATTCCCAGTCCCGACCTCTGTCCTCCCGTCACCCTCTACCTTACACCGACAGAGTTCCCCCAAAACTCCATTTAAAACACCAGCACAGACCTTAACCCTTGTGCTGCCTTCGGGTCACAATGACCGAAGGCCCACAATGACCCATCGTTGTGCTGCGACAACTTTACCCAGTACAAAAACAAATACAAAGCATTTTATTTTAAACCGTCGCACTGTGGGGGTGTGAGACCCCCACATGCGACGGTTTAAATAAAATGCTTTTGTATTTGTTTTTGTATGGGTAAAGTTGTCGCAACACGTGGGGGGGGGTCACAATGACTGATGGCTCACAATGACCCGAAGATAACACAAGGTTTAAAGGGTTTGAGTGTGAATGCACGTGCATGCAGTACAGTACACTGTGTGTGTGTGTGTGTGTGAGTGTGTGTGTGAGTGTGTAACTGATATTCCAAGAACAGACAGATCAGATCAACCAGAGTTCATGTGTAACCCAGCTGTTCCTCCTTCCTTTTGGTTGTTACCACATGCATACACAAACAAACACACACACACATAAACTTGACACGCACACACAACTAGTTGTTAGTTGCACTAGTGTTGTTCCTCCTCCTGCAACACAGTGCTGGACGGGAATTTCCTAAGTTGTCTGTTCACTCAGTCATGTGACTCAGAAGCAAAAGAACATTCCTTGAATCTAGAGGCAGACAGAGTGGCCCTGCTCTGATTCATTATGGAGGTTCCTAGTTTGCACCACTGTAGGTAATTGATCAGGTGTTTATTCTGCATGCAGCTTCTAGCCTAAAGCATTCACGCAAGAAATGTAATATAACCCCACGTCATGCGTTCTTGAGCTGATAAACAAACTAAAACCTAGAATCTCAACGTATCAAATGTTTCAAAGCGTCAGTTGGGGTCCTGTTTCAGCACATTCACTCAGTCGTTCATAGTTTGCTGCTTCAACACTAGTATAAAGACAATTCATCTAGAAAGGTTTGCTTCTACCTTCATTTAAACCCTGTTTTGGCTGAGCTTTCTGGCCTTCCCTGTTGTACAATCTGCAGATCGAGAACATTCCCCTACATTTCCTTGTACGCTCCAAACTAACTGACAGTAAGATACATCCCAATGGAGTTTCCCTCAAACTAACGTTCAAAGAACTTCTCAAGTGTTTTGTTCTGGGAAGAATGTGACTTCAGCAATACACTTGGTATTTCCTGTCAAATTTATGGTTGGTCCTGCAAAGTGACTTTTGAGTATCTGAGTATCTCTAAAATAAACACATTCACATACAGGGAGCTAATAGTGGCTATTATCTCAATAAATTATTTACTTGTCAGGTGAGTGTGATTTCCAGGGAATTCCTATACCAGCTATAGGTAGTGTGCAGTATCTGAATGCCTCCTAATAATAGTGGGAGTATTCCTGTCTACATAGACATATATCCACTAGAACGGCTGTAAAGGCTTTCTGCGACTGTCAGAGCACTACAGAAACCCCCCTGAGGCTGGAGTCAGCCGGCCATAGTTGTCCTTCGGAAATCCCCCACCTAGTTCCGTTGGCTCCAAGCTCCTCCCATCACATTATAACCTACAGTCTGCGGAACACTCAACCTTACAACCCAACTAACTCGACAAAGTGTCAACAATGGACAAAAACCTCTATCGAACAAGTATCCGAAACAATATGGATTATAAAGTCGACGGTAGCGATTGTAAAGAGGGGAAGGTGCAACCCAGTACCGAGGAACGGTTGGATAGCGGCCTCGACTCACTGAAAGAAGAGGAATATCAAGAGGTGGCAGGGGAGCTCGAGAGGCTTCGGGTGGACTGTGCTCCGCAGAACCAAAGACCCGAGAGACACGATGGAAGTCAGGATTTGTGGAAGATGCAAGTTTCAGAAGACGGAGACACGTAAGTGGAGCAGAAATTGTTATAGAATCAAGTATAAGTTATATTAAATTAACTAAAAACTAAAAGTTGGCCTATATTTGTACCATGTTTTCGCACTGCAATCAGACTTAAATTTGATTGCGATATTTGTTATTATGCATTCGGCTTACGAATCAAGTCAATGCAATGCACTGCAGGATAGTTGGCAAGTTGTGGTCGCGGTGCATTTTGCGTAAACAAAAGACTATTATCAGAACGGAATGTACTATGGCTCAGGGTCAAAGTAGGCGGCGCACGAGCTCAGCTGGGAAAGTCCCGGGCGCTCTGCCAGGAATCCGACCGACTCGCCTAGCGCACGCCATTGCGTCAAACCACCACTAGAAAAAAAACTGCATATGAAGTGCTTGGAATGTGCAGCGAAAGTTGTTCTTTCTGTCCAATAATGAAACATATCCTCACTCTTCCCTCCAGACTTCTACACCTGGCCATTATCCATGAAGCCAAGGACTGTGCAAAGAAGATGATCCAGTTGTCCCGTAATGAACCCTTCCTTAACCAACAAAACTACCAGAGACAGGTACACAAATGCATCTGTGCCACATATGTCTTTCAGAACTTTACTTTGTGCACTTCAACAAAAAAAAGCATTTGTACAGAGAAGGAGAGACAGAAGTGTGAGACAGAGGACGGAAAAAGAAATATAATGAGAGAGATATGGTTAATGTAAAAATCAAGATGGAGGTATCAGATGAAGAGAGCTTAACCCTCTCCCTTTTCCCCCCTCCCCCAGACAGCCCTTCACCTGGCGGTAATCACAGAGCAGCCTGAGCTGGTTGACTGTCTTCTGGGGGCGGGGGCAGACCCCTCCATGGTGGACATGGGGGGTAACTCCCCTCTCCACATTGCCTGCCGCGGGGGCTCGTTGGCCTGTTTCAGCCTGCTCACGCAGACACGCCCGGGCTCTGGTTCCAACCCTGGCGCCAACCAGCTAGCACACATTATGGCTACAAATAACTACAGTGGTAAGAAACGGATTGATTTTTCTCAATCCATCTAAAGTGGAGTGTTAAGATTCTTCTACATAGTTTGCTGAGAGCCATCAGTGGTCTACTAGTACTAGTCTAGACTAGCCTGGGCTGGTTAGTCCTGTTGTCTAATTGAGGTGTGTTGTTCTGCTTTGTTCCAGGTCAGAACTGTCTACACTTGGTCTCCCTGCATGGCTTCCTGTCGCTGGTGGAGAACCTGGTTGCCCTGGGGGCTGATATCAATGCTCAGGTATGTTACATGTATGTTACCGTGGTTATCTCTGTGTTAACAAACATTCACAAACTTCCCCTCATCGGTGGCTTCTAAAGAACTACAGTGGCCTAACCCTACATTTCCCCTCCGGGCCTCTAGGAGCAGTGTAATGGCCGTAGCTCCCTGCACTTGGCTGTAGACCTGCAGGATCTGGAACTGGTTCGACTGCTGCTTCGCAAGGGAGCCAATCCCAACAGCCTCACCTACGGAGGACACACCCCCTACCACCTCACCTACGGTCGCCATAACGACACCATCAGACAGGAGCTGCTAGGGCTAACCAATCCTGAGCTGAGGGAGCTGCCCGACAGCGAATCAGAAGACAGCGAGGAGGAGAGAGGAGGAGGATAACCAGTCGGAAGAGGATGAGGTGTGTGTCTGTGAGGACAGTCTTTGTAGACTAAGAACTTGTAAGAACTTGTAAAGGGTGTACTTATATGTAGGTATTGTATTGTAAATATGGTTAGACTCTAATTTAAACTCTTCTCCTCATGCAGGTGGAGTATGATGACATCCAGTGGAACGGTCATTAGCAGTAAGTAGGCCCTGGAAGTTCCAGCAAGCCACAGAACGAAGATGATGTCCCATCCTGGGGCCAGTTGCTGGCAATGGTACGGCGGGCATGCTCAGTCAGTGCTGGTGCCCAGCGCGGACAGATGGCACAGGACGGACGCATGACCTCAGACAGACTATGAGTGATGGAAAGCTGTGTGAACCATTGAGACTTTTCAAGACGTGTCAATAAACCAGTGGATGTGCTATAACATGGTCGTATGGTTCTGTGAGAGAAACCAGAGTGTACATCATCCTTATGTTTTGGGGACACCCTCATGTATCATATTGTAAATGTTTATGTAAAGATTTATTTTTTTATAAAGAAAAGTGTACATTTGTAAAGACGTTGTAAATGTCCTTTGACTTGTGAACGAGACGAGTCACACACACTCCAGTAAATTAAAACAGATATATTTAACATCCGGTTCTTTTTCAGTCTTCATTAATCCCTGAGCTAGACGATATGATGGAGTTATCTCAATTCTCTCTCAAAATATAATCTCCAAATATAAAACCCTATTTTCTGCACACAGCACATGTCGGGTCCAGGATGTAGTTCCTAAAAACATAGCTCTTTATAAACACAATCCTCATTTATTTTTGTCTGTCCAATACCCTTTTATGACACAAGATTTAAACCACCAGGAAATTAAGACGTTATAATTATGAGGAACTGAAAGCCGTGTCCTGTTCTAGGAAGAACACGGAGTGCAGAACCGTTCATTGTCAAAGTGCTGATGGGAAACATCAGCTGACCGAACAGGAAGTTCCCAGAGGGGCGCGGCCAGATTCCTGATAGCAGGAAAAAGAAACTTTTGGGGGATTCTGAGAAGTAATTTGATAGTGAAACACAAACACAAAGGTTACGATCAAAACAAATTTGAAATAGTGTGCGCATGCAAATTAGGAGCTAACTCAAGTGAGTCAGGTTTTATTGATGCAATAAGTCTTATCTATGTACAATGGCTTGGGGGCTTTCAGATATGTTACAAGTCAAGTCATTGCCAAGTCCACCCATCCTCAGCCAGCAGGCTCAGGAACCAGCCTACCTTCAGGAGAACCTTCATCTGTTATGTTTAATACTCAAAATTAGGCAATTGTTTAATTTCACTTGTTAAATGAAGTATACTATTATATGTACTATTTAATTTCATGTGTCATGTCTCAAGCTTTTTACCTTTCAAAAACGCCTAAGCAATGTAAAATAAAAGTAAAAGTGGATTCCTGAGGTTTGCTTCTGTCCCAGCAGAATCCACGGAAGTTCCCGTACTAAACAAGTTCCTAGCAAGAATAATCTTTGTTTGGTTCAACCTTCGTGCTGAGAAAACATCAGAGGGGAATTCGAAGCAGAGATAGAGAGCTCTGAGGAAGAGTGAGAGATAAATCAGACAGAATCAGAGGCAGAATCAGAGGCAGAATCAGAGATAAGGAAAGCAGAGAGAGAGATAGTGGCCTGACACAATTAGTGTCAGAACAGTGTGTGATCAGTATGTAGTAAAATCCCCAGAGTTAATCTATAGCAGGCTGTCTGCATAGTATGTTTATGAACAGGCTGGTCCCTAACAGTCCATTTCTATCAATATCAAGCTTTGATGTTCGAATCAGACTAATGGGTTGGAACTAGGGCTGGGCGATATATTTAAAAAAATCTGATATTACATATTATATCTCGATTTTGTAAAACATTGTACGATATTCTATATGTATCTCGATATGTTTGCATTTAAATAATAAAAAAATAAATATATATTTTGCCCCCCTTAGAAAACAACGAAAGCACTTTGGATAAAACAGCTATTGTTACAAAATGTGTAGTGCAAATATAAGCAGTAGCCATAACATGGTACTTGCAACTTGACAAAATGGAACAACTCATGCAGAGCTCCTTATGTGACAGGACAAAAAGAGAATGCCTGTGCATGTGGAATGTTCAGTTTGTGCACATGCTCACAAAGAGCCTGTGTGTGTCTGTCTGTCACAGAGGAGCTCGGAGATCTTAAAACACAAGCAACACAAGGAACAGCAAAAAAACAAAGATGATTGTGATATTATCGCTAATTTTCATTCAGCACTAGTTGGAACTGGTATGAATGACAGGGAATATCCTTTTCAGACTTATTACTTATTTCCTCAAAAGATTTATTTTAAACCATGAATAAACCAACAAACAAGCTTAACATGTTTTTAACATAACAAAAGGCAACCTTCCAAAATTTGAGTTTCTCAAAAACATTCTCTTTAATTGAACAGCGTTAATATACAGCAAAAACAGGTGACTGAGTCGAGCCCTCTCATAGGGCTCTCTGGGATCGTTTGCTATGGTCTGGCACGCCAACATGGCCATTAGCACCTCAGTCCCTCTCGGACAGTGACACCAGGTGGACGTCAATCTCAGTCTCAGACAGAATCCTGAAGGAGAGAAGACCAATGAGTACACCAAGTTAAGATTTGAAGCCTCTCCTGTCACCACATCAAAGCCAGTCATGAAACAGAACGAGGGGAACAAGTCTATTCATGCGTCTGCTCTGGAAGAAGCCAATCATCTCAAGCTATTACACTTAACTCTCTGAACAAAACACAAAACTGTTGAGTACTTAACTGCTACAATGAGTCCTCAGTTACCATGACGATATACGCTTCACACTCGGCCCATAGGCTCTGTATGACTTTGGACTTCGAATCTTGAGGGTGAGTATCTGTCACAGCAGTAATCTCTGCGTGTCAAGCAACCTTTACTTGCCTGAATTTAGGATCCTCGGTGGTGATGACACCAATCTCCAGCTCAGAGGGCTTGAAGTCGATGGACAGGACAGTGGACAGACATGTGATCGCAGTCTGGGGAAGGAGGAGAGAACAACGGGATGGGAAGGAGAAGGGAGGGACATTAGTAAAAGGAGGAACAAGCAGCATGGAAATATGGGGATGGAGAGAAAGATGAAGGGAAAGAGGGAGGTAATGGGATGAAACAACATCAATCAGAGAAAACAACACTTCAGGTTACCATGACGTCCATGTTACCATGACGTCCATGTTACAACGGGCGGGTGGTGTTTATACTGAGGAGTGAAGTTAATCACCTCGACCCTGTTACATACAGATCTAACGTACTAATATCCTGATTTTTAAAAATGTTGAGTCTCCGTTCATCATCTCCATGACAACCCCTCTCACCTCGATGGTTTGCTCAAAGGTCCAATCCAACTTCTTCTTGACCTTCTTCTCCAGGAAGCTGGTGGCCTCGGTCTGTTTGACGCCCGCGGCCGTGGCCTTGAAGCCACAGTAGTAGCCAGCTGGATCACACTTATAGACCTGAGGACCATTTTCCTCATCCACACCGATCACTATCATACCTGGAACACAGACACAATAGGAACATTACTATATCATAGTTGGAACACTTGAATCTTTTGTATCTCCAACTCCCACACACAAAACACAATAAACATGTATAGAATGCCTGAAATGACCACAGTACAAAAGGAGATCTGGGAGACAGAGGAGATGATGCAGGAGAGACAGAAGGAAGGACAAAGACAGAGACGGGACACAGACAGACAGACTGACATCGAGAGATGCTCCTTCTACTCACAGCAGCCAAGAGGTCTCATCTCAGCATTCTGTGTGTAGACCTGGGAGATATCAGCGATCCTCTTACACAACATGTCCACAGGGATCTCATAACCGTACTTGTACTGCCAGTTGGCTGCTTCATACCGTGCTCTCTGAACCTGGGACTTACTGTCAGCTACACACACACACAAAACACAAAGGATTATTTCATTTGTTCATCCACCAAGAAAGGATTATGTTCAATTAATTTATGAGGATGCTTGTTTCTCACCTGTCATCCCAGACATGACACAGCCAATGTTTTCTGTGATTCTGAACAGGTGGGTGACAGTGGATGCATCTAGAAGCTTGTCCTGGGGGTGATTGACACATGGGAAAATAATTCATATTTTATCCATACATTACATAGTCGAGCTGCATCTAAAGTATAGATGGGAGTTAATAGACTACTCACGGGGACTTTCTTCTGAGTGACGACTACTGCACAGTCCTTTCCCCGTATTGCTACTGAGGTTAGACCTCCCTGGTTGATCGCCTTAAATGCATATTCTGGAAGAGAGAGATACAGTAGTGAGTAGAAGAACTTTGAGCCACTACAGGTTAACAATAACATCTCACAGGCAAAGACGCTCTGTGATTTATGCTCTGTGATTTTTTTTAAGTATACAAATCGGCACACTTGTGTGTCGATACTAACTAAATCAGACGAATCAAATGTATGATATCTCGTAAATTTAAAAAGTACAGATAAAGAATGAGTACCACCGCCATGACTTGGCTCTCCACGATTGCTAGGCTAACGCCTATGACATATACATAGGCTATGTATACTTCGCTAGCTAGCTTAGCTTCCGTTAGCGTGATAACGTTCATTGTACCCGTTTTTTTCTCATACCAATTTTTTTTTATACAAGTCTAAAGATTTGTTCCTGTTTAATTACAATGTTAACTTAGAATAATTTGAAACTTCAGCTAGCTAGCCGTGAAACAATTTGAATTGGTTTGCGTTAGCTAGCCTACTGTAATTGCTAGTTAGCCAGCAGCAACCGGTGATGACTGAGCAAGTTAAGAGTCTTGCAGAAATCGCCTAATACTAACCAACTTGATAAAGTCTTCCCTCAGGAGAAAAGATGGTGATGTGTCTGTCAAAACCTGCACTCGATCCACGGGACATGGCGAATTAGAAATTCGGTAAATGTGTATAAAAGTTCACAATTATAAAGGGAGCTGCACAGAAAAAGAAAACACGCAAGTCAACGACCACGGAAGTGGATTGTGATTCTACGTCCGGGTCAACGGAAAATGGAACATGGATGCACGGTAGGGGTATCCAAGAGAGATCATTATAGAAAATACATAATTTTCATCTGGGATACAAACTGTGTAGATTCTACATGACCACTAATGGTCATGTTAATTTCACACTAATGAACACAAACTACTGCAGAGAGTATAATGACACTAGAATTTTGGGGGGTAAATTGACTCTTTATTATCAAAAGAAAAAAAGATTTACAATTAGTACATAGAGCTGCGTGGAGACTTCAGTTCAAGAGTTCACATTCAGTTGTGAGCAACATAACTATATTTATATTTAGCAATGCCAGCATGCAAACCCTTTAAGCAGTCTCCATGGCAACCCCTAATGTGTCTTTCTGAGACAGAGCCACCGCTGAGGGACTTCGTAGGAGCACCTCTCGGCCCCGTCGTCGTCGTAGGGGACGTGCCAGGACACGCCTGACGTCTGGATGATCGTGTCATAACTGGGAATTCTCTGTAAACAGAATAACACAGCACATTACGACACCTGCACCCAACCTCTGTGTGCCTCCCCTCCCCTCCCCTGGGCATCACTTACAAGTACAAGTGCAGAATTTGGAGATGGGTATCGTTTATCCCTTTGTCAAGCTCTGTAGCGCTTTACCTCCGTCCCTCTTACCTGGAAGCGAACCTTCCGGCCAAGGTTATACCCGTTCAGCACCAGCTGGTGGCCGCGCTGCCACTTAAAGAACAGCCGCTTGGTCACGTCATCCGACAGACAGGCCTTGTGGTCCCTCATCAGATCACGGCTCACAAAGTTACAGTGGTTCCCAGAATGCAGTGTGGCATACAAGAGGAAGGGGTCATCCTCGGAGCTGACACGTGGAAATAAGGAAATAAGAAAATACCTCAGTGGTTAGGGGTGTGCGGTGAGCCTTGTATTGGATCCTGTTGCCATTTAAAGGACTTTATCGGAAAATGCATAAGACGAGAAAACGAAACTAACACTGATCACATGACTTTGCTCTGGATCTCCAGAGTCTGAAGCAGGACATTCTGTTGTAACTCAGACAGGAATTTCTAGGGGGGGGGGATTCTATGTTGTAACCAAGTAAAATTCTACTCACATGTTGTCAGTGAAGAAACAGTGGGCTTTCTGCTGGACCAGGGCCATGTGGTGTCTGTCCCAGCTACGTGAGGGATTCAGCATGTGTTTCCTCCCCAGCACGAGGATGACCTGGCCCTGCTGCTGCAGCTCAGACACCACTGCTAGCAGCTGGAGGGACAACACCGACAGACAGACAGATAGGCAAGCAGACAGGTAGACAGGTAGACAGACAGATACGCAAGCAGACAGACAGACAGATACGCAGACAGACAGACAGGCAGGAAGACAGACAGATAGGCAAGCAGACAGGTAGACAGGTAGACAGACAGATACGCAAGCAGACAGACAGGCAGGAAGACAGACAGACAGGCAAGCAGACAGGTAGACAGGCAGACAGACAGATACGCAAGCAGACAGACAGGCAGGAAGACAGACAGATAGGCAAGCAGACAGGTACAGACAGGCAAGCAGACAGACAGACAGACAGACAGACAGAGACAGACGCATGCAGACACACACATTAGTTAGCAGGTGCTATACAGTCTGTTTTATTGACATAAGATGAGTCATTTGACAGTCTGGGTCCTATGTGAACTGAACAGATCTGTGGTGAAGGCTTTAAACAGGAGGGTGTTGGCCGTTAAGGTTACCACAAGAGGAAGGATTACACCTCAGCCCACCGAGGCTCAGAGGCTGGATATACACGGGCTGTTAGTCATATGATGAAAGGGCAGGAATCCCCTTCAGTCAACCAGCAGACCTGTAGGTGTCAGAGGCAACAGCCTTTACAGCCTTTACAGCCGGGCTCCTCTGAATCATCTGCTGTGTTGCAAACCAAGTACATGCATCTATTGTCGTGCAGAGTACATTCTGTCTGTAAGTAGCTCTGGACGACGGTTGCCGCCCATAAGATTGGCCAACATCTAGAGCCTTGGCGTCAACATTCTCATCTGTAAGAGGGCTACAGATCACAGCAGACTGGGGTGAGCGACGGGGCGAGGTAATGCAGGAAGCTATAGATAGGGTACCCCCAAAGAATCACACACTTGGTCAGTCAGACCACGATGAGGCCATGCCTACCACAAATACACCTTACTAAATATAAGCCGGCTTTTCTAGCTTGCTCTCGGAGACAGGCCTAACTAGGAATGTGTAATCATAGCCACCGGGCTAACACAGCATCCTGGCCTCTACCAGACTTACCTCACCCTGCTCTGCAGAGGATGACAACACTTTTACACTGACGTTATAAACGCTACTGTCCTACTCCTCTAGCCTGTATTCACTCTTCAGGCTTGCATTCTACTCTAGATCTATATTGCATCTAAGTGCATTTATATGAAATATAGATCAGTTCGAAAATAAGGTGGGTTTATATCAATCTCTCTTTGAACTATCTGTCTGAATCATCCGTCACCAGCAGCTGTGTGCTACAGCGCCTCCTAGTGACACAGAAGGGTAGAGCATCTGCCACACAGGTTTGATTTTGTACTCACAGTCTCAGACTGACTGCCCCTGGTAATGTTGGCCACGTTGAGCCCATCAATGACCACGTCAAATGCTGGCTTCCTCTTTACAAAGGTCTTGAAGCTCTCCAGTTCCTGAGGATGAGGACAGAAACAAAGGAGACAGAGTAGGAGAGAAAAAGGTTTGAAGTTTATAAGAACAGGTACATTGGGATTCTTTGGTACTGCTCCTCTTGAGGGAACTCCTATCGATCTATGTTAAGAAATCATCTAAACCTATTATCAACAAGTCCTAACCTATATAAGCTACAATTGCAGTTACTTTAAGCAGGATACTCTGCCCTCAACAACAAGGATGCCACAACAATGTGGGAGAGAGCAAAACGGTCTGACCTCTAATAAAGTTCATTATAGTCATTTATCTCATTCTGTGAAAAGTTACAATTATATACATTTACATTTAGTCATTTAGCAGACACTCTTATCCAGAGCGACTTACAGTACAGTGCAGGGACATTCCCCCCGAGGCAAGTAGGGTGAGTGCCTTGCCCAGGGTTGCCGGGAATCAAACCGGCAACTTTCTGATTGGTAGCCCAATTCCCTAACCGCTCAGCCATCTGATCCCCACATATACAATTTCTGCCATGTCCCAGCTTTTGACAGGAACAGTCTTGTTTACTTGTTTTGGCTCATGTTTCTGGCTTGTCACCTGAGAACACAGCCAGAACGGAGTAACTATTTACAATGCATCTCTTTGGGCTCCACTGACCCAGGTCAAGCTGTTGTTGCCTTTTCATTTAGTTCTTGGCATAGCTCCAAATATATACCCCGGTCAGAATGGCTGTTTCTGTGGATGCGCGCATGCACGTACAGTGGTTACAGTCTTATGTTTCTGAGGGGAATTTCTGGCTGGGCCACCTGCCAGGTCTCACTCCTCCAGCTCTATTGTCACGTGAATCTCTCAAATATCACAACTCTGCCTGCTACCAGCTCTCTCTCAAAGCAAGACGTCTTCTTGTGATTCCTGCCAAACAGGACAACCAAGGGAGAACCTAGGGGGATTCAATGTCGTTTTAGTACCTTTGGACCATCAACTGGATAAAATTCCCCCTTTCTCCACAAGTCCAATAGAAACAGCCAGAGGACAGCACAGTTGAGGACAAAAATGGAACTACTTTCACTTCTGTCTCTGTTATGCAAATAGCCCATTGTGAAATCCCCTCCTGTTGCCGCTTAGAAGTCCTAGTCCAACCGCTACACCCTACAACACCTATTGCTGCAGAAAATAAGTTACCAGGTGGTTGAAGATATAATCAAACAGTCAGCATGACATTCAGTCTGAAGAAGAGGGAAAGGGCGAATGGACATGTGCGTGTATGTGCATGTATGTACATATGTCTATGTGCATGTGTGTATGTATGTGCAGGTGCAGGTATGTATGCATGTATGTATGTGGGCCTCAGGTTTCTCAGGAGAACCTGTAGTTCCAGTAACTGGTTTGGTCAGATTCTATTTCATGTGCTATTGTTACAGAACTAACCCTACACCTCCTAGGTAACCTAGCAACTTGAAACTAGGATGCACCTGCACATGACAGTCTGCCTGACTGACCCCCTTCAATGGACGTAGTCAGGATATGAAATGGTGAGAGCAGGGAGAGAAAATTGAGATGGGAGACAGAGGGTTAAATATTTTAAAAAGCCAGGAAAAAAAAAGTTCAGTTGAAAATGGGAGTAAAGACAGATTGTATACGCACACACACAACGTGTTGGCCAGGGTGGAGATGGATGGGGGTGAGAGAAAGGATAAGCGAGGGAGGGGGGTGGGACCCGGAGCTGCCAGGGACTTTCCAGGGGGTCCTCATGTGAGACAGCCTATTAAGACTGAGATGTGAAACCTATCCCTTGTTCGGCTACATGACTGCAGCAGCAGCAGCCTCCAACTGTCCAGGGGTCAG
The DNA here is from genome assembly GCA_903064625.1 of Mallotus villosus. Classification (NCBI taxonomy): domain Eukaryota; kingdom Metazoa; phylum Chordata; class Actinopteri; order Osmeriformes; family Salangidae; genus Mallotus; species Mallotus villosus. The sequence goes on from CAEFZP010000779.1 coordinate 212,988, forward strand.
AGTGAGAAACACTTGCCCGTGTGCTTGCCTGTATTTGTCCTATATTCCATGTGTTTACATATGTCAAGTAAGTGCATTCTACGGCTGACTTAGCCAGACCTAACTTGAAAGAGAGAGAGACAATTTCCTTGTGACTCCCTTGAATTAAATAAAAGTTTAATGAGAATAAAACAGAGAGGTGTTTCTACAGGGACACATCGTCCTTCTGGCACATTTTCATCATCGAGATGATCGCATGTCTGCATATAGAACAGCACAGCACCGTGCTTCACACTGCTGCAATCCAATCTAGATAGGGCCTCCATGAATAAACAGTGATCCTGCTGGTAAATATAGCGAGAGAGTCGTGCACTACATAAACACGTTTGTATTTTTCGGTGTTGTGTACTATCAACGCTGTGTGTTCATGTTTCTAGTTCAAGCTCTAATTAAAAGGAACCTTTAGGTAGACAAGCCGTCAGAACCACTGTGTTCCATTTCTCGCTTTTCTATTCCGCTTTCTGTTCCGTTGTCACTGTTCTGTTCTGATACGGTTCGGTTCTTTTATAACTCAGTTTGGGTATTTTCTGTCATGGCTATTGGGTTTTGTTCCACTGTGTTCACACGCTTCAATTAAATTCTGTTCTCTTGTTACTGTTCTGTACGGTTCTGCTGTTGTTATTCTGCAGAGTTGTGTTGTCTCAGTGGGCATGCCCAGTAGGGGGTTGCAGAGCAAGACACAGGGAGGGGCATGGGCTGGAAATCCCCAACATCTCATCTAACCTCTTACTCTTCTGCTGGAGTCTGGGGGCGGTCTGGGGAGAACGGCTTGGACGGTGGGTAGGTTGGGGAGAACTCAGACAGCTACCTATATTCTTACCAGTCGATTCTGGCTCATTCAGGGCTCTATCTATGGCTATAGGTGGAATATAGTCATGTAATTCATTTTCAATGTAATACAGATATGGTCTCTTAGAGGTTCTGATCAGTGTATCCTGGACAAAAAGCTGTTCTAGTAAGTTGTATGAGTTACAGAAGATCTTTCTACAAGGCCCTGCCAGCTTGTATGTGAGTTTATCAAAACAATCAGTGTCCTCCAAGGTTTATCCACCAGTGCATCACGAAAAGTGATCATTTTCCTCAAAGACATTATCTAAAAGTTACCCTATGAACCTTTCTGGTAGTGTCGCACTCGAAAACCCACAGGTGACACCCTAACCTAACATCATAGACATTACACACTCCTACCCCCTTGTGGATACTGTACACTACTGCACCATTTCAATTCAACTTTATAATGTCCCTGAAAACATGTTTCTGTCTATGCCTATGTACTGTACTGTCTGTCCTTATTTCTATATGGATATGTGTCGGAAACAAAGTGAAATTGAACTCAAATGCATTTGAGTGTGTCCAGACCTCTGGTGTGGTCTTGTTAAAGACATCTTGTCCTCTGATGACCTCCGTCATCACCCTGTCCCTCAGCTGGCTGTACTCCTCCTGAGTCAGGTGGATGGACTCCAGCTCCTCCTTGCAGCTCCGACACGCGCCCCTAAACATGCAGAAGGTCAAAGGTCACATGCTACACACAGCTACAGAACAGTAGCCCTAGAATTCAACCCAGTCTGACACATTGCCCTGCACAAAGAGCCAGAGGTTAGAGTCAGTCTGAAGAGGACGTAGGTGGTTAGATATTTAGATCTCTGAATGAACATGATATGTTATGATGATGATGGGTATGAGGAGGGCTCGGTTATTACTTGGGCTCCACTGTGGTCCAGCTTCCCTTCCAGCTCGTTTCAGGAATACTGGAGGCAGTAAGAGAAGAACACAACGTAAGTTTTAAAACCTAAGAGTGGTTTCTGAAAGAAATGAGTGAGGGCAGGGTCCAGGACACGTTAAGAACAAAAGGCCCACAGGAGGACACGTTGTACCACAGCTACATGTCTCACCTCTGGAACCAGGCTTCAATGGTTTGAGCCAGGGACTGCTGAGGGTACACCTGGTTGTCTCTCATGTACATCAGGACTCCCTGCAGCCTCTCCTCCTGCTCTGGCCCTGGCCGGGACATCCCACTCTGGAACAGGCTCTGCCAGATTTCCTGGTTAGGGACCAGTCCCTTCTCTATGATCTCATCGTACAGCGTCCACGCCGTGCCAACGTCCCCGTGCTGCACAGCCCCGGCGATAACGCAGCCGTAGTTACGCGAGGAGGGGGTGATGACCCTCTTCATGTCTTCCAAGATGTCGAGTGCCTTACGCCAGCGTTCTGTCTGGCTGAAAGCCCTGATGAAGAGGCTGTAGGCACCCGTGTCCAGCGAGCCGAAACGTCCGGTCATGATGTCATAGAGGTCGAACACCTCTCCATGGTGGCCCGCAGCCACGCACAGCGTCAGGTAGCGAAGGAGCATCTTGTAAGGCAGGGTACCCGTCTCCGTGGCGACGAATGCCAGAAGGGACTTTGCGACGTCGATTTCCCCCTGTTGGGCGAAGAGTGATGTCATCATCTGTATGGGGAAGCGCTCATTGTTGCCGGAAGCTTCCTGGAGCTTTCTCCACTCCGAGGCTGCGAGGGGCCGGTCGGGGAGCTCCACTCGCACCCTGGGCTGTCTGGGGTCTGGTTCCTCCGCTTCATGTAGGCCACTTTTCCTTCTCAGGATCTCAGCTGTCTTCTTGGCAGTCCCTGCTGCAAACACAGATTTGGGGAAAGACGGACTTTCCCTGACGTTGAAGTCTTTCTGTCTATCTTCTTTCTTGTTGTGATAACCTGAAGGTCTGCTCACTCTTTTTGTGCTAAATAAGTGTGCATAATGCAGGTTGCTGTCTTTGAAACCAGAAAGCAAAACTCTCAGCTGCGTACAGCCAACAGTTCTAGGATGAGATAGTACGTTTCCGTACTTAAAGCAGAGTCCGGATTTTGATATCAACATGGAACCCATATTGTAAATGACGGGACGGTCGCAAAGACCACCACATGCATTTGCAACACTAGTTAGCTAGCAAGAGTTGACAATAGCTTACGTTATACAGCAAACTATCCGTCTATATCTGTTCACATTCATTTCATTGCATTTCTCATACAAAGAAGACTCACACGTGTTTGCAAAAGCACCACCAGATACATAATTCCTCTATAAAACACGTCCTTGAATACAACTTCAGAGACACAACATTGAGAGAAGAGGCATAAATCCGTGTCGCACATGTGACGTACCATAATTTGACGTCACTAGCTGAACTAGCGCAACCGTATTGTTGGGAGTCTACTTGTCAGATGTCTTTAATGTTTTTATAACCTAAACCCAAAATGTCTACGGATAGAATGGTACACTGGAAAGACATTTTGAAAAGAAGACTGGCAACTGCCAAGAAGGGTAAGCTAAATGAGCAGTAGCGAACCAGTTATGGTTTATTTAGCTAACTAGCTAAGCTAGCTAATAGACTAACTAGTGCTAGCTATTTACTGTACTAGTTGTTGACTAGCTAACTGCCTAAAGTTAGATCCTCGTTGGAGTTGATACTCAGAAATGTTGCTTTCTGACTAAAGTTTGGCTGCAGTTTGTAAACATTTTACATGGTCCTGTGTTATGGCCCACATTTGTATTAAGATGACAGGACTGAAGAGGAGAAGAAGACAGAGGAAACTGCGTTATTCACTAAGTACTACACGGAATGGAGGGGAGGAGGCAGCAAGGAGAGTTCCTACAGAAACATACCGCGATTCTACTACAGGGTACGTAAACTGTTGAACCCTTTTCTGACATTTCTTGGGCTTGTCTTATTTACACCATCAATACATGTCTCTCTCTAAGACTGTATGTCTGTAGATACATCTGCTGTTGTGAGTATTTTAAGCACTGTGGGGCAAATACTGACGATCTAACTTGATTCTGGACGATTGTTACGTGTTTACGTGTAGCTTCCGGCGGAAGATGAGGTGTTGCTGCAGAAGTTGAGGGAGGAGAGCAGAGCTGTGTTTCTGCAGAGGAAGAGCAGGGAGCTACTCGACAACGAGGAGTTACAGGTAATAGCATCATCCACATGTTTATCCTTTTGACTAGATGCTCGTGGCTTGGTGAACCAGACTAATCTGTCGGCTTCAATCCATATACTATGGTTTTCTTTCCTGTGTTCTGCTTAGAATCTGTGGTTCCTGCTGGACAAGCACCAGGTTCCACCACTGTCTGGAGAGGAGGCCATGATCAGCTATGACTGTTACCTGAAGGTTGGGGAGATTGCTGGGGAGAAGTGCAAGTGAGTTGAAGGGTCAAAGCTGAATGGGGCCTTAAAGAGCACATACATGCCAAGATTAGTTTACTTCATTGTTATTCATTTCAATATGCATGGTCAGGTATTCTCTTTAAATCATTCTACAGCATTCTGTCAACATGTCACCCACCATTTTCCCCTTCTTAGGCAGTTCTTCACAGCCAGAGTTTACGCCAAGCTGCTCCACAACGACCCGTACGGACGCATCTCCATCATGCAGTTCTTTAACTACGTGATGAGGAAGGGTGAGTCAGATCACCTGACATCGGTCACCTTCAACACATGACAGCCTGTGTTCCTGTTGTGTTGCTGTTGGCAACAATGTCGCTCTTTGTGTGTTCTTGAGCAGTGTGGCTGCACCAGACGAGGATCGGGCTGAGTCTGTACGACGTGGCGGGACAGGGCTACCTGCGAGAGTCTGTAAGCATCTTCAACGCTCGCTTTTAACTCTCACACTTGCCACCTTGTAACCTGGCCTTACCAAACATGACATGGTCTGAATCATGATGTGTGTGTGTGTGTGTGTTTGTCCATGTGTCCAGGACCTGGAGAACTACATTTTGGAGTTGATTCCCACACTGCCCCAGCTAGACGGCCTTGAGAAGTCTTTCTACTCCTTCTATGTGTGCACCGCCGTACGCAAGTTCTTCTTCTTTCCTCGACCCACTGAGGACCGGTGAGACTCCCTCCTCAACAAGATGTTGTGTACATGATGTTAGTGTACACAATGTTTCATACCTCTGTGTGTGTAGCTTTTAACACGCTCAGTTTAAACTGTAAACCCTATATAAGGGTTATTGTACTCATGTGCTTATCATCTCTTATCATATCATCCTTATAAGGACATTGGTGAACATAATCGTTGATGTTTGGGATGCATTTGTTTTAAACATAGTAACTCTGTGTCAGTGGAGTCCCCTTGTTTTGATACAATGTTTTGCCAGTGGCTCTGTGACAAGCACCATGCCCAGCCTCTTCATCGCTAACTATGTCACAATGGATAACCTAACAAAGAGACTGTTTATCCTGCCTTCCAGGAAAGATTAAGATCCAGGACATTTTAGCCTGCAGTTTTCTGGATGACCTTCTGGAGGTGAGGGTTCACTCAACTGTAACACTAGTGGAGCACAGCCCAAACACACATCACCACCAGGGACCGCTTAGAACACATTCAGGAGTGAAGGAGACTGGTGGATGTTCTTTGCACTCCCTATCACTAATACTATCTCTCTCCCTCGCTCTCTCTCTCTCTGTCCCTCGCTCTTTCTCTCTCTCTCTCTTTTTAGTTAAGAGATGAGGAGCTGTCAAAGGAGAGTCAGGAGTCTAACTGGTTCTCAGCCCCTTCTGCCTTGAGGGTTTATGGTAAAAACCAGGATGCCGTCCATAACCTTTGAAATTCTTAACTAGTTTCTGTTGTTTGATGATGATAATGAGGGTTCATGTTTCCTGTGGTTTTTCAGGCCAGTACTTAAACCTGGACAAGGACCATAACGGCATGCTGAGTAAGGAAGAGCTGTCTCGCTACGGTACAGGCACGCTGACCGGTGTCTTTCTAGATCGGGTATACCAGGAGTGCCTCACATACGATGGAGAAATGGTAAACAAAACACAGCAGCCACTAATCAGCTACACATCTGATATAACTGTTTGTGTCTTCCTGTTGATGGTTGTCTGTTTATACAAAACACACCCTTATTTATTGTGTTGGTCTGCTCCTCCATTCAGGCCTGAACAAATACGCTTGAAACTTGTTGGTAAGACATTCTTTAATCCTGACAGTTATAAACCCTGTTCATCCCTGTCTCTACGTCAGGACTATAAAACGTACCTGGACTTTGTGCTGGCTCTGGAGAACAGGAAGGAGCCGGCTGCCCTGCAGTACATCTTCAAGCTGCTGGATATGGAGAATAAAGGCTATCTCAATGTTTTTGCTCTCAACTACTTCTTCAGAGTGAGGAGACTTTCTAGATTGTAAAGGTTACAGTTGGGGAATTGAAGCCAAACTGTTCGCAGACTAATGCACACATGTTTTTTTCCTCCCTCCCTCCCTCCCTCCCTCCCTCCCTCCCTCCCTCCCCTCCCTCCCTCCCTCCCTCCCTCCCCCCCTCTCCCTCCCCCTCTCCCTCCCTCCCTCCCTCTCCCCTCCCCCAGGCCATCCAGGAGCAGATGAAGATACACGCCCAGGAACCTGTGACATTCCAGGACGTAAAGGTGAACCATCTGTGCACTCAGCACATAATGTCATACTGAATGTTAACGACATCCTTCTACGTGGTCTCCGTCCAATCAACTAACACTGTACCTTATCAGTTATATTCTGAAGGCCTTTTCAACCAGCTCACCCCTTTTCTATCCAGGATGAGATCTTTGACATGGTGAAACCTAGGGATCCTTACAAGATCACCCTGCAGGACTTGGTGAGCAGCAGCCAGGGAGACACCGTCACCAGCATCCTCATCGACCTCAACGGCTTCTGGACCTACGAGAACAGGGAGGTGCTGGTCGTCAATGACAACGACAGCAACAACTCTGACATGGACGAGATCTGATATCAATACCGCCGGAGTGCAAGGGCCTGATCTGAACCAGGAAAAGGACGTGTTACGGGAGACGATTCCTCACACCCTCTCTTGTTGCCGCAGAGGGAATATAGACGTCACAACCCAGTCTGATTAAATGTCTTTATGTACAGTATATATATATACACATCTCACATATTTTATACCAATGTTGTAATAAAAATCATTTCTACCAATAGAAAATCGTTTTTGCAATCCCTGTGATACATTTCTATATTTTTTGCATTAATTGATCTGACATGCCTAAGAAGGTAGAGGAGTCGTACAGAGCAAATCAATAAAAGTACTTTTACAAACCCAGACAACAGGACTACAGTGCCCTGGTTCATCTATCCATCAACATCAATTCACAAGTAAAGTACAGGGGTTCTAGGGTATCCCTAGCTCTGCTATCTCTGCTACATGACTCAGCTTTCCATCAGGACATGACAGGGTTTGAGGGTTTGAGAAAGATTCTCCTTTATAACTCAGTAACATCGCATAGGAACATCTTTTTTAAATGCCACCAATATCTCAAGTATATGCAGAGGATTTCACAAGGCCACATACAGTATTCCATATCTGACAACTGTTTACCGTTGAGAAGAAAAGACATTGTCACGTACCTAAACAAAATAAATTGGTATTTTTCTAAATCAGCAACTTCCTTATTTGCATCAAAGGACCATCCACTGTGTACTCATTCACTGGCAATTACTAGTTCCATTGACACAGTGATGTTCATTGCACACACACATATATATATACAAATAGCTACAGTCATATTTTTGAGACAATTTAGCAACAAAAAATAGCTGTTATTTTGCATACATCTGAACATCTCATCATGGATGTAACCACCATAAAAAATAAGAAATATAATTAGTAAGCCATTTTAGAAAAAAATAAAAAATAAGGATGTCCAAAGCATTAGGACATGAAAAATTACTGGACGCCTGTTTAATAGAATTCATACGATTCAAATGATAATCAAATGAATGTCTCAGGAGGAAGGGATGGGGGCGGGAACTCTCTGGCCTTCTGGTGTGGTCTGATTGGGCTCTGGCTCCAACTCAAAGGTGACGTTAACGAATGAGGCTGTCCCCTCCGGCTGTTCCGTGGCCGGTGATTGGTCCTCCTGGTTGTGCTGTTCCTGAAACCTGCGCTCTGCCTCCTCGGACAGACGGTTGTCTTCCTCCTCCTCTTCCTCCTTTAGAGTGACAACATGGGATTAGGAGAGGGCAGAGGCTCAAATACCAATCAATAATTCTTATCTGTCTCTACATATGTGTGTGTGTGTGTTGTGTATCACCTCCTTCTTCATCCTGTAGTACTCATCGATGGCATACTGGTACTTTGGAGAAGATATGCCAAATAGGGAGGCCATTCTCTCTCCCAGGTAGTCACAAACTGAAAAAACAACCACAGGATTTGATGACAGAATCTATGGTCTTCAGAACTAGAATGAGAACATAACAATACCCTACAAAGCTATGAAGAATAACTGGCATATAAATTAGTTTAAGTCAGATACCGTGTTGATTCCATGATGTGTTGCCAGTATACATGTGAGGTTGTGCAGTGGAGCTAGACACAGAAACATGCTGTTACCTGAGACGGTGGAAGTTGCTGCTCTCCACATGTGGAACCAGAAGTAAGGACCCCAAGTCAGCTTAGACTGGAACATACAAACAAATACAACACAACATCATCCCCATTATACCAACAAACTAAATCCTCAATCCCAAAGTGATGGCAAACATATGGCACAAAGACCATGACTGGTCAATCAAACCAAACTTACAGTGTCTGTGGTTGCCATGTGGTTTCTCTTTGCAGGCTCTTCCTCCTCCTCCTCTTCATCAGTGCTATACTCCTCCATAGTTTCTCCACTGGCAAAGTATATCGTCCTGCGTGGCAGTTTGACCGGCACTTTTGACTGGCCCACACTCAAGTCCCCAAGCTCCACACTCTCAAAGTCTTTCCCCATACCAGGGTTCTAAAACACACACACATACAAAAACACATCATAATCATCACCCTTTTGTTCTGCAGAAAACCCGCCAACACAATGTCAAACGTACATTGTTCTAATAGTATCGTGAAACATTTTCAAGACAGAACATTTGGCTCAAGGTGGCACTGGTGGTACAACATATAACGCTACATTTCTATTGTGTTTAGGCTTGGCATTCACACATCTCTAGCTCCCAAACACACCAACACCAAGCCAACTATTTGAACACAAACATTCTGATATACCTATCAGGCAAAAGCAACAGTACATTTGGACAGAAGTTTATTGAAAAAGATATCCGGGCACTGTGTCGATTCATGCGGAAGACAGTTTGTCAGGTTTGGCAACAAAGACCCCTTTACAGCTGGAGCTAGCTACGTATACGAGGAGGAAGTAGCAGCTAAAATTAGCTACCGTTAGAGCTAGAGCTAGCTAGGAACTAACGCTGGGTAACAAAACAGACTACGTTAGGTACTAGTGGATGGAAACGATTGCTGTTACAAAGTGTCAGGTCTATGATCATCTCGCCGTTTTACCTTTTCACCGTCCATAGCTTGTCCAAGAGAAATATTGGCATTAGTGAGACACAACAACAATTCTGCCATCTCACTTCACTACACACTCTCCAAGTCCCACTCCTTCCTCTCTACCCTTGGCGTCACCCGGATGTGACGATGACTCCCTGCAACAACAAAGCAAAGGGGTCCGACATCATTAGAGCTTTGGCAAAATCATCCGGTCAAAATCACAAAAGCCAGCCTTGATCACTTTCAACGTTTTTGAAAGTAAAAACCTTCATACCCCTTCACATTTAAAAAAACATGATTGAACATCATGATCACACGGTGGAGCTAATGTATACATACTGCAAATAACGTGCAAAATATGGACAAGAATGAGGATAAGGATCAACTATGTTCTTTGTGCTACAGCTGGCATGAATGCGCAACAGTTGCTGTACAGTCTATTGGACTAAAAAAGGGGTGTGGGCTCTGAAATCCAAAATAAGGCTCACGTGTTGGCTTCGACGAGCTTGAGCTGCATTGAACTGCAGTAGAACACCTCCCCCTAGCGGATGAAGTAGGTATGGCAAAAATAACAGCGCTTTGGGTTCAACCATTAATGAGAACGGTTAGATAATTCGACACTTTACTTATTATTGACACGGAAGGAATGTAATTGACCATATATTATGAACAATATAGCATAAATGATATGCAATGTACATACGTGAGCAGTGTTTGTTAAGTATTTATATCTGTTTTAAATTTTAGATGATCGCAGTGCATTGTTTTCATCCCCGCGCACGAACAGAGTTGGCGTCATCCAATAGTATTGAAGGCAAAGCTGCTATAGCAGTGTTTGTTTCCACAGTGAGGCAGTAGCTTTCCAGCGGATTTGAGGAGCCGTTGTCGCAACATTTCACAACGGTTATCTTCACACTTTCTTCCCGTGATTGAATAACCGACAGGCGGCCTGCGCCATGGCTCTGTGCGGGAATGTCGGGGCCATGGCTTTACCGAGCGAGCTCATTGTCCACATATTCTCCTTCTTATCCGACAGAGATAAGCTTCGGGCCTCGTCCGTGTGCTCCCGCTGGAGGGAGTGTCTATTTTACCCAACGCTTTGGACGGAGCTCAAACTGCGTATCGGTGGATGCTCAAACAGCGGGGGTTCAGTTTCCGAGGAGACCTCGAGATTAGAATTCCTTACCCGAAAGTTCGGATCTTTTGTGCGCGAACTGGAGTTCTCTCCGGTGTTGGCGTTGGACGAAGTGGAGGACAGGATGGAGGCGCCTACAGGAACCAACCCTCAGTTCCCCGACCCATGGAAATACGCAATGACCACTTATCTGGACCAGGTGTTGTGTGTGCTGAGCAGTATTCGGAACAACAGGTAGTTATCAGACTGCTTGATATTCATTTATAAGTGCACCAGAAGCTGCATGCCATATTTGAGTGTTGATGTTGTTTGTTTTATGGGTCGTGCGTAGCTCATAAAATAGCACAGCTAACGTTAGCTAACTCGCTAGCTAGAAACAAACCCCTTTTATTACGTAATCACGTAATGTCTTCGGCTGATATCAGCTGTTTCATTGACGTGCGCATTTCAATCAGTTTCACTTAACATTTAGCAATTTACACCAATAATACGTCTACCCACAAGGAAACGCATTGCGTGTTGTTACTTTGTGGTCAGAATTCAGCGAGGAAGAGAGTTGTTCATATTGACAACAAAGCAGTTGTCATGGTCAGAGAATGTAGTCTGGACGGGAGAGCTGAGGTCAGCAGTGACATTGACATCGCATGTCATGTAACTTTGGACTGTTCTGTCCTCTCATCATCTGCACCGTTCTGTGTGCTGCCTGGAAAGTGCCAGATGCAGCATTCTGCTTCAGTCCCGAACTCCGTTGTCATCGTGTGTGTGTGTAATCCGGGAATGTCAGCGTGTCTGTGTTATGTGAAACCCCTTTAATAAACTGATTGCATCCCTAACATTGCCCACTGTATGCTCTAGATTAGAGGTTGTCGGTAATGTAAGGCTGGCCATGGGCTTTACAGTCAGGTCGAAAGCTGCTGATCCTGTCTTTGAGGCCTTCACATGAGTGTGTGTGTATGCTGACTATAGTGTTTGTTGCTGATTACAATGAAAACCTACCCTCTGGTTTAGGGATGAGGTTGCACAGCTTGTAGTTTAACTCCTTTCTCTCTCTCCCTCTCTCTCAGGAACCTGCAGAGGCTGAGCCTTTATGGGGACACCTACATTCTGCAGGAGGAGGTGTTCATGGACAGGTCCTATCTCAACCAGGTCGATCAGGGATGCAAGAAGATCAAGGAGTGAGTGGTCTGATGGCAACACGTATAGAACTGTATCTGCCACAACCCTATGGTTGTTAAATGATTAGGAAATGTTTTTAACCAACACCTTTCTCTTCCCCACCCCAACCCTTAAATCTTTGTCTCTTCACTCCTTTAGGATCCAGCAGTTGTTTGAGGAGCTGCTCTCCAATAGCCGTCAGATAAAGTGGCTGTCCTCCGCCTTCATGTTGGGAATGCTGACCCCTTCCTCCCTGGCCTCCCTCTCCAACCCCAGTGCTGACTCCCTGGAGCACCTCAGCCTGCTTGACAACCAGCTGCCCCCCCTAGCCCCTCCCTGCGAGCTGGCCCGCCTCACCCACCTACAGTCCCTCGGCCTCGACTTCTGCGACTTCACCTCCGAGATGTGCCGTCTCCTGGCCGCCCCCGACCGCGTCCCTCTCCATCGCCTCTCCCTCCTGCTCAACGGCGACGCCCCGGAGGCCAAGCCTCTGGAGGGCATAGCCAGCGAGGAGGACTGGAAGGGGCTGGTCCGCCACACGTCCAACCTGCGCGTGTTCATGATGGGGCTGGAAGTTCGCTCCCAGGTTCTGCTCCAGGCGCTGAAGCCCAGCATGCCCCTGGAGCGCCTCCACCTGGACGGCTACTGCACCCTGGTCAGCGAGGAGGCTCTGGAGCTCATCTCGCAGCAGTACAACCAGACGCTCAGCCACTTCCTGCTCACAAGGGACAACGGAAGCTTCCCTGATCCGGGCAGGAACAGGAACGAGGACCCGCTGGTCCTGCTGGCCTGGCGCTGCGTGCACCTGACCGTCCTGGTCATACATGGTAAGTGTGTGTGGTGGTTTTGTTTAACTACCCTTGTGGGAGAGTTAAGGCTCTCACAAGTATAGTGAAATGTGAAAAACTTGACCCTGTGGGGCCTGTTTGCCGGACCCCAAAACTCCAAATGATTTTATTTCAGGGTTTTCTAGGGATTAGAGTTAGTATTAAGGTTATAATTACATTAAGGGTTAAGGTTAGTGGTTGATGATTGTGCTCCGCAATGATGGACAAACCTGTGTGTGTAACTATGACCTTCTCCGCCCCCTATGTCTCCAGGCTACACCGTGTGGTCCCACAACCTGGTGGCCATCTCCCGCCTGCGTGGGTCCAACCTGAAGCTGCTGGCCGTGTCCGAGGAGAGCATCGACTTTGACCCAGACCAGGTGGTCTTCACGGAGGGCGACCCGGTCCACAACCTGGTGAAGGAGGTGTCTCTGGGGCTAGGGCCGAGTCTGGCACCCCATCTCAGACATCAGCGGGGGCCTCACCGACACCACCCTGCACTTCCACAGCCAGCTGCAGGCCTTCAGCACGGGCATGTAGGCACCGCCCTCCAGGGGCCACACCCACACCTTTTTAATCACACACCCTTCCATCGTCACAGCCCCCCCCCCGTTCATCTAACAACCCCACCTCGATGATCCCTAGCTCATTGGCATACTCTTGAGGTTTTTTTTCTTCTTTTGTTTCTTTTTTCTTTTCATTTTTCCTCCTCTACTTGTAGAGTGAACTAATGCTTTGTATGTGCTGTGTTTATAACCAGTATTGGATCTCTATATTTATATATATATATATCTCTATATATCCTGCTCATAGCTAGGAGGTTTGTGGGGTGGGGGGTGGCTTGTCCAGTTACTATGGTAATGGAGGAAGAGTTGTGGTGGTGGTGGTGGTGGAAAGAAAGGGGAGGGGAGGGGGGGGGGCGATCTCAACAGTTACTAGCTTTGTTGTAATTTGTTTGTCTATCTATCGGTTTCTTCTTAGCAAGTGCTGAGTTTCTCTGTAAACTGTCAGTCAATCCATCTTGGCTTTTTACAACGATGAGTTCCTGTGTACATGTTCACTAGTCCATAGGAGCCTAGTCAAGTTCCTGTGTACTTGTCCAATAGTCTGTAGGAGCCTAGTCTTCCAGCAGAGGACCTGTAGAAGCTTTAGGATTGTAGTGTAGACTTCTGCCCCCTGCAGTACTGGAGGTAGGGGCCAAGGGCCCAGGGCCAACAGGGTCAGTCCATTCTCTGTCTGTCTCAGGTAGGCTAAACATCACATTGACAAATATTGGAGGAGAGGAGGAGGAGGAGGAATGAAACAATCAGCTAGTCTGTCAGTTGAAATGGTTTTTCCTTGAGTCACAGTTGCCTTGGAAACCCCCTCGTTTTCGGGATTCAGTCATTTTGCCGTCAGATTCGCCCCCAGCTTTACGGGGGTTAACAAACCTAGTCCTATATTTGTTTTTAAAGATTAAGGTGTTGACGAGTTGGACGAAAGGCAGAAGGCTACTCCTTGCACATTATTATGTCCAGATGGACAGTTGGGAAAACGTGTTGGGATGTGTTATGAGTCCTGGCCACTGGGTTTCATCAGATTGTAGAGGGATGCGTTTAGATATTTCCGCTGGCTCTGTCCATATCTCAGGATTATTGCACTTTCGGTACTTGTTTCCAATGAAGGCGTTCTTCTGAAGCCGTCTGGCTAGCTGGTTAACTGGGGCTGGGTGGGTGAGATCCAGTACAAATGACATGGGGATAAATCTCTCCAGCAACATGCTGGGGTTTGTTTGATATCTGTCTGCCTGCATGCCTGCTCCTCCTCCTGCAGCCAGCCACTGGGGCTGAGCTTCCCGTCTGAAAGGTGGAGAAGAGAAGAGGGAGAAGCTGTGATAGATATGCATGATTACGGACAACAGCTTCTAAAGTCTTCATACGAGATCCCTGTCCTTGTTTCTTAGTAGCACACCAAAAAGGATCTAGATGATATAGCTCCGTCTTTAAGAGTTGACTCTTGTCGTAGTCGTCGTTGTCGTTGTTGATGATATTGTTGTGGAATATGTTACAGAAGAAGATTCAGTGTGTCACACGGCTGTCTGAGGACAGGAGAGAGTGGCCATGCTAACCAGTCCCTCGTTACAAAGTCCAAGCATCCTGATGCTTTCATACCGTGCCTAAAACCCACAGGAGCTAACATTTCATCTCACTATGTTCTTGTCGTGTGAGAGTGTGCGTGTGTGTGTGTGTGTTTCCAGTTCACCGGATCGTCTCTGTCAGAATAGCAGCCGCAGAACTTCCCGTTCAGAAGTATAGCTCAGTTACGCATCAGTGTTTTTCGTTTTCGATTCTGTGTTGGGTTAGGCGTGCGCGCGCGTGTTCTCGCTAGTTGCGCTCGTTTATTAAGTTTCAGATGTGTGCACCCGTCAGAGTGAGGGGGGGTGTGTGTGAAGTCGTACCACTGTCTCTGCAGTGAACAGGAAACAGCCGTTCTCAGGGTTCCGTCAGTAGAGGAGGGAGAAGAGGAAGGGGAGGAGTCACAATCGCTCAGGCCTCAACCACATACACACGTAAGGGAGGAGTCCAAAGGAGGGCGTCCTTTGTTTTATTTTTTACTATCAGTCGATGGATGGTGACCCGGCATCTTGGAGTCTGTCCGCACCAGCTGCCAAAGATCATGGTGATTCTAGCGAGCCTTCTGAAGTGCCCTCCACACTCCAGGCGGGGGGGGGAGGGGGGGGGGTAGGGCCAAAGGCTGACCAGCCAGAATGTGTACTACTGCAGTACTTACACAGTGCTGCTTCCACATATTGTACACACTCGTGTTGCAGAGGGGGTGAAGTGGGCCTGTTATTTGTTCCACAGCTGTGCTGTGACAAGGTCAGCAAACCGGTAGATTCCCTTTCTCTCTCTCTCTCTCTCTCTGTTCAACAAAGCACCTGTTTCACTGTGAAAGAGTGAATGTAACTTAAACGTGTTGAAACTGGAGGTTGGTTCTATCAGACCTGCGCGCTGCTACGAGACCTGTAGGAACATTCCCCCGGGCGAGTCCATCACAAACAGAGAAATGGCCAAATGTCTGAAAATAACCTATTTTTTTACTCTATTTTTTTTCTCTTTCTTTCTTTTGAGGGGCATGGGGATCAGGTAGATTATGAGTAGACAGCTGCTCTGTTGTGAGGACGGTTTAATGAAATTGAAAAGTGGAATAATACAGAGATGTCTGTATTGCCCTGGTTGTAACTGTGACCACAGCACAGAAGCCAGTTAGACCATGGCTCTGTCACCACAGAACAGAACAGTTAGCATGTTGCTAAGACGACCAGTTGGTTATCACAACTCAGTTGGATGTCCCAGTTCCTTTTCTATTCTTTTTTTTCTTTTCTTCTTTTGACAATTTATTTTCTGGACACCTTTATATGCATTTGCAATCTAAATATCTCTATTGTAGTGAATTGTAGGAAGCTGCTAGCGGTTAGCCTCAGTCAGATGTGGGGTCCTTCATCTCCGAGAGGTGGCCATCTTGTTGCCTAAATAGAAATGGCCTGAGAACAAGCCTGGGTGAAATCCTATCGTTAAATACTAGGCGCCACAGGATTGACTTTACCCATTACAGTGAAAACCAATGGGGCAGTGCTAGAGTGCAACATGTGAGTTAAATCAAATGCACATGAGGTACTTTAACCCAGATCTGGCTGAGCCTGCTGCGTTGTCAGGCAGCGACCAGAGAGGTGGAGTGCTGTGTCACCATCACCTACATGGGGTGGACTACATTCTTCCTAGCGATGGTAAACATGAAGCCCTTAAACACTGTATTATAATCTAGAGGGACATGTGTGTTTTACACTGCGGGAGAATGATGTTGGCCAGCTAACCGGAATTCACTTTCGCATGTGTATTTATAAATATATATATATCATTATATTTTGTGGTTCAAAAGACGAGCTGAACTTGGGTTTTTGGAGGGTATGTCATCAGTGACACCATACATTTCAAGTGCAAGTTCTAGTTAGCTGGCTTACTAATGATACCTGCTTTGTGACACGTGACTTCCAGGTATCGTCACCTGGAAGGTGGAGGTTAAAGGTCAAACGGTGGCCTACCCTCCTCTCTGGCTGACCTGCATCATAGCACCAAACACTGGCCTAACCTCTCTCTGGCTGACCTGCATCATAGCAAAGTCACAAACTATGCAAGTGGAAAGCATCTTAGAACTTAGTAGTGGCTCCTTACTTTCATTTCATTTTTCCTGTCACTGACAAATGAAAAATAACAGAACTTACAGCGATACTTGGCCTTATTATTATTATTATTATTACCTGATTGTGACAGATATTGTTTTAAGATCTTGATTCTTCGGAAGCCACCTCGTTGTCAGCGGCAACCGTGGGTACAGACATCGTCTCCGTGAGACTGGTCGGCAGGCCCCCGTTTTAAGTGGTACGAATGTTGTGCATTTGTTTAAAATCAGGACAGTTTGCAATAATGCGAGTCATTCTAGTGGCCACCTATGGCACTCACAGCCCAGACACCTGGCAGCCTCCTTTAGAACTACGTGAAAGACAAAAAATGCGATTTAAAAACTCACAGTGCATATTTGTATAGATATCAGATATATACTCTTATGCAACACAATGTCCGGGATACTATTTATGAACATGATGAAATATGAAACAAATGTTTGTAAGTGTTGGTTGTTTTGCAAAAATGGTTTTACCATCTTAAATGTTTAATATTCTAGGCAAGAGTGTTCTGTCGACAATTGTCTCTAGTGTGAGCACATAGCATTGGATTTTATATGTACATCTGCAAAGGCAGCGGAGCCTTTGGTGCAGGGGTGGGAGTACACCTGAGAAGGTGGGATTTTATTGGTTAGAAAGGTGATCCAAGGTTCCAAGATTTCGAAGGAAAAACCTTTACGGAAAGAAAAAAAAACCCAACTGGCAAATATATATTATAAGGTAAACCAGCGGAATGTTGATTTGAATCAATGTTGAATGAATGCTTCTTTTAATCAGTGAATAAAAGCATTAAAAACAAACCCAATGTATTGTGTATTTTTGTTAGGAATTAATGTATAAATTGATCAAGTTCTTCAACTTTACTGTTTGCTAATCCAGATGTAGCATCTTCCTGTTCGCTGGCTGTATACCACAGCATCAGACACCTATAATTAGAACACATATCGACCACACCCATCTTTGTAGACCCGATTTAAAATAAATCTTCATTCATAAGCCTCCTTTCAGGTTTCACCAGAAAAGAGAAGTTCACCTGAAACAATCAGGTTATTTTGATTTTTTTTAAAAGCATCTGCTTAATGAAGACACCATCTAGTGCTCCACATGACCCCATGACCTGAGTGTGGGTGTAGCGTGTGGCCTGAGCGTGGGTGTAGCGTGTGGCCTGAGTGTGGGTGTAGCGTGTGGCCTGAGTTTGGGTGTAGCGTGTGGCCTGAGCGTGGGTGTAGCGTGTGGCCTGAGCGTGGGTGTAGCGTGTGGCCTGAGTGTGGGTGTAGCGTGTGGCCTGAGTGTGGGTGTAGCGTGTGGCCTGAGCGTGGGTGTAGCGTGTGGCCTGAGTGTGGGTGTAGCGTGTGGCCTGAACTTAGGTGTAGTGCGTGGCCTGATACCTGATCCCACGCTACGGTGAGCTACAAGGAGCAGGCCAGCTCTTCCCATCAGTAACTGCATTTTCAAGATCACTCCCTGTGGGTGGAACAGGTGTAATCACATCTGTCTGCTTCAGCTCAAGAGTTTGACTCGACAAAACACTTGAGAAAGGATTCCTTTTATTATACACTTTACAGCTAATCACATTCTTCATCATATTCAATCTCTCATGGCGTGCTGCACCGCGTCCCTGAGGTGTACCAGGAGTCTGGACGGCCAGGGGAACACGGCAGGCCCACTGCACCGCGTCCCTGAGGTGTACCAGGAGTCTGGACGGCCAGGGGAACACAGCAGGCCCACTGCAGCGCACCCTAACAAGGAGGCCCTCTGGACTGGCTCATGTATATTTACAGTACAACTTACTCTAAATCCATATCAACACAATTTCTACATATACACATGTCAAGTCCACGAGGGACACGATTCTTTAAAAAGTTAAATTAAAAAAGTAATTTCGGAAATCCTAAGCAAATGAAAACCTTTCAAAGTTATTAAATGTTATATTTCCCCCAAAAAGGTGGATGATTCAGATCACTTTAGCGATGGGATCATGCTCTTTGTGACTGGCAACATGACCTCATCCAGCCAAGTCTCTGGGTTTCTGTGTGTATCCAATGTTTTTGAGAAGAAACTATTCTCTGCCTCAATAAGGGGCACTGGTCACATGAGCTCCTGCAGGAAACCATCCTGTAAGCTTACCCTTGCTCAGCACAACAACAGGAAGTACAACACAGGAAATTGAGGAGACTGTGTGTGTGTGTGTGGGGGGAGCAATTGAACCAGCAGAGGAGAGTGACATTTGGAGAGACGCCAAGACTCAGATGAGATCATGGGGGGAGGGGGCCTGGTCTGGGGGCTGCTGGGAGGTCGGGGGGGAAGGCCTGAGGGGGGGTCCAGGGGGGAGGCCGTCTAGAGGGGGTCTCATAGGGGGGTAGCCCATGTGTGGGGGTGGTGGGTACCGTGGAAACATGCCTGAAGGAGGAGGCCCGCGCACTGTAGGAAGTAAAAAGAGGAAAGGATTAGGTACAGTCGTATGCAAAAGTTTAGGCACCCCTCTGAGGCTGCATGATAATTTCCTGTCTTCACCAAAAAAGATCAATATAATATTGTAATATTACTTTTCTAGTTAACACTGAGTGCTGGGGTGTTTTCCAGACAAAGATATTTGGTGTAGCAGTATTTAGTTGTGTGAAATTAAATCAAATGTGAAAAAAAGGCTGTGCAAAAGTTTGGGCACCCTTATCATTTATTTGATTTGAATACCTCTGCCTACTAAATGCTGATTAACTGCAACACATAGTTAGTCTGATTAACTCGTTAAGCCTTCAATTACATAAAAAGGTGCATTCAATCATTAGAAAGGGTATTTAAGTTAGCCAATTGCAAGTTTTGCTTCTCTTTGATTCTCCTCTGAACAGTGGCAAAATGGGGGCATCAAAACAGCTATCAAATGATCTAAAAACAAAGATTGTTCAGCAGTATGGTTTAGGGGAAGGCTACAAAAAGTTATCCCGGAGGTTTCAGCTATCAGTTTCCACTGTGAGGAATGTCATTAGGAAATGGAAGGCAACAGGCACAGTTCTTGTTAAGGCCAGAAGTGGCAGGCCAGGAAAAATAACAAAGAGGCAAAGGCGAAGAATGGTCAGAATGGTCAAGGACAACCCTCAGACCACCTCCAAAGAGCTGCAAGGTCATCTTGCTGCAGATGGTGTCACTGTGCATTGCTCGACCATTCAGCGCACATTGCACAGAGAACAGCTGTATGGGAGAGTGATGCGGAAGAAGCCTTTTCTGCACACGCGCCACAAAAAGGCTTGCTTGAGGTTTGCCAAACTACATTTGAACAAGCCAGGCTCATTTTGGAACAAAGTGCTGTGGACTGATGAGACAAAGATGGAGTTATTCGGTCACAACAAGAGGCGTTACGCATGGAGGCAAAAGAACACAGCATTCCTAGAAAAACACTTGCTGCCCACAGTAAAATTTGGTGGGGGGTCCGTCATGCTGTGGGGCTGTGTGGCTAGTGCAGGAACTGGGAATCTAGTTAAAGTTGAAGGTCGTATGGATTCAACTCAGTACCAGCAAATTCTGGACAATAATGTTCAAGAATCTGTAACAAAGCTGAAGTTACGGCGCAGTTGGGTGTTCCAGCAGGACAACGACCCGAAACATTGCTCCAAATCCACTAAGGCATTTATGCAGAGGAACAACTACAATGTTTTGGAATGGCCATCCCAGTCCCCAGACTTGAATATAATTGAAAATCTATGGGGTGACTTGAAGCGGGCTGTCCACGCTAGGCACCCATCAAACCATACTGAACTGGAGATGTATTGTAAGGAAGAATGGTCCAAATTACCTCAATCCAGAATCCAGACACTCATCAGAGGATATAAAAAGCATCTAGAAGCTGTTATTTTTGCAAAAGGAGGCTCTACTAAATATGAATGTGATTTTTCTGTTGGGGTGCCCAAATTTATGCAAGTGTCTAATTCTCTTATGATGCGTATGGCATATTTTCTGTTTATCAAATAAACCTTATTTCACGGCTAAAATATCACTGTCCATGACGTATGTGTATATATATGACAAAGACGTTCCTCATCCAAACGCCCAACATTTTATAGATGAAAGTAATGGAGATTATCAGGGGTGCCCAAACTTTTGCATACGACTGTAACAGTTTGTACACAGGAACTGTCAGGGCTTAGGGACAGTATGTCAGGGGTCTTCGTGATATTTACCAACCCTGGTCCTCAGGGCCCATTGATCATGGTTGGTAAATATCACAGTTCTAACCTGCAAACACATGCACTGGAAATCTAAAATAAACTAGTTTTAGCCGGTGCACACTAACAAAATAAAAGCATTGCATGGGTTTATGAAACATGGTATTTCTGATGTTCAATCATGTGCTTTGCCCTTAGAAGACATGCATTATGGTTAACAGTACTTACTGCCCATGGGCTGGCCACCAGGCCCCCTTGGGGGGTAGAAGTCTGGGGGTCCGTAGGGGCTCCTGCGAGGAAAGTGGGGGTCACGAGGGTCCATAGGGGGGAGAGGACCTCCTGGAGGTCCCATGAAAGGAGGGCCCCGTGGCCCTAGGTGGGGTCCTGGAGGTCCCATTCCAGGGTGGCCCAGAGGGTGGCCCAGTGGGGGAGGCCCCATCCTCATGTCAGCATCAGGAGGACTCCTCCTCTCTGAAGGAGGACCCTGGAAGGAATGAGGAGGACACTGCTGGATATACATCTGTCATCAGCACAAACACACACTCACACACACTCAAACAAACAGTTAGGGTTCTCACCTCTCTGAAGTCAGGTTCTCCAGGCCCTAACCGGTTCCCCGGGAAGGAGGGGTCTGCATAAAATCAGATAATAAAGAAGCAGTCAGAACCTTAAACCAGAACCCCCAATCCTTTCTCTGGGTCGGAATCAAGTCCTGTTTGTTATTATTATCGCTATATACATCGTTGGTACAATCTTTGGTTGTGGTGAAGAGAGAGCTATTCATGGCTCTAACGCTTTTAGCTCGACTGTCTGAACAGGGTTTGACACAGAGGGTACTCTTCTAAACATTCACCTACTCACCACTGCAGCACTTGGCTGCTGCTCTGCTATCTTGCTATGGGAGCATTTCAGGTTTGTATCAGTAATAGTCGGTGTCTTCTAAACCTCTGCACTGTACTCTACTGGTTTATGAAGAGGAGAGAGGAGGGATAAGACAAGGGTCTCACCGGCCATATCAGAGGGGGGTCCAAAGCCTGGGTGGTCGCCTGGCCCTTGTCCCCTGGGTGGGAGGGGGCCCAGAGGGTGGTGCCCAGGCTGGGGGAGCGGCCCGGGGGGAGGAAGGGGCCCCAGGGCCCCTGGAGGAGGTCTCCTGAAGGGGGGGCCTGGCTCTGGATACATGTAACCTTACAGCACATAGAGACAACACAGTTTAGCCTGATCCTACTCACTCTGGGTCCAATAGATTCAGTCACATATTTTGGATCTAATGCAATGAAACCAGTGGCACTGATACAAATATGCAACGAGCAGAAACATCTAAATGATAGTGATCTTGCATTATATCAAAGGCTGATGGACACAACCCTGACTGCAGACTGGAGCTGCAAGCATGAGCCACAAGAGGCCACATCAACAAGCAATAATGTGTAAACATCAGACATCACAAAAACACACACAAGATGCCCAGAAACGGTGATATAATGAATACAATGGTAATGAACTGTGGATGACACAGTGAAGCCACATGGCAATGACGCCACCCTTGAAACAGGATACGTTTCGTGGACGTGGACAAATACTTCATAGCCAAGCATCGATTATGGCTGTCTCAAACATAATTTGATTGCCCATAGGGCAGTAGGCTGAGATTTAAGACTGTATGATAGGGTTCTGGTAATAATGGTTAATAACACTGGCCAATTAGAGAGTTCCAGAGCCCCATGACCTCATCCCTGTACCTGCTGGGGGGATGGGAGGCCCGGGGCCTGGGGGCCCAGGGGGGCCCCTGCGCTCCCTATCCCAGGTGGGAGACAGAGAGCCACTGTCAGAGTGAGGACCACCACTGCGCTCTGAGTCCACCACACCACCAGGGGGCTCCACCATGCCACGCAGAACTGCTCAGAGAGAGGGAGTAACAGTGGGTGTGAGCATGAGGAAAGAGAAAGAGACATTGGGAGAGAGAAAGAGAGAGAGATAGAGAGTGAAAGTGAGAAAGAAAGAGAGAGAGAGAGAGAGAGAGAGAGAGAGAGAGAGAAAGAGTGAAAGTGAGAGAAAGAGAGAGATAGAGAGAGAGAGTGAAAGTGAGAGAGAACGAGAGAGAGAGAGAAAGAGAGGATAATGTCAATGGGTTCATGGTGCAGCATGGATGAGCAGAGAAACAATTGAACACACAGAGACAGGCACTTAGAGACCACATGGCCCCATGGCTCCAGTAGCTGCCTGCCAGCTACAGTATGGCAACACTGCTACGCTGCTACTGACACTGCTGCTAGACATTCAGGCCAGTGAGCACGAGGAGAAGCCATGAGGATGTAAACAAGTGTATCATGTTGTTATCGTAATGAGTGCATTCATTTTTTTATAAAAACAAATGTTGGGGTTTCAACATGGCTCACATATATCAGAGCTAAATCCATCCTCCTGATATGCGAGCCATGGTACAGTAAGTGTAGGCCAACAACACATGATACACCTGTTGGCAAGCTCCCACACACGCAACAGCCATACTCCAGCCACGTGTGTGTGTGTTTGTGTGTGGGTTGTGTGTGGCCTGTGTGTGTGTGGGGGGGTTGTGTGTGGCCTGTGTGTGTGTGGGTTGTGTTTATGGACAGAGAGGGTTTGGTATGAGATGGGGAGGTGGTATTTTCTACAGAGGGAGGGTTGGCCCGGTTGTCAGCAAGTGAAAGGTGGGGGGGGTCACCTCTACCCCCAGGTCCGAAGGGGGGGAACTGGGGAGAGAGGCGGGGTGGGGGGCCGTCCATCAGGGTGGGAGGAGAGAGGAAGGCTCGCGTTTCGGAGGCGGGGCGGCTGAGGGGGGAGGGGCCATACGGTGACCTTTCACCTGGATGACAGGGAGAAAGGGGTGAGGGGTCAAGATCACAGACTGAGGGCCACAGAGAGTGTGAAAGTGTGTGTGTGTGTTGTAACCTCTGTAGGGCATTGGTCTGGGCAGGTGTGTGTGTGTGTTCTAACCTCTGCAGGGCATTGGTCTGGGCAGGTGTGTGTGTGTGTTCTAACCTCTGTAGGGCATTGGTCTGGGCAGGTTGTCCAAGGCGTATGGATCCTTCTCCACCACCTCTAATTTAAACTGCATGTCTGTTAACCTGTAGAGACCAAACTAGATATAAACCACACTAGATCCAAACCAAAGGAAATGCTTTAACCAGACCCGGTGTGACTGGGTTAGGCAGGACTGGGGAGGAGTCTGAGTGCGCACTTCTGTCTGAGGAGGGCGTTCTCTCTCCTGGTGTCAGCCAAGTCACGGTCAGCACCCCGTGCTGCTAGCTGCAACACACACACACACACACGCACAGACAGGGGTTAAATAAACATTTGAGGAATCTTGACAGAACATATGGTACACATGACTGTCATGTGGCCACTCACCCAGTTATTGTGGGCCTTCTTTTCATGGGCGGTGATCTGCAAGGCAGGAGACAGCAGGTTAACTCTGAAATTTGTTGCTACTTTTAGCCTCCCTCTCTCTCCCCCCCTCTCTCTCCATCTCTCTTCCCCCTCTGCCTCCCTCTCTCTCCCCCTCTGCCTCCCTCTCTCTCTCCCCCCTCTGCCTCCCTCTCTCTCCCCCCTCTATGTCCCCCTCTCTCCCCCCCTCTGCCTCCCTCTCTCTCCCCCCTCTTCGTCCCCCTCTCTCCCCCCTCTGCCTCCCTCTCTCTCCCCCCTCTTCGTCCCCCTCTCTCCCCCCTCTGCCTCCCTCTCTCTCTCCCCCCTCTGCCTCCCCCTCTTCCCTCTCTCCTCACCTGCCCCTGGTAGGCCTGCTTGGTTTTCTCCAGGTCATCCTCCAAGTCCTGGTATCGTTGTCTGAGGGGAACAACAGCATCATCATCAATACTGTCCGTGTGAAAGTGTGTGTCTGTATGTGTGGGTGTGTATGTCTGTGTATGTATGGGTGTGTGTGTACGTCTGTGTATGTATGGGTGTGTGTGTGTTTGTTTATGTCTCTGCGTGAGTGTGTGTGTTTGTTTATGTCTCTGCATGGGTGTGTGTTTTGTCTCTGTGTGTTTGTGTAAGGCTGTGTGTGTTTGCGTATGTGTGTCACCTGTAGGTAGTGAGCTCCTCCACAGTCTCTGTGTGTAAGTGTGTGTATGTGTGTGTGTGTGTGTGTGTGTGTGCGTCTGTGTGTCACCTGTAGGTAGTGAGCTCCTCCACAGCTTGGGTGATGTTTCTGTCAGCCTTGGTCAGCTTCTCCTCCTTCTGCAGACGTCCTCTCTCCTCCACAGTCAGCATCCTGGTAAGACACACACTTCGTCAGCATCACGCTGTCATGATCTGTACCGTCCCCTCCCTCCCTCCCTCGCTCCTCTCGTTCTGCACTCCCACCTGTGCAGTTTCAGCTCGTTCTCCTGGTACATCTCAGTCATGATGTGGAGTTTCTGCTGCATCCTCTGGATCTGGTCTGTGTAGCTCTCCGTCTCTGCCTGGAGAGACCCTTGTTCCACCTCCATCTGCTTGATGCCCTCTGGACACACACACACACACACACACACACACACACACACACACACACACACACACCACACACACACACACACACACACACGCACACGCACACGCACACGCACACGCGCACGCGCACACAATGAAGTGACTTTCAGCAGTTGAAACATGAAAAGTTGAGACAGGAAGCAGCTGAATCACTAGAGTAGAATAGAGACAACCCCAGGCGACACACACACACACACACACACACACACACAGAAACAGACACACACACACACACACACACAGACAGAGGATAACGCTGGTGCCCACCTGTGAGCTCCTCCTTGGCTTTGATCTCATCAGAAAACCTGGCAAACACTCTGTCTTTGTCCTCATCCACCGACTTGAGCTCTGCATTCAGCTGCACACAGACAAGCGGTCGTTAGTTCCATGTGGCGAACAGATCGAGTCAAACATCTAACTTCCCAGCAGCGCGATGAAGACGTACCTTGGCAGCATAGATGAGCTTCTGTACCTTCTGATGGTGGTTGTTATCTGTCAACCAATCAGAATAGTGCAGAACAGTCAAAAAGGACATGTAGCACATCCCATATTGGTCAGCGAACCTACATACGTAGAGCTTATGTGGTCTGTCTCCACTAAGTAAGAACCTTACCCCTGTCTCCATTCTGGTTCCCGTTCCGGTCCTGGTCGCTGGCCTCGTCCTCCAGATCCCAGTCCCAGACCTTCATCTGCAGCAGTCGATCTGTCAGAGACTGGATGAACAGAGAAAACTTACTCAAACACACCTACACATCATGAAGCCTGTCGAGCACAACCCAAAGGATTACCAACTCTTGTATACTGAACCATGAGGATGGTGGCTTTGCCGAGTTACACTGGTGACTGTGATATACACTGTTGACTGTGACACACCTTGAAAACCTCTTCTTTGTGTGTTAAGTCCTGCTGCATTGCTGTGTAGCTGCTCTCGCTCCTCTCCTTCTCCTCCTCCAGCTCACTGATTCGCTCCCCCCATCCCTGCATCTGCTGCAACAGCTGGAGCAAGACAGTGAACCGTCAGCTGATAGGTCCAAGGATGGTGGGTTAGAACTTCATCCATCCTCGAGGACCCCGGTTTGCTAGTCCCACCAGCAGTGGTCTTCCTGGGGTTAGGGAGGGGAGGTCCTACCTGGGCGTTGCTCTCCTGCATGAGGGCGTTCTCCTCCCTGGCCGTCTCCAGGTTCCCATCCAGACGCTCACTGTTCATCTCATAGATCCTCAGGCTCATCTGGGCCTGAGACAACACCACAGGACATATGATCCGTATATGATGTCTAGTTGTGTGTGTGTGTGTGTGTGTGTGTGTGTACACAGGTGTGGGTGTATATGTGCGTGTATCTACCTGTTCCTCCTGAGCCTCACAGTCTTTGATCTCCTCTTCTAAGCTTTTCACGGTTTCCTCCATTTCTGCAAGCTGAAGAAAAAACGCAACCACAATCAGCGACGACAGTTGACAAATGATTGATTGTAAAGGTTCCTGCATGTGCAGCCAGATGTCTCCCCCCAGAGAGAGAGGAGAGGAGAGACCTTCTGCTCCTGCTCCATCCTCATGGTCCTCTGAGTCTCCATCTCCTCCTTCCTCTGCTTCAGCTTAGCCTCCAGGTCAGAGTTCGACTGTTCCAGCCTCCTGGTGTCAGCCTGGGGAATTAGTACATTGGATGGGACAGTAAGCTTACACACAGATACAGATGTACGGATACAGGTTTAGGGTTTAGGTTGGTTAAGGGGCAGTTCTATGGGCATGTGTGAAGCCCTCTTGTAAAAAGGGCTCTACAAATACATTTTGATTGGATTGATATTTTCTTACCTCCAGCTTCTCCCTCCTTTCATTAGCTTCTAACACACCACTCTCTCGCAAGGACTTTTCTAGTTTATCGTACTGCAAGACACACAAATAAGTACAGACACAAACAAACAAACACACAAACAGAAGCACATCACTCAGTGACAGGAAAAATCGTCATTTGCCACATTATTTCCATCTAAGCCACTCTCTGGGGCTTTGGGTCTTTGTGCTTTCACACAAAATTATGATTCTATAACTGTTTACTGAAACCTTTTTGAAAATGACTCACCTCAAGTTGACAGTCAGTTAGTATCTGGAGGGATTTGCATTTCTCGTTCAGCAGCTGAGACGCTTGCTGTCCCAACTTCTTCTGTCTGCCTGTTGGGGAGAAGGTGGCATGAATTGGAACATGTGTTTTCAAATAGATGGTAGTTTAGTGATTTCTGACACTACGGTTCTGGTCAAACGTGACAGACTTGTAAGCCGTGCTGGCAGTGGATGTGATGTGACGGTACTTACGGACAGACAACCTGCTGCTGAACTGTGGAGACAGCGGAAAGACACATTACATGTCAGAACTACTCGTCTACTATTGTACAACTGGCAAACAAACTCCTGCTAATGATAACAGACCAAGACTCAGACTATGGATAATTGACATCAAACAGAGCTTTACATACAGAGTAATGTGTACTAGAATCTACTCACAGACTGGTAGATCCGACGTGTGAAGATGAAGAAGGTGGCCAGCCCCATCAGCACCGTGATAATGACAGCCTCCCATTGCACCCCATAGAGATCTGGACCTGGTCGGATCTCATCAGGGAGTGACGACACCACCTGGAAATACGAATCAATCAAACAGAAAGGACATCATTGTGGTTTGTCAATCATTGATGGGAACCAGCTTGCTTACCTTCAGGATTTAAACATTGATGCCATATGTGGTTGGGAGTTGAAAGACACAAATGAGACACACGGCACTCGATTAAAGACTAGAAACACGTTTTCCACACATGATTCATTGACAAATCATTGCACAATTGTTAAAAGGAGGAACTTTCAGGCTAGCTAGCTAGCAAGCATTAAAACATTAGCATCATAGTGTAGCTATATTCTAGCTAGGCTAGCTAACAAACTAGAGCTAGGTAACTGCAAATCAGGCTTTAATGCGTCTTTGCAACAAGTAAATGTTGAGTAAAATGGCTATGCAAGCAGCTATCACAATCTCACGTTGGTTCTACACAAATGGCAACATTGATAAAAGTTAGCCTAGCCAGTCTAGCTAGCTGAGTTGTTATGAATGATGTGTCCAAACTAAATTCGACCTACATCTTTTACTCTTTCCACAGCAAGTGTGTAGTAGGTCCTTGCCGCTGTTTGGAAATCAGCCGCTTCGGCAGTCAATATAACTGGTGGTTGTTCTGTCATTTCTAAATCGCCTAATTCCATTTTTATCTTGATTTAGGTTATCATTGAAAGGTGCCCAGCTGTCACTTGGAAGCTATACCTAGCGGTTTTCTCACAACAGAGTCGACGTTTAGGGTCATACCATGTTGAATATAAAAAGGGGAACTGTGACTTTTACCATATTCTTTAAAATATTGTTTTAACTAAAACGTTAAGTAACATGTTTTATATCAAATTGTAGATACAATTACCAAAACAAATATGTCAGGAGTGAAGAGTTTGTAGTTATATTCAATCCAAAATTGTTGTTGCAAACAATAACACCCCTATCGATTCATGACTTGTGAGAAGGTTCATTTTCAACGTCACCAATTGTAGAATGCCACACTGGCAACTTTGACTACATTTAAAGTGACACCCATTCCCTACCCGCTGATACATTACAAATAAATGAATATTGTAGATAACAAGAAAAACGTAAACATGAAAAAGTGAAATTAACTTAATTTATAATCTGTACTCTTCTTAAATATTGTCAGTTATATCGTTAACAAACAGACCAAAGGTGTCCCCTTTCAGTGTTCACTTTTTCTAATGACAGTCACCTGCTCTCATAGCCAACAACAGCAAGTTGCTCGAACTTTTTATTCACACCAGTTATGCCTTCCTAAATCCCTAACACTCACCTGGTCGACTTCATTGAAATTCATTTGAAGAACTAATAGGTCGTTCTATCACATTTTAGGCCTACTCTTATCACACAGTACAGCAAGCTGGCATAATCTCCAGTCACAGACCAGCCCAAAGGAACGTGAATAAGTGACGCTTAAGGAAGTCTGAGGCACAGCTGAAATGTCAGACTTGGGGTGTGTTTCATTCCAAAGAAGTGTTCACTCTAGAGTCTAGAAGGACTACGTCTATCGGGTTTATCTTGACTTAGCTAGCTTTTGTCTTGTTGCAGAAAACCACCAACTTAAATGGTGAGGTGTATAATAACCTTCTACAACAAAATGACATGACTAAAGGACCTGTAATTGAAATAGCAACTTGACTAGCCGGTCATTTGAGCAAACATATTGTTTGCCATAGAGGTTGAAGTGGTAGCGTATGGTAAACTGTGTTCTGTTTGATTAAGCTTACATGATGTAGTAATTTTCCTACCTGAACAATGAGCTGATTCAGGAGAACAGCAGCCGTCTGGGTGTGAGAAAGTCCAACAGCAGTGATGTCAAGTACACAAAGCCAGCACGTAACCCAGATCCTTGGTTCTTCCTAAGAAAAAAAAGAAAAAAATATTATAAGTATTTGAGGATGAAACATTTGCTGTGTAATATTGTCTTTGTTCAGGTCACTTTCACATCATTTATAGGGTGTGACCTGGCATCTTAAAGTACCCACTTCATTAAATCATGTGTAATTATCATGTTTCGCACTGAACAACAGATCCAATCTAATCAAAGCCCATGCCAGGAAAAGCAACCTCCAAAAACCACAGTACCTGGAACACTGACAGATGAGTTTAATCTGTTTTTTAGGGTCGACACCAGAGTGTCTAGTTTTCGAAGAGTCGAGCGTTTCCTCGCCTCGTCCGTGTCTTCGCCGGTTCCGCTTGCCGTCTGTCGAGGCGCGCTCAGAGTCTCCATGTGCAGCTGCAGGAGCGACTCCAGGTCAGACATGATCGACAGGTCGTTACTTATATCTTCATTTGGATCCCTTGAGCTGCCCAGCCTGTAGTCAAGCCACTGGAGTTTGGGTTTCCCAATCATGTCCAACAGTGTGTTGATCTCCTCTGCAGTCACATACTCTTGGAGGGTTTTATATTGCCTCAGCAGAGCTGTAGCTTTGACAGGGTGCTCCTCAGTATGAGCTTGCGGTGAGATGTGATGAGTATGGTTTACTTCAAGCGGCACACCTGGCTGTTCCTCCACCTCATCCTCAATCTGTTGTCTTGAGTCTTGTGTCGTGGAACTTGGGGTGAAATAACTTAAGGCTTTTCCAAAGAAACCCAGAGTTCCTTCACTGTCCCCATCTCCACCTGAAGCCTCTGTTTCAGCTGCCTCTTCTTTTGCTCCTTCTAGTCCTGCGGCCTCTCTTTCGACAGCCTCCTTCTCTGCTGCCTCTTGTTTTGCGGCCTTCTTCTCTGCAGCCTCTCTTTCAGCTGCTTCTCTTTCTACGGCCGCTCTTTTTGCGGCCTCTTTTTCTGCAACGTCTCGTTTTGCGGCCTCTCTTTCTTCAGCCTCTCGTTTTGCTGCCTCTCTTTCTGCGGCCGCTTTTTTTGCGGCCTCCCTTTCTGCAGCCTCTCGTTTTGCGGCCTCTCTTTCTTCTGCCACTCGTTTTGCTGCCTCTCTTTCTGCGGCCGCTCTTTTGGCGGCCTCCCTTTCTGCAGCCTCTCGTTTTGCTGCCTCTCTTTCTTCAGCCTCTCGTTTTGCTACCTCTCTTTCTGCGGCCGCTCTTTTTGCAGCCTCTCTTTCTGCTGCCTCCCTCTCTGCAACCTTTTTCTCTGCAGATTCTCTTTCTGCAGCCTCTCGTTTTGCGGCCTCTCTTTCTTCAGCCTCTCGTTTTGCTGCCTCTCTTTCTGCGGCCGCTCTTTTTGCGGCCTCCCTTTCTGCAGCCTCTTGTTTTGCGGCCTCTCTTACTTCAGCCTCTCGTTTTGCGGCCTCTCTTTCTTCAGCCTCTCGTTTTGCTGCCTCTCTTTCTGCGGCCGCTCTTTTTGCGGCCTCCCTTTCTGCAGCCTCTCGTTTTGCGGCCTCTCTTTCTTCAGCCTCTCGTTTTGCTGCCTCTCTTTCTGCGGCCGCTCTTTTTGCAGCCTCCCTTTCTGCAGCCTCTCGTTTGGCGGACTCTCTTTCTTCAGCCTCTCTTTCTGCGGCCGCTCTTTTTGCGGCCTCCTTTTCTTCAGCTTCTCGTTTTGCTGCCTCTTTTTCTGCGGCCGCTCTTTTTGCGGCCTCCCTTTCTGCAGCCTCTCGTTTTGCGGCCTCTCTTACTTCAGCCTCTCGTTTTGCTGCCTCTCTTTCTGCGGCCACTCTTTTTGCGGCCTCCCTTTCTGCAGCCTCTCGTTTTGCTGCCTCTCTTTCTTCAGCCTCTCGTTTTGCTACCTCTCTTTCTGCGGCCGCTCTTTTTGCAGCCTCTCTTTCTGCTGCCTCCCTCTCTGCAACCTTTTTCTCTGCAGATTCTCTTTCTGCAGCCTCTCGTTTTGCGGCCTCTCTTTCTGCAGCCTCTCGTTTTGTGGCCTCTCTTTCAGCAGCCTCCCTTTTTGCAGCCTCTTGTTTTGCGGCCTCTCTTTCTGCAGCCTCTCGTTTCGCTGCTTCTCTTTCTGCTGCCTCTCTTTCTGCAGCCTTTCTCTTTGTAGCCTCTCTTTCTGCAGCCTCTCTTTCTGCAGCATCCCTTCTAGCAGCCTCTCGTTTCATGGCCTCTCTTTCTGCAGCCTCTTTTTCAGCAGCCTCTCGTTTTGCAGCCTCTCTTTCTGCAGCCTCTCTTTCAGCAGCCTCTCGTTTTGCGGCCTCTCTTTCTTCAGCCTCTCGTTTTGCTGCCTCTCTTTCTGCAGCCTCTCTTTCTGTAGCCTCTCTTTCTGTGGCCTCTCTTTTTGTGGCCTCTCTTTCTGCAGCCTCTCTTTCTGCAGCCTCTCTTTTTGTGGCCTCTCTTTCTGCAGCCTCCCTCTCTACGGCCTCCCTTTCTGTGGCCTCACGTTCTGCAGCTTCTCTGACTTCAGCCTCTTTTTTTGTAGCCTCTCTCTCTGCAGCTTCTCTGTCTGCAGCCTCTCGTTCTGCTGCCTCTTGTTTTGCAGCCTCCCTCTCTGCAACCTCCCTCTCTACAGCCTCCCTCTCTACGGCCTCCCTTTCTGCAGCCTCCCTCTCTGTAGCCTCCCTCTCTGCAGCCTCCCTCTCTGTAGCCTCCCTCTCTGCAGCCTCCCTCTCTGTAGCCTCCCTTTCTGCAGCCTTTTTTTCTGACGCCTCTCTTTCTGTGGCCTCAGGCGTGTTTCCATATAGGCTTGCAATGTTGTTATAGAAGCTTCCGTACCAGTTTTCATCTTCATCTTGCCTGACCTGACTGTCAGTTAAAGTTTCTTCCAGGGCCTGACTAGCCTGTAGGCCTCTCTGATCTTCCTCTTC
The DNA here is from genome assembly GCA_903064625.1 of Mallotus villosus. NCBI lineage: Eukaryota > Metazoa > Chordata > Actinopteri > Osmeriformes > Salangidae > Mallotus > Mallotus villosus. Next base: position 245,635 of record CAEFZP010000779.1, read on the forward strand.
AGTGCTGTGAGGCTGACTAGGCTGAACACTAGATGGCTCACTTGACTCTGCTGTTCCAGACGGATCGTGATTCTTCTTCATGTCTTCATCCACTGGCCCTTTCTCTTCATCCTCATTGCTCTGCCCGAACCCTAGAACATTGATGCCCATGTCCATCCAGGAGCTGGACTGTGTGGGTTTTTCTTCTTTGATCTCAGTCTCACTTCCTGATACAGCCGGTTCAGGGTCAGCTCCACCCAACCCAAGGGTACTGGTCAACCCCTCCCCCAGCCAGCCGAATACCGTGGTCTTGGTCTCCACCTGCAGATGGTTCTCCTCTAAATCTAAATCTATGGACAATTTCCTTTTCCTGAAGGACTCTTTGGGCTGTTCACCTACTTCATCTACATCTGCCGTACCTCCTGCTCCATCTTCCCCACCACTAAACCCCAGCCAGTCTGTGACCGGGGAGCCAAGCCAAGAGGACCCACCTGGTGGTTCGCTGGGGGAAGGTTCGCCGGTATCTTCAGAGATACCTGACGGTACTCCAGCCTGGCTGGTCTCACTGGTCCCTGAGCCCTTCTCATGACTGGAGACGGTGGCTTGCTCACTGTCGGTGATTACAGTTTCCTTCGCTGCCTGCTCAGTGCTGCTGTCTCTCTCAGCGCTGGCTGATGAGCCTTTGGGCACCAAGACATTCTCTGATGTAGTTTGAGCCTTATCACTGGTGGCTGTTACTCGAGTCTCTGAAACTATACGTTCGTCTTCTTCGTTTGACTTGCTGACGTCGATCTCGATCAAACTGCCATACTCGTCTATGCAGAAGAAGTCTTGATCCTGAAAGGAGGATAGGAGAAAGGGTTGGGGATCTACGATAAGAGAAGGTATACCGGTCTTTTGGGATGCCCCCTGTCCTGTGCCAATTTTGTTTTGTTTTTGACAGACTACAGAATATGAGTTTATAACATAAAATAACTCAATAAATTAATGGTTTGGTGTAATAACTCTTTGTGTTACAATGTATTAAACATACTGTAAACCCTCCAAATCTGTAAAAAATCTTATCACATTTTTCTAAATGTATTGAATACAACAGTGTTTTACCTTTGTGGCTATTACTTCCTCTGTGACTGGGAACGTTTGATCAACTTTAACTGCATCCTTTGGAAAGTACCCAAACTGTGTATCAATCTGAAGGGAAGGAAAACAACAACATTGCTACATGTATGTGACCAGTGAGACAAGGAGAATCAATATACTGTTCAATTGATTACTCTAACTGGATATATTTCCCAACCAGTTAAATGTCTAAAAATCAGTTATGGTTCCATTGAAAATGATGGATGGATGCATGAATCAAACGTACACTCCCTGCCCACAGGTCATCTCTCTTCCCTGTGAGTTTATGGTAAACATATATGTCATCTCCTTTTCTGAAGTTAAGGAACCTGCAATCCTGTCCTTTGTGGTTTCTTGTTGCCCGCACGCGGCACATCAAGCCTTTAAAAAACACACAATTCACCAGATACTTTACAACAATGAAAATGTGGTAGAGTAGACCAACCGGTGATTCCAGATTCTAGAACTTTAGGCCTGTGCTCCTGGTTCTTACTTACGTTCACATTCAGAATCACCGCAAATCTTAAAGTCAGATAATAATCCCCGGTTTGGTTTTGGAAAAATAAAAATAACTAAAATCCAAAGGTACGCCCGAGAAACAGCCATATTTTATGTTTGAAATCTCCCTCATGTATAGAGTAAATCCATTCTGGAACAGTATGGACGGCCACGAATGGACATTGCCTTCAGGTTGTAGTTGTCACGAAGGTGAAATGGCAAATGAGGAGACAGTCTAGATAAGATAGTCTACAAGGTAATTCAATGATAATGATTAACCGGTGAGAATATTCTTTTTTATAGTCATTATAATAGAAGAAAACACCAAAATAGTTCGTGGCTATCCTGTCGTTCCCTTTGTTGATCAGCGCTTTTCATAATGTCGACATTTTTATTGTGGTGCAATCCCTTAACTGTGGATACAATAGAACATTAGTGCCTTTATCACTGTGACCTGAAAACGTGGACATTTCACAGACTTCGACCCTCCGTTGATGATTGAGTTCCTAAACTATCGCGAGTAATCAAGTTGCAGGCTATGTGGCGTACGAACTCTCGTACGAACATGCTTCAAAGTTTCCAGAAAATCCTTCTTAGCGCCAGTGGTCTTTCTCTCTTACCTGCTGTTTATATTATGTGAATTGGGTGCCGTGCCATTTAGAAATCCAACATTATTTAGTTTAATGAGTTGTATACAGCTTTTTACATTGCCTAGTAGGGGTCGGGGAGCAGCTCATCGGGCACTGTTTCACATCTGATCTGAAAGTCATACTGTTCCGCAACTAGATCGAGACATTTGTGTTACATCTCTCTATTTGGGCATCATCATAAGAATTATAGGTTCAACGTTTGAGCTCTGAAAAGTTATGTTTAGGGCTTCCACTCTGGTCGAATAATCGAAAGGAGTGATCCTACGTTGGACAATGAGTTCATGCTTAGAATGAATGAAGGACCGACACGTGTTATATAATGTCACACTGATGTGAACAAATCAACGGGAGACCATTTGTTTAAGTCTTTTTTATTTATTTAACACATTTGTTAACAACTTTCGAGACTGAACGGTTGACATTTGATATACCATCCACAGCGAGAAGACAGCAGTTACCAGTAGCAACGAGCATTCAAGAAGACACAGCCTCTCTGCATCCACTCCCTTTTTTGTCAGGTCACAAACATTGTGACAAATAATACACATTTTAACAACTTTGTAAATAAAACTGGTGTGATAAAAAAAATCTTAAAAGTGTATTTTCTTTTCTCCAAAAGGGCATAGTGTAGCCTGCTGTACATGTGATGGGACTCAAATACTAACAAATCGTATTTTCCTGTAACTTGTAAACAAAATCAAGTGCACCTCATTAAAAACACAGGTACACACAAGGCTTCAGAACTCCAAAAGGACCGTGGCTGGTTCTTGAGAGTTAATGAGGATCTCTTGTTTGTTTCCATAGGTACCATGTTTGACCCCCACCCCAGAGTCTGGGCTCAACCTATCATTCATGGCTTTCTCGCACCCGGTGACCAGTTGACTGTAGAGCTGTGCCCCCCACCTCTGCTGAGGCACATCCGGGTACATCACCCTGTTCATAAAGATAGTGTTTCCTGTCAAGGTGTCCTGTGGAATGAGCAGGACGCTACCAGGGAGTTTAAGAACTGAGACCATCTGGCCGTTGGACTTCCTGAACAGCTTGGTCTCCAGCAATGTTTCCACTGTGTGTGAAAGGACAGGCAGACACTGGTGTTATACTACATCATATTCCTCTTTGTTATATAACACAACCATCTATATGGAAGTTGAACTAAAGTTCACTGTTACAGTGTGAAGTAAACACGTAGTTTTCTTAGTTGAGGAAACATGGTGTACATCAGACAAACCATGCCATGATTGTTAAAGGCATCTCCACTCCTATATATCTTAGAAACATTTGGAACAACACTCAGAGAATCCTGGGAAAGTATTCATATTGTCTTCGATTAAGTAAGTAGCTTACCCATTTTTGGAATGATCTCTTCAGTGGCTCCTTTGAAGAAACACACATAGACCACCATACCATTCTGGATCTGTCAACACACATTCCACTCAGCCGTCAGCACACTAATATAACTAACACACACCCATAGATACTACGAAATGAATACGAACAATACTGATAGGTGTTCATCCCCAATCTCTTCTACAGACACAGTACAAGACAGAGCAAATGCATTTGTATTTATCAGACACTTTAATCCTGCAACCTTGTGATCTGCAGTCAAATGCCCTAACCACCGAGCTACAATCCACCACCACATACCTGCACCCACTTAGCCTCGGCTCCATCTAGAACTGGGCTAATCTTCAGAAGAGCCTGACTGCACTGCTGGATGACTGTCCTGGCCTGCAGTGTAACTGCTTGGTTACAGGCGGTTGTGGTTGAGTTCTGGTAGGGTGGGGCTTTGGGGCTGGACAGAACAGACAGGGGTGATGGCACCTTGGGGACAGACCGGGCCGATGGCACCTTGGGGCTGGATAGGACAGGCAGACAGGTTATTCACAGGACAGACAGAATGAGAGACTGTCATTACAGTGGACAAAACCCATTGTTCCTTCCTCTTGCCTCCATTCACTGATTTGACATGGTTTGATGGGGAAAGCAATGCCCCACACAGCTTGCTCTGACCCCTCCAGTCTTGCGAAACAAAGAAGAAGGTAGGATTTTAATACTTTTAGGATTCGACATCCATACCTCATAACTGTCCTGTGTCTTACAGTAGACATAGGCGGCGATGCCTGCGACAGGGCTGAAGATTGGGGTGGTGGTGTTGATGCTTTCAGGTTCAGCTTAGCGTTAGCCACCCGTTCAGAACCTCTCCCCTGGGCCTGGGTTCTGGTCTGTTTCCTGGTCTGGTACCGGGTCTGAGGCCAGGTCTGGGTCTTGAGAGGCTGTGGCTGGGGGGAAGTGGGTGTAGCAGGCCGAGCCTGGACCTGGGGCAGGATCTGAACCTGAGGTTGAGGCTGGGACAGCTGTATGAAAAGATACGAGAAAAGTTAGATGGTTGATGGGAGTCATGACTGTAATGAGAAGAGGACTACAGGTGCACACGTGTACCTGTGTTGGTTCCAGGTCGGAGCCTCGGACCAGCACCACCTTGTTCTGCTGCTGGGAGAACAGAACCATCTGCATCACTGCGTTAGTGGGAACTGGCTGCATCACTGCGTTAGTGGGAACTGGCTGCAGCTTTGCTCCACCTACGTCACGATCGTGCACACCATGGCAACCGTCCTCCTCGCCAGCGTTCACAGACGCTGAACTCTCAGGACTGAGACGAGAGAGGTACAAGTACTCAAGATAAACATCCTCACGCATGTTGCTAAGCTAGCGTTGGACCTAGGAATGAGAGAACGTTCTGCTACCTGTATGATGGAATTCCAATACCAGCTTCTCGATGCTGATGTGGTTCCACACGGGCTTTCTTCGTCGAAGCAGATAACTCATCACAGTCCTCTGTACAGGACCAAGTATAATGTTCAGGAACGCTTACCGTTGTTGAGCGGATGGGACTGGGAAGAGGAAGGTAGAAAAGCCCTTATTACTAGATAAACGATGACATTGAAGCCAAGTTTTGTACATTACATTCTGCCTTCAATCACAAGTATGTAGAGCGGGTAGTTGAATGAAGAGAACTGTCTTACCTGTAAGGTATCAAATCAATTATGATGTCCTCAGGTTCTACTGGTTGTAGAACTCCAGAACTCCGCTTTGGTTTAACGAGGGCCTTCTTTGAAGACGCAGATATCTCCGCACAGTCCTCTACCGGGTCAGCAATATCATCTTCACAAACGATTCCAGTCGCTGCACTATGTGAACTGAGACAAGACATGTAAAAATACTCTTGTTGGAATAATGTTGGACCTGGCTAGCTTTGTGTATTCTGTTCATTAAATAAGTGCATCTACTGAACAGATAAGATGATGAAAAACCTGATGGGTGCCGAATCAGTATTGTTCTGACAGGACTCGGTAGGTTGTGGAACTCCAGTAGCAGGTTCTTGATGTTGTTCTACTTCCATGAGCGCCTCACTACACTCACTACAATTCTCAATCCAGCGGGACACGTCAACTTCCATGGTTCCCCAGAAGTAGCGTTCCGTGAGCAGCCTCATGCATTTCTTCAAGTTCAGGTGGTTGAGTTCATCATGGAACTCTGCTAGAGCCTCATTTACCTCCTCCTGGCTGCGCAGAACCTTGAGCACCCGAGTCTTGATCATGATATGTAGCAGACCGTCTGGGGAGACAGCAATTCCCAAATCAAGAATTGGACAAATGTAGCAATTAAAACTTAAGATAGTTAAAGGTTTCTCCATACGTTTCTAGCAAATAGTAAATCTAAACCCCCAAAAGAATGTTGACATATATACTCAGGTTATACTTAGTCATATTGCATGTTATGAACAGCTCCAATAATGAACCTTTTCCACTGTTGTCCACTAAGTAAAAGATTAGAATATTTACCTTTGATGATAAACTTCTTGCAAAAGCGTCTGATGGTGTTCTTCTCTACAGAGCTGAGTCCGGAAGGGTAGATATTCTCCCTTATGTATCTGTCCACAACATCGTACTTGGCAAAGAAGGCCTGATCGCTTGTAGTGCCCAGGGGAGAATTCATTAAGTCCCATAGCAAGCACCTTTTTGGAGATGCTGGGATTCTGTGGCTAGAGCAAGACAAGGTCAAGGGTCAGATTTCACAAAGCTTTGTATCTTTAACTTTTGTTAATGATGATGATAAGCTCATTCTTTGGTTTGGTCTCTAAACAGTCACACTCTTTAATCAAACAATAATGTCCTTTATCCTATGTCTGTAAGGTCTACAATCTAGTACAATTGTACTGTATTTAAATATCTTGTTGTCATTCTGATAACGTCATGTCTGCTCTCTTACCACAGGTTGCTGGTACAAGAACATGCTGGGGACAGCATCTGGTGTCAGGACTACAGTGTCTCCGCTCCGGTCAAAGCAGTCCTCTGTGAAGTGTCCAGAGCAGACCACAGACCTGGGCCGGGGGAACCAGCTGGGTCGGCCCATAGCCTTGACCCAGCATTCCAGCAAGTGGGGTTTGTGGATGGGGAACCTGAGGAAACAGAACGGTAACAGACTGACTGACTTACTGACAGACTAACAGACAGACTGAGGGACTAGACGGTGTGTTCTTACGGGTGATGGGTGATTCCCAGTCCTCTCTCTACGGGGCCGCTGTAGTTGTTACACTTGTACACGCTGCACATATGCTTCCTGGACTCTCTGTCCACACAGCATTGGTCACAATTGGCAATCCAGTCAGCCAAGTCACGGGACATGGTTCCCCAGAAGTACTGCTTGCTCATGGATGCATAGCTGTAACTCATCCCTTTGTGACCCCGGTCGTTATGGAACTGTTTCAGGATGTTGGCGACCTCCTCGCGGTTGCGCAGTACCCTTCTCAGGGCCGGCCTCTGGTTGTTCATCAGCACGCCACCTTACACGGAGAGAGAAGAAGAGTTCAATTAGCATCAAGCAGAGTAAAGGAGATCTCTGGTGTCCATATCCAATCATTGTATTTAGTGCCATTTCTCTAATGTTTTGAACTTTATCTCTATACTATTACTACGCCCTCTCTTTTTACCTGTGAGATTAAAACCTTTAGACTGCCTTCTGATGGAGCCCTTTATTGCTTTGGATATCTTGAAGTATCGTCCGGTTTTCAGGTAGAGTTCCATTGCGTCATACCTGGCGAAGAGTGGCTCTTTAACGAATGTTTCAGACCCGTCCGCCCCAGGCGGAGGCAGTGCATACTGGTGTTCCTCGAGTTTAAAAGTGTCGTTGCTTGCAGAGATGAGCTCTTCCAGGCTTCCGTACTCCAGAGAGTGGTCATCGGTCTCCGACTCCCGAAAAAGCGGCTCCTTTTAAAGAGTTAGTAGTTAAGTTACCTCTGTGGTAGTTGACACCATGAAAGTTTTTTTTTATGAGCAATGAGATTAGTACCTCTTTGAGAGGCAGAGCCGCTGCTATAGTAGGTACAGCGTGAGGTTTAAGAACCAGCCCTTCCTCCGAACTCTCAAAGCAGTCATCTGTGAAGTGTTTGGAGCAGAGGTAGACCTTTGATCCGATGGACCACCTGTCTCTCTGGGCCAAAGCCACCCACAGATCTATCCTTTCTGGGTCGTCTCTGGGGAACCTGGTGACAGGGAAAGAAAATATGGTGCTTGCCTTAGTCGGACTAATCGTTCTTTATGTTTCCTGTTGTTGTAAGATTAGCCATGCTAAAATATGATTAAAAAACGCAACCTTCAGAGGAACAGAGGATCACGTTAGACAGGTGTATTTTCAGCGGGTCCTCTGTTACCTGTGAAAGGTGGTGCCATCGCTCTGGTGACCGCTGCTGCTCTCACAGCCGTAGGCGATGCAGCGAAATAAACTTCCCACGGAGGACTTGTTGACGACTGGTTTGTTCTTGCATGTCTCACAGTTCTTGATCCATGTATTGATGGCAGGACACATGCCACCCCAGTAGTACATCCTGTTGAGGGACTTGAGCATTCTTTTCTGGCCCGCATGGTCGCTGTTGTCATGGTACTGCGTCAGCACCTCTTCTATCTCCTCCTCAGTCCTCAAGACCTTGCAGAGACCACTACGCGATTTTCGAAACAACACACCGTCTAAGAAGAAAAATTTACCACCACTGGAGATTATAAGATGGAAAAAAAAAGATCAAGATGGCAACAATTGAATAAAGAAATAAACATAATTGATATTAAAAGTTAAAAGTTAACTACCTTTTAGGGCGAAATTGAGTGAAGATCTACGAATGGTCTGCCTTTGGGCCTTCGTATACCCTGATGGGTACGACCCCCCTGACAGAAGATGAAATATTGCTTCCCACTTTCCTTCCATGGCTGTAAAAAAATAAGAAAAGGAAAAAGCATCAATATACAGATACATTTAAAGAAAATAAAGATTAAAAGACTATTTTACACCAAACAATCAATCATTTGGAAATAGTTCACTTTTAAGTGATGCATGCCCCATTACATGCCTAACTTTTCAATAAAACTTTTTTACAAAAATGATCACTGCACACCTGTGTTCGTAAGAATGTGACTTGAAACAGTTATCATTACTGGTAGACTAGCTGTCTTGGTATAATAAAAATGAACATAATTAGTCAAACAATTGTCTTACAGGTTGCAATCCATGCGCAAGTAGTAAAACTGAACAGAAATGGTCAAAAACTTACATTACACCAAGAAATCCATGCGCAACTACTGAAAGATTATGGTCGTGGTTCAGTGTGACAAAAATGACGCTATTTAATGTGCGCGTGCGCAATAAACCACGGTAAGACAATCTGACGGGTAGGATAAAAACGGCAGATGTTCAGCCACAAAAATATCCCAGTTGAAGACACATAAAAAGGCGTATATTGTGTTTTAAAACATGCATATTTAGCCTAAGAGGAAAAATACCTTTCGCAGTACGTTCATACCATATTAAAAAAATGATGTATATCCTTTTCTGAATACTTTCTAAAGGATAGATTTGAGACAAGCTTGTCAACAGTTATGGCGTATGTTGTGAAGAACCGATTCAGATTGCTTCTCCACTTCCTGTCAACTTCCTTGTTTAGTTTAGTTGTTTTATCGCCACCTACTGGCTGGTATCTATAACAGTCTGAACTGTCCCTGATAATATTGAAAGTTATTTTATATGATGGGTCCTTGATTTGAAAGGGTTCAATAATATTTTCAGTATGCTTCTGTAACAAGTTACATCCACGGTAATCATACAGAAGTTGTAGAGAGAGGAGGTTACCAAATGTGACGAGGCAGATACCAAGACACAGATGGCCATCACTGACACACTCACTGGTAAAGCGTTCAAGCTGAAATGTACTTATTTCAACAATAACACTGAGTGTATGTTTTAAATGATTTATGTACAGTACATTCACTCATCAACCAACAACAATCTGGATATTAAACCGATCATATTCCCACAATGACGCAGAGTTATTTTAAGCACCAGTGTTTCAGATCCAGCTCTAAAACGGTACCATCTCCCACGAGATTCAGAACTCCATTAAGTGTGTGTACGGTCCATTCGTATCCAGCTTCAACACCTGTCGGTTCCCATAAGTCCCATGCTTGACTATCGTCTCAGCCCCGCCCCCCCTCCTCCGCCCTGCGTCCTCTAGCCGAGTCCAGCTCCCTCTCACACTGAGAGACAAAGTCTGAATAGAGCCTGAGGCCCTCCTCTTTTCTGATGTTGTTGTGGTACTGCATGCCCTTGCCCTTGGCCTTGCCCCCCAGCGTGGCCTGCGGCACCACCAGCACACTCCCAGGCAGCTCCAGGACGGACGTGTACTTCCCAGAGTCTGCCTCACACAGTCTCAGGTTCAGCAGGGTGGACACTGAGACAGAGGGGGCAGAGCAGGACATCTATTTATACATTCATTGTTTAGATGCAAGTGAGGAGGCAGAAATGGGAGAACATAAAGGAGAGATTAATATACAACATATGTACACTACAACCTACATATAGTTACACAATACAGTGTACCCACCCATTTTGGGGATGATATCCTCAGTGGCTCCCTTAAAAAAGCAGATGTATATCACCATCCCCCTGTTAATCTTAAAACAGAAATAAAAACATATTTAGAAAAGGAATGAAGCATAGCAAATAGTTCATGAGAAAAAGCCATCATGGCAACAGTCTTTGACAGTTAAGATGCATGTACAATGCATGGTCTGAGGACAGATGAGCCTCCATCTATATATTACCTACCTCCACCCATTCATCCCCGGACTCCTCATCCGCCGGTTTCACCTGCAGCCTAGCGTGAATACACTGTTGAAGGACCGTTCTTGCATGTGTAGCAGCACCTGTCTCTTCTGTCATTTTTGCAACGATGTTGGCCAAAGGATAATTTAGGAAATATAAAAATTTGGACAACTTATTAAACTAAAGCGAACTAATCTTAGATTTTAAAATAACATGGCACGAAATCAGGTCATGCTAAAAGGAGGTGAGACTGGCTTCCGGGAAACTTTGAACGGAATCATGTGACAAACAAGAGTTCGTAGGCTGCATGATACTTGTTTCATCGCGATATTTGAGCAACTCGACGGAGGAGTGAACATTTCTGAAATGTTTCTGAATTTCTGGATGGCAAGAAATGTATTAATGAAGAGAGATGGCAAAACTATAGACACGTAGCGCATTCGCCAAATATCTTTTCGAAAATATATATTAAAAAAGTATCTTTTTATATATAAAAAGTTTATTTTTAAAGTATTTTTTGGAGAAAAATATTTTTTCGAAACTTTAGTTTCACACATAAAAGTGAAAGGAGAGAAAAAAAGTTTTAAACCTGTCGAAACTTTTTTTGTCAAAACTCTCGAAAACCCTGCTAAAATATGTTCTGCATGTATTTGATGATTATGGCCTCATTTGCGTCCTATAACTTTTCTTAAAGGGGTCACTGACTGCAAAACCGTTTTTACCTTGTCATAGTTGAATAACGACAGTTCGGTGGGTAAAATGAACATACAGTGAACCTCAAAGTCCATTGACACTTATTTCCCATGCAAATCTCAAAAAGAAAAAATCTAGCTGTAGAACGGTAGCTTTTGGAAAAATCCACCCTCGGGACGTCGGGAGGGTATCGCGCATTCAATTGGCTCTGGTCTGTGTCTTTGTCACGCCCCAAAATGTACATGCAGACCAGCCCACTCACTGGTGTTCTTGCCCAGTCCGAGGTAGCTACGCTACGTTTCTAAACACATCAACATACCTTACTTAGCAAATGACTAGCTAGACTAGCTGTAGTCGGCATTAGAAGGGAAGCTTCCAAAAAAATTGCCAGAAAACGAAAGCAGTCTAGCCTTTTGCTGACGCCTGTCTAGATTATCTATTCGAAATAACTGGAGAAAGGCTGTGCTAGATACAGGATACGTTAGCATTGCTAATAACTGTTATTGACAAAATCATACTACAGTTTGCGGTTCTGATGAACATAACTAAGGTCGGAACGCACCTCTTTTCAGCAACAGCTTCATAGCAAATCCTGCTTTACATATTCCCAGGTTTTTAAAACCGTCCTTGGTGAAATGGTTCGCGCAACTGCACAGAGATCTTCTATGCTACGGTATAAACAAACATCAGCCATACCCGTCTAGTCAATGTTAACTAGACTCAAGCTCATCTGTTTTTCATCGGTGATTTGCAAGGAATGTAAGAACAGCTAGATAGCGAAAACACCTATACGGTAGGCATGTAAACCAGTTTAGCTTGCTAACGCAAGAGCATGAATGTGTTATGATTTAGCCTAGTTTATTGGCAATTGGATTTACGTTATTTCATGTTCCTGACTATGTTTCATTCAAATAAATAACCCGTGTTGTTATGTACATCTACAATTCAGATGCATGTTTGTCCAGATCTATTTTTCAGTAAGATAGCTAGAGCTAACTGAAGCTGTGTTGAATCACGATAGTTTGTATGCTAAACTGTAGTGCTAACGTTACCCACCTAAGGCGATTCTGTTTGCTTCGACAACAGACGTGGAAACTACCGTAATGATTTCAAATTATATCTAGTCAATCTGTTGAAAACAGTGTTGTGTAGACACAATAGATTTATTTGTACGTTTTTATTTCAAGTCGCCACCTTCTTGTTTCAGTGAGTGCTGTTGGCCGTCTTTGCTCCGCAGCTTCGCTCGTTGTAAACCAACCAATCAGCGCACAGCTCATCTAAATACCAATGATATAAGGGAAAAAGCTAGCGTTTTTTCCCGGGAAAAAAATGCTGGATGTAAAAGAGGGCATAGAACAGCACCCGGGCCATTTTCAGCCAAAACAATGTTACATACCCTATTCGGAGACCTTAAGGAACAGTGTTAAATACTCAAAAAAACCCAGTCAATGACCCCTTTAAACGATCACACACAACTATCTCTATGGCTCTGTTACTACCAAGCTGCTATCCACTTTCTCGTTGTGGACAGCACGATCCAGAGCTCTGGTATGATCTAATGTCATCCAAATGTTTAAATGGATCACTCGCTGGATAAAAAAATATGGTCAAGAAGTAAACAATTTACAGCTTCTATTTAGTTATTTGCTGACATTTGAGAAAAACTTCCTTAACTCTTGCATTAATTCATCCCCCTAGGATACCACGTTCGATGATTTTGCAATCAACTACTCTAGACTTGAGTTGGGAAGCGGAGTTTGGGGAGAAGGAGGGTTTGAGAGCAGATGTGTCCACATCACCTATCGCTGCTGTTTAAATTATAGTCGACTGTTCTTCTTGTGTAGCCTAAATCAAAATCTGGTCGGAGTGAAGTTGTCAACTAATAGGTAAGACAACTTTTATTTCAAAATATCATGTACTTAAAGTAGCATGCCTCGAAGCTTAAAGCTCCGTAGCTGAACACGGGCTCTGTCTATTTCCTGGACGAAAATATTGCCCAAACTGTGTCACAGCAGAATTGAAATACTAGCCAATATATTTTTGTAGTGCATGATTTGCACTAGGCTAAATAATTAAACTTTAATATGCATGTGAGTAACATCGATTTAATGTAAATATATGAACGTATCGCATAATATGAAGTAGTAATGTAAACATTTTGCTGAGTTAGTTCGCTCCAGGGAATAGATGGCGCAAACGCTTAATCTTGTAGTTGTGTGAATTCAGAACTGACCCAGCTAGCGCTAGTTAGTTACCGATACAGTTGCATATCAGCATATCCATACGCCCTACTTCACTGTCTTCCTACTTTACTGTCTTCCTATTTCTACCAGTCAACCAGCGTTAGCCCAGAGAACCTTAATATTTTAGCTTTTACTTATATGAGAAAGTACAGAGCGAGAGGGAGGAGTGTCTCTTCGTGTGAGTTGTGTCTAGGAGGCCACTGTGCAATAATCTAGCTCAGTGCTTCGGTCCAACGGGAAGGATTGTGGTGAATAATTAATGGCTTTTGCTGTCCCAGATTAGTTTACACTTCTTGGCACCCTGAGAAAAACAGGGAAGATCAGTTCTGTACCCCCTTCCCCCGAGTCCATTTGAGTTTTTTTCTAAGATCCAAGAAATGTGATATTGTTAGACAACGTTTGTTGTCATCTTTTCACACTCATTTTCTCTCTATCTTGTTCTTTCTCCCTCTGCATCTCTCCCTCTCCCCCCGCCCCTCTTTCTCTCTCTCTCTCTCTCTCTCTCTCTCTCTCTCTCTCTCTCTCTCTCTCTCTCTCTCTCTCTCTCTCTCTCTCTCTCTCTCTCTCTCTCTCTCTCAGATTTTGGGCTCATTATGAAACAAAGCAGGAATCGCCAACATTGACAATAAGGAGCTGTCTCGTTTGGGGCTGAAGTCGAGGCTCCAGTTACTTAGAAAGAGAAGGAGGGGGAGAAGAAAGGAGGAGGAGCAGGAGTGAAAGGATGGAGCATGCTCACAGTCTGCTCCTGGACGAGGAGGCCTGCAGCCAGCTGGGGGAGCACCAAAGGGCCGAGTTTGTCTTCGAGTGGCTCCGCTATCTGAAGAAGCTCCTTCCTGCAGCCGACAGGGTAGGAGGAAAAGAGAAGGGTAGGGGTGGCAGAGGAGAGGGCGGGCGAGATTAGAAGAAGAGGAAGCGTAGGGTGAGAGGAGAAGAGGGAAATGGGTATTTAGGGCAAAAGGGAAGGGTTAGCAGGTAAGATCCATCAAGGTGAGGAGGATAGAGGTGTGGTGGGGAGGAACAAGAGAAGTATAGAGTCTGGAGGTGATGAGACGGGGGAGAGGGATGATGGGGTGGAGCGGCAGGCAGGCAGGCAGTGGATGAGAGAGGTGAGGAATATAATACTTATACTAATCATGTGTGGGTGTGGGTGTGTTTGTGTTTCAGGCGGATGTGAAAAAGAACCAGAAGCGTTTGGTTGAGCAGCTGACTTCAGTTCTGACAGGCTCCCCAGGCCCTCCGACACGTTGGGTGTTGGCTGACTGCCTGGCCCTGCTCTACAAGCTAGGGGACTCCCTCTCTTCCAGTCTCACTGTCGACAAATGCAATGACATCATTCGCAGCAAAGATGACTCTCCCAGCTTCCTGCCCACAAGACTGTGAGAACTGGAAAACAAGCACTAATTAGAAACACATGTCTATAACCACCTGCAGTCAGAGTAACCCACAATAGCAGGACAATATATAATGTAGTTCAGGAATTTGTTTGTTGAAAACTTCAGACATCTCCAGCTACTGTATGAGAATAATCAAAACTCCAATCAAAAGAAATTAAACTCCAACTGATGTCACCTTTTCGTGTCACATTCCGTATATAAATAGTTGGGAGTTATTAATAGTTCTTTCAAAGCATATCTCAATATGATTCCGAATGAGCCTAGTGATGTAACTGTGTGTGTGTTTAATCCCAGGGCTGCCATTGCCTGTCTGGGCACCCTCTATGAACAGCTGGGTCGCATGCTGGTCAACTCCTTCAAAGAGACCCTGGGGAACCTGCTTAAGGCCATGAAGAATGCAGAGGTGGGTGTTAGTGAGGAGGCTGGTGCAGGTGGTCGTGATGATGGTGGAAATGATGAGGAAGGTGGATGCTGATGGTATGGATGATGGTTACCATAGTGATGATGGTTACCTTAGTGATGATGACCCCTGTCCCCTCTGCTCTAGTCCCAGGGCCGCTATGAGATCATGCTAAGCACGGAGAAGATCCTGCGTGGGCTTGGCGTGAGCGCCGTCCCATGTCACAGGGACATCTACAAGGCCACGCGCATGTGTCTGACTGACCGCTCCATGGCTGTGCGCTGCGCTGCCGCCAAGGTAGCAAGCCCACCCACTGTGTTGACTTTGATGAAGCGCTTCACATGTTTGCATTGCTGTGATTATATTTTCTGTATGTTCAGTATCTTTCAGTTTAATTGTGACTGTGTAAAATCAGTGTCCTTCATGTTATTGTGGTCGAGATACTTACCTATGGTCAGTTCTCTAACAGACGCATGTATAACTGACACTCACTGTCTGCTAATCATCAAACCCATAATGGTTTAACTGTTGGTATTGTCTCCAGTGTTTCTAGCTTAATGTTGCTGTTGTGGTCTCTCCTGTGTCTTGCTATCTGGCTTAATGTTGCTGTTGTGGTCTCTCCAGTGTCTTGCTATCTGGCTTCATGTTGCTGTTGTGGTCTCTCCAGTGTCTTGCTATCTGGCTTAATGTTGCTGTTGTGGTCTCTCCAGTGTCTTGCTATCTGGCTTCATGTTGCTGTTGTGGTCTCTCCAGTGTCTTGCTATCTGGCTTAATGTTGCTGTTGTGGTCTCTCCAGTGTCTTGCTATCTGGCTTCATGTTGCTGTTGTGGTCTCTCCAGTGTCTGCTGGAGCTACAGAGGGAAGCAGTGTTCCTGTGGACCTCAGAGCTGGAGAACGTAGCCACGCTCTGCTTCAGGGCCTTCGAGGGCTCCAACTATGACGTGAGAGTGGCTGTAGCCCGGCTCCTGGGAACCTTGCTCGCCACGGCCGTGGAACCCAAACAGCCCACCGGTAGGTTCCAATACAACCCGCACAGACGTCTGTAAGAACCAGAACATCTGGGTGACGCTGCACATAATGGAAGAACCAGCTAGCAATAATGCGTTCATTTTTATGACCACTATCATCAACCACTGAGCTATACCCACCCCACCCCAGCAGATGCATTAGCAGCCTTTTCCTGGATGACTGAGGAGTGTTTGTGTCTGTAGACCTGGCTTCTTGACCGCCATGTTGTCTTGTTCATTTAAATGACTTGGTTTCCCGGACAATGCTTCAGTGTGTTTGTGTGTTCTCCACCCCTGAACCAGCAGCCCTCAGGCAGAGCTCCAAGCGGACCTCGTTGGAGGAGGTGATGGACCTGCTGACAGGTGGTTTCCTGCGAGGGGGGGCTGGCTTCCTGCGGGCCAGTGGAGACATGCTGAAGGGAACAAGCTCTGTCAGCAAGGACATCAGGATAGGTGTCACTCAGGTATGCGTTCTAGAACCCCACTAGTGTAGCACTCCTAACCCCTACCACTAGCCTGTACTAGGCCCCATCACATTGACCTGATAAGTACTGTGCAAAAGGCAATCTTTGACCAGAATATTGTCTCAAATATACGAATTTTTCTTGTCTTCTGTATTTGTGCAGCCGTATAAAAGTGCAATGTTGCAATGTTTTTTTTGTTTTAAATCTTTTAATTCCATAATTTCTTATAAACGTTTGATTTATTTTTAAATATCTATATTTTTTTGCACAGCATTGTACATGACTTACTGTACTGTTTCTAACCCCTTCATCCATTACTTCCTCTCTAACACCCATCTCTCCTTCCATCTTCCCAGTCTTGCGTGGTGTTTATTTCCTGTCTGGGCGGAGCCTGGCTGGAGGCCAACTTCCCCATGCTCCTGTCTCTGCTGATGGAGCTGGTGTCCCACGGCCGCGCCACACAGACGCCCGGCGACGCCGTGGTTTGCCGACGCTGCGTGTCCTTTGTGCTGCGTGCCAGCCTGGGCTCCCTGCTGGGGGAGAAGGCCCAGACCGCCGCTGCCAAGGAGATCTGCCAGGCCGTCAGCAGGCAGAAGAGAGCCATAGGTGAGGTGCCCTGCTAGAGGGAGTCAGATGGCTGAGCGGTTAGGGAATCGGGCGACTAATCAGAAGGTTGCCGGTTGACTGTCTGAATGAGCTTGATTCAACACTACACAAAAAGCACTGGCAGAAAAATGATGTCGCCGTCAGTCGTTGAGAGGCTTCTCTTAAGATGGGATTTAGAAGCCAGACCATACATGAATGCTCACTGGACTTGGGGAGTTTAATCATCCCATTTTCTTAACGGACAAAATAAAGGCACACCCAGCTGTGTGGCAGATCACCGTGTTTGGGGATTAACGATGTGGTCTCCTCTAAGATGCGGCGATGAGTGATGGGAACATGGAGACTCGGGTCAGCCCCGCTGACGTGGCGGCCAGTCAGCATGTCCTGGTGTGTGCCCTGCTGGAGCTGGGAAGTCTGGTACAGGGACTGGGGTCCACCGCAGCCCCACTCATCACCGACGCCAGCACGGGTGATTAAACACACACACACACAAACACACACACAAATATCCTGGTGTTTTGGGAGGAAGAACACCAGGATGAAGCAGAAACGTTTGCTTGCACAAACATCCATTTCCTGAGATAGATTACTGTTATATTGTTGATAGATAAAATTGTATTCTGCTGAGTCTGTAACAGGATAGAGAGACAGGGAAGGGGAGCAAGAGTGATTGAAGGCAGAGTAGGGACAGACTGAGAGAGCAGGAGAGGAGAAGCGTGACACAGCGGAGTGGAGATGACACGTGGCTAGAATAGGGTGTCAGAGTTCTGCAGAATCAGCTTTCTCAGCGACAAAGAACATTGGTGTTTATCTTTTATCTTTATCCATGGCCTGCATGTTAAGGATACGTGGAGGAACAGAGATCAATACCAGAGACACTGTAGATGGAGAGAATCTACGACTTTAACCTTTAACACTTTACATATTGTGTGTGTGTGTGTGTGTGTGCGCATTCCTCTGTCCCCCCTCCAGCCCTGCTGGACACGGTCATCTCCGTCTTGCTCCACCCCAGCGCGTCAGCTCGTCTCGCTGCTGCCTGGTGTTTGCGCTGCGTTGCCGTGGCGATGCCGTCCCAGGTTGCCGTGCTACTGGACCGCTGCACCGAGAGGCTCGCCGCCCTCAAGTCCTGTCCCGAGGCTGTGGCCGGGTACAGTGGCGCCATCGCCGCCCTGCTGGGTGCCGTGCAACACTGCCCTCTGGGCATCCCCCACACTAGAGGACAGGTAGGACAGGGAACGACACCACCGCATGCTCTTACGGCTACGCTTTGGACCCTGTTGAAGAACTCTGTGTGTGTGTCCAGGTGGTGCTAGGCCTGGCTGAGGACCTCCTCCGCTCAGCCACTCAGAACAGTCGGATCTCCATCCCGAGGACTCAGGCTGGCTGGCAGCTGCTTACTGCTCTCTGTACCCTTGGTGTGTACAACACACACACACACACACTATTATTCTCTTCAGACGTTGTTAATGTGTGAGTGGCGTACAATGCACAGTTTTACTCTTCAGACGTTGTTAATGTGTGCGGTCCTCAGGCCCAGCGGTGGTGGAGCACCACCTGCCCAGGCTGCTGCTTCTGTGGAGGTGTGCCTTCCCGCCCTCCATCAGGGAGCTGGACATGGAGCTCCGTCGTGGGGACTACTTCACCTGGCAGGTCACCCTGGAGGGCCGCGCTGGAGCGCTCTGCGGTGAGAGAGCGCCGGGCCCTCGTTCCTGCGTGGCACACGAAGCTCCCTGTGTGTGTGTCGTGTGAAGATTCACCTTGGTTTAGGATGACCACTGACCTTTTTTGTGCGACCTCTCCTGCAGCTATGAGAAGCCTGGTCGCTCACTGCCCGGACCTTCTCACCGATGATGTCATCAGCCGGATGCTCACTCCATTGGCCTGCGCCGTGGCACTGCTCACCAAGTGAGTCTCTCATTGGTTGGTTCCCTCACATAGGAGCTAATGGGATTGGCTCCATCACACGAAGGGAATATCCTGTCTGAGGATACAGTGGGGTTGCTGAGGTTTGCACAGCTAACCGGGAAAGGAGCTAAAAGTAGCAGATGAGATCGATAAACACTTGGAGGGCTGCCAGAATCTCACTTAACCCCTAATTAAAGATGTGTACTGAAGGACAGAGCCTTTAAAATGAGATCTCATGCATGTTCCCAGGGTACCTTCTCTCATCAAGTCCTATGGGAATCAGATAAAGGCGTCGTCCGTGGTCTTCAGACTGAGAGTGTACGAGATCCTGGCTCTGCTGCCTCCAAAGATCTATGAAGGTGAGTCTTTGTGTGTGGGTGCATACTCTCCTTATTGATCTCCTTGGAAGATCAGAAGTTTTAACAGTCCTGTTGGGAGTCAAGGTCGGTCTCAGTCCTCCTAGTGAGATGCAGGTTCACCTGTGTGTTCTCCTGGTGAGATGCAGGTTCTCCTGTGTGTTCTCCTGGTGAGATGCAGGTTCTTCTGTGTGTTTTCCTGGTGAGATGCAGGTTCTCCTGTGTGTTCTCCTGCAGAGAGTTTTGGGGTGGTGGTGAAGCAGCTGGTGTTGGACCTCACAGCCCAGGAGAACTCTGGCTGTTCGGAGCTCACTCTGATCCCCCCCCTCTGCCACGCCCAGGACCTGGCTCTGCTGGGGCCCGCGCTGCAGGACATGGACCAGAGATACATAGAGGAGCAGGTGTGTCTGTGCACTGTGTGTGTGTGTGTTCGCTTCTGGGAGTCATAGGAGTGTGAGGGTGGAAGTGTAGGTTTTGGTGTGCGCGTGTGTGTGTGTGACCTAATACCACTCTCTTCCTGCCACTCTGTCCCAGCTGCATGGCAGCAGTGTTGGAGGAGGTACTCTGGAGTACGACCCCTTCACCATCAGTCTGAAGCAGGAGGAAGTGCCCGCCCCCCTGCCCCCTGCAGCCGCCCTCACCTCTGCTGCCGTCCAGCTGTTTGGAGTCATCTTCCCCCACATCATCATCCCTCAGAGGTCTGTGTGTCTCAGACTCAATCCTCAGCCCCTGCCTTCCCAAATCATCATCATTCTCCCTCTAGACTTCAGCAGTAGTGACACATTAGTGACACACTCCGTTAGGGAGATCTCTATGGAAGCAAATCAGTGCCATAATGTTTTGAATTTTTCAAGGCATTGAATACTTAATATTGAAAGGTAAACAACACTGAATTCTCATCTGAATATATTTCAATGTAAAATAAAATTCAGGTTGCTCAAATTCGAGCCTAAAAAATTAGATCTTAAAAAATTCTACCATAAAAAATTCGACCCTATCAAATTGGATCCAAAAATTTTCCAGCTGAAAATTTTCCAGCTGAAAAAAATCGAGCCTATAAAAATTGAGCCTCAAAAATTTGAGCCTATCAAATTCCATCTGAAAAAATTCCATCTGAAAAAATTCCAGCCTATCAAATTTGAGCCTATCAAATTCGAGCCTATCAAATTCGAGCCTATCAAATTCCAGCTGAAAAAATTCCAGCCTATCAAATATGAGCCTATCAAATTCGAGCCTATCAAATTCGAGCCTCAAAAATTTGACCCTATCAAATTCGAGCCGAAAATTTTCCAGCTGAAAAAAATCGAGCCAAAAAAATGCGACTCTCAAAAATTCGAGTCTATCAAATTCGAGCCGGACATTTTCCAGCTGGAAAAATTCGAGCCGAAAAATAGAGCCTTAAAAATTCGACCCTCAAAAATCAAATTATCAAATTCCATCTGAAAAAATTCCAGCTGAAAAAATTCCAGCTGAAAAAATTCCAGCCTATCAAATTTGAGCCTATCAAATTCGAGCCTATCAAATTCCAGCTGAAAAAATTCCAGCTGAAAAAATTCCAGCCTATCAAATATGAGCCTATCAAATTCGAGCCTATCAAATTCGAGCCTCAAAAATTTGACCCTATCAAATTCGAGCCGAAAATTTTCCAGCTGAAAAAAATCGAGCCAAAAAAATGCGACTCTCAAAAATTCGAGTCTATCAAATTCGAGCCGGACATTTTCCAGCTGGAAAAATTCGAGCCGAAAAATAGAGCCTTAAAAATTCGACCCTCAAAAATCAAATTATCAAATTCCATCTGAAAAAATTCCATCTGAAAAAATTCCATCTGAAAAAATTCCATCTGAAAAAATTCCAGCTGAAAAAATTCCAGCTGAACATTTTCCAGCCTATAAAATTCGACCCTCAAAAATTTAAGCTTATCAAATTCCAGTTTATCAAATTCCATCTTATTAAATTCCATCTGAAAAAATTCCATCTGAAAAAATTCCAGCTGAAAAAATTCCAGCTGAAAAAATTCCATCTGAAAAAAGTCGAGTCTATAAAATTTGAGCCTATCAAATTCGAGCCGAAAATTTTTCATCTGAAAAAAATCCAGCCTATCAAATTTGAGCCTATCAAATTCGATCTGAAAAAAATTGAGCCGAAAAATCGAGCCTTAAAAATTCGACCCTCAAAAATCTAATTATCAAATTCCATCTGAAAAAATTCCATCTGAAAAAATTCCAGCCGAACATTTTCCAGCCTATAAAATTCGACCCTCAAAAATGTAAACTTATCAAATTCCAGTTTATTAAATTCCATCTGAAAAAATTCCATCTGAAAAAATTCCAGCCTATCAAATTTGAGCCTATCAAATTCGAGCCTATCAAATTCCAGCTGAAAAAATTCCAGCCTATCAAATATGAGCCTATCAAATTCGAGCCTATCAAATTCGAGCCTCAAAAATTTCACCCTATCAAATTCGTGCCGAAAATTTTCCAGCTGAAAAAAATCAAGCCAAAAAAATGCGACTCTCAAAAATTCGAGTCTATCAAATTCGAGTCGGACATTTTCCAGCTGGAAAAATTCGAGCCGAAAAATAGAGCCTTAAAAATTCGACCCTCAAAAATCAAATTATCAAATTCCATCTGAAAAAATTCCATCTGAAAAAATTCCAGCTGAAAAAATTCCAGCCTATCAAATTTGAGCCTATCAAATTCGAGCCTATCAAATTCCAGCTGAAAAAATTCCAGCTGAAAAAATTCCAGCTGAAAAAATTCCAGCTGAAAAAATTCCAGCTGAAAAAATTCCAGCCTATCAAATATGAGCCTATCAAATTCGAGCCTCAAAAATTTAACCCTATCAAATTCGAGCCGAAAATTTTCCAGCTGAAAAAAATCGAGCCAAAAAAATGCGACTCTCAAAAATTCGAGTCTATCAAATTCGAGCCGGACATTTTCCAGCTGGAAAAATTCGACCCGAAAAATAGAGCCTTAAAAATTCGACCCTCAAAAATCAAATTATCAAATTCCATCTGAAAAAATTCCATCTGAAAAAATTCCAGCTGAAAAAATTCCATCTGAAAAAATTCCAGCTGAAAAAATTCCAGCTGAAAAAATTCCAGCCTATCAAATTCGAGCCTATCAAATTCCAGCTGAAAAAATTCCAGCTGAAAAAATTCCAGCTGAAAAAATTCCAGCTGAAAAAATTCCAGCCTATCAAATATGAGCCTATCAAATTCGAGCCTCAAAAATTTGACCCTATCAAATTCGAGCCGAAAATTTTCCAGCTGAAAAAAATCGAGCCAAAAAAATGCGACTCTCAAAAATTCGAGTCTATCAAATTCGAGCCGGACATTTTCCAGCTGGAAAAATTCGAGCCGAAAAATAGAGCCTTAAAAATTCGACCCTCAAAAATCTAATTATCAAATTCCATCTGAAAAAATTCCTGCAGAAAAAATTCCAGCTGAAAAAATTCCAGCTGAAAAAATTCCAGCTGAAAAAATTCCAGCTGAACATTTTCCAGCCTATAAAATTCGACCCTCAAAAATTTAAGCTTATCAAGTTCCAGTTTATCAAATTCCATCTTATTAAATTCCATCTGAAAAAATTCCATCTGAACATTTCCAGCTGAAAAAAGTCGAGTCTATAAAATTTGAGCCTATCAAATTCGAGCCGAAAATTTTTCATCTGAAAAAAATCCAGCCTATCAAATTTGAGCCTATCAAATTCGAGCTGAAAAAAATTGAGCCGAACATTTTCCAGCTGAAAAAATTCCAGCTGAAAAAATTCCATCTGAAAAAAGTCGAGCCTATAAAATTTGAGCCTATCAAATTCGAGCCTATCAAATTCGAGCCGAAAAATCGAGCCTTAAAAATTCGACCCTCAAAAATCCAATTATCAAATTCCAGCTGAAAAAAGTCGAGTCTATAAAATTTGAGCCTATCAAATTCGAGCCGAAAATTTTTCATCTGAAAAAAATCCAGCCTATCAAATTTGAGCCTATCAAATTCGAGCTGAAAAAAATTGAGCCGAAAATTTTCCATCTGAAAAAAAATTATCCCCAAAAAATCGAACCTATCAAATCCGAGCCAAAAAATCGAGCCTATAAAATTCGACCCTCAAAAATTTAAGATGAAAAAATTCCATCTGAAAAAATTGGAGCCTATCAAATTCGAGCCTATCAAATTCGAGCCGAAAATTTTCCAGCTGAAAAATTCGAACCAAAAAAAATTGACCCTCAAAAATTCGAGCGTATCAAATTCGAGCCGAACACTTTCCAGCTGAAAAAATGTTTCAGCTGAAAAAATTCGAGCCAAAAATAATCGACCCTCAAAAATTCCAGCCTATCAAATTCGAGCCGAAAATTTTCCTGCTGAAAAAAAATTGGCCCAAAAAAATCGAGCCTATCAAATTCGACCCTCAAAACTTTGACCCTATCAAATTCGAGCCGAAAAATTTCCAGCTGAAAAAATTAGACCCAAAAAAATTCGAGCCTATCAACTTCGCGCCGAACATTTTCCAGCTGAAAAAATTCGAGCCAAAAAATTCGAGCCAAAATAATTTGACCCTCAATTTGAGTCTATAAAATTAGACCCGAAAAATTTGAGTCTATAAAATTAGACAACAAGCTCAATTGCTCTACCTGTCCTTGATATCCCGGATGTTAAAAATCTGATTTTTTTAAGCTTGGAATTTTTCGGGTCGAATTTGATAGGGTAGAATTTTTTATGGTAGAATTTTTTAGGATCTCATTTTTTTGGCTCGAATTTGAGCAATCTGAATTTTATTTTGACATGAAATATATTCAGATGACAATTAAGTGTTGTTTACATTTCGTGTTGTTAAAAGTATTCGATGCCTTTTAAAATTCAAAACATTATGGCACTGATTTGCTTAAGGATTTTTCCCCCAAACTATTTTCCAAAAATATTTTTGAAATTTTTCATTGGTTTGGCGACCCACCTGTAGCCTAGCAGATAACAGATTCCCCCGCGAGTCCGCGACCCAACAGGTTGGGAATCGCTGCACTAGACCACATGACACTACCAGACTGTCATACTTCAACATCGTGACAAATTTGTTAATCGCTCTTTTTCCTTCTCATTCACTCTCTCATTCCCCTCCTTTGTCATATATCAGGAGTCAGATTCTGGAGCAGTTCATTGAGACGGTGACTCAACTTAAGGGAGTCAGACAGCAGATCGTCCAGACCCATGTCTCTGCTGCCCTCTGCAGTGTTCTGAAGGTACTGCATGCTGCCTCTCTGTGGGTACATTTACATTTATTCATTCAGCAGACGCTTTTATCCAAAGTGACTTCCAAGAGAGAGCTTTACAAAAAAATCATAAACAACGAGATAGCCCCAAACATTTATTTTCAACATTTCAAAACTTTGTAGAAAATATTTTTCAAATATTTGACATTAGTCTTTTACACTGAGAACACATGGGGGACAGATTTCCCTGGAGGCCTGAGTCCTGGAAAAAACTTTTGGTAGCTTGAAAAAACATGGTAACAGACAAGACTAATCAAACTAACCCTTCCCACAACCTCCCTCCCTCCACCTCTCTCTCTCCCTCCCTTCCCCCTTCCCCCCTCCCCCCCAGCTTCTGGGCTCTAGTCGAGGTACGCTTGGTCCTGAGGAGGTGCGGCGTCCTGCTCTGGCTCTCCTGGTGGGGGCGCTAGAGAGCAGCAGCTCTGTGCTGCGCTGCATGGCGGCCGAGGGCCTGGCTCGCCTGGTGCAGGTGGTCAACGACCCGGGCTTCACCGTCTCCATGACGCTGAGCAGCTTTGACAAGTTAGTAGCCACCTTCTCACTACACACACACAGTCTAACCTGCGTTACCGTCAAATATTTGTACCTGACAAATTGGTCACATACAGACATATGCAAGAACTGGGATGGGAGCAGGTTAGGTTTTGTGGATTCGATTCTGATCTCCCTGGGCTGGTTGTGTCCCCCAGACTGAAGAGTGCCAGGGACGCGGTGACCCGCACAGGGTCATGCTCTGGCCCTGGGGACTGTCTATAGGTATGCAGGGGGCATCAGCTCACCCCAGCATCTCAGTGCCTGCGTGGGCATCCTCTTCACCCTCTCCCAGGACAGCACCTCACCTGAAGTCCAGGTACAACGCAGAAGACGACATTAGATTTGATCTAGACAGAATTGTACGTGTTTAGTCCCTTTTTACAAGCATCGTCATCGAGGGGCTTCACGTACGCCCACAGAACTGCACCTAAACCAGCCCAATGATGTGTCTGTGCTCCATATAAATACAAACACAATTGTGTAAAAAAAATATACAAAGTTTGGACACATTTTACCTTTCAATTCAAGGGAAATGTGTCAACTTTTGACTGGTACTGTATATATATGATATAATAAAAATACCCATGCACAATGTTGACCAGCATGTGTATGTGCTCCATGCCAGATGTGGGCTCTTCACTCCCTGTCCATGGTGATGGACCTGGCTGGTCCGCTGTACCACAGCCACCTGGAGGCCAGCTTCACCCTAGTCCTTCGCCTGCTGCTCTCCATCCCTCCCACACACGTAGAGGTGCACCAGAGCCTGGGGAGATGCCTCAACTCCCTCATCACCTCCCTCGGCCCAGACCTGCAGGGTAGGGGACCCGCTATAGTGCTCACTACAACAGTTAACAGGGCTCAGGCAGCAGTTGTTTAGTATTTGATATGTTGATATGAAGACTAATGTGTAGGTTTGAGTTCGAGATGTTGGCGCTAATCCTTAAGGTTGTATGTGTCTGTGTGTGTGTGCGTCTGTGTGCGTGTGTGTGTGCATGGGTGTCTGCGTGTGTGTGTGTGCGTGTCTGTGTGTGTGTGTCTGTGTGTGTGTGTCTGTGTGTGTGTGTGTATGTATGTGTCTGCTGTCCCAGGTGAGGGCGCATGCGTCTCTGTCCTGCGGGCCTCGTGCCTGGTGGGCTGTGAAGTGATGCAGGACAGCCCAGACTGTCTCGTCCAGGCGCAGGCCATCTCCTGTCTGCAGCAGCTCCACATGTTCGCGCCGCGACACGTCAACCTGGCCAGCCTGGTCCCCACCCTCTGTGTGAGTAACGCCCCAGAACACTCACCCCACCCTCCAGAGAAACCCAGAGATGACACAGCCATTTATTGCCCTGCTCCGTTTTAGTGTTGCTCTACGTAGATGACAGTGTTATATATGTTCTGTCCCATGCAGGAGATCATGTTGGATTATTCTATGTTGGTAGGTCTCCTCTTCCTTCTGCAGGACCCGCTGATTCCGTTCTTAATCTGTTGCTGACACTGGCTTTTTGTTGTTGTTATTATTTCTGTACTCACCACAAGGCTGATTTTGACTGTGTTTGAGTTTCTGTTCTCTGTTGTGTTTTAACTAACCTGAGGAGCTGCCTGGCTGCCACAGCCGACCCCCATAGATGATGTACAGTCCAAACCAGCAACACAGTGTTGGCTACAACTAACTATACATTCACATATATACACTTACATTTGATTAATTTAGCAGGTGCTTTTATCCAAAGTGACTTTAAATAAATGCAAGAACTAGGAAAGGACAGGGTTAGGTTTTGTGGATAGTTTGTGTAATATGGGCAGTTTGTTCGTTGTGTACCATCTATGGGGGACCCTCAATATATTTTTGTGGAATATTCTGGTGAAACTAAAAACAAAACTGTTGTCCTGTTCTAAACTTCCTTTTCCTTGGTTCTCTGGGTTTGGTCTGTTTGTGAATACTGGGTTATGTTGTTTATCTGTTAAGAGACGTTTTAAATCCCTGGTCCTTGTTTGATTGGCACTTTCTACTTTACAACAATTATTTATTATAACACATCCCAACAGCGATCCCGTTAATATGTTCCAGCATGCGTGTTTGTTAATGTTTAAATACGTCCTAGCATGAGAAAGCCGCACTGCTGTGCTTAGTTTGTCAGCTGTTGTGATGTGTGTGTGTGTGTGTGTGCAGGTAAACCTGTGTAGTTCCTACCTGTCCCTGCGCCGTGCCGTGGTAGCCTGCCTAAGACAACTGGCCCAGAGGGAGGCGCTAGAGGTGTCTGAGCACGCCATCGCTCTGGTGAAGGAGCTGCCACGCAGAGACAACACACAGCTGGGTGAGTGGGCGTCTGTGTCGGGACTCACAACTACAGCCATTCATGTTTAGTCATTTAGCAGACGCTCTTATCCAGAGAGACTAACACTATGTAAAGGGACATTCCCCCCCCCGAGGCAAGTAGGGTGAAGTGCCTTGCCTCAAGGACACAACTTCATTTGCAAGGCCGGGAATCGAACCGGCAACCTTACACTGTGATTACAATGTTGTTACACTGTTATTACAATGTTGTTATACTGTGATTACACTGTGAGGTTGCCGGTAACCTTCTGCTTAATCAGGAGGTCATCAGCCATCTGACCCGCCAGCAATACAAACAAAACAAAACACCCACAGTCGACCTGACTGGTAATCTCCTCCACTCAGATGTGACCATTAAGGAGGTGGGCCTAGAGGGGGCTCTGTTCAGCCTGCTGGACCGGGAGTCGGACCCCCGTCTCCGCAGGGACATCCAGGAGACGCTTGTCCACATGATGGGGTCCATCTCAGCTGGCAAGCTGTCCCACTGGCTCAAACTCTGCAAGGACGTCCTCTCTGCGTCTGCAGGTCAGTGGAAGCCTACGTGGAACACCAGGGGGATACTGTGAACCTACTGGGGTGTGCCTTTATCACCTTTTATATGAATGAAATTGTGTCAGAAGTGCCAGCTGGAGATAAATCGAACTTACCCTCAATACTATTTTGAGGAGTTTTATCGGGCCCTGTATGTACAAAGCTCTGCTTGTGTTACTTTTAACCTGACATGGGTGTGCTTGTGTGTGTGTCTCAGACTCCCGTGCCCCAGTGGAGACCACCCAGGAGGAGGAGGGAGAGAAGGACGACGACGACGTCTTCCACGCCAAGTCGGACTCCAGCGGGCCCTTCACCAACCTGCGCTGGTCCACGCGCGTCTTCGCCGTGGAGTGTGTGTGCCGCATCATCGCCCAGTGCGAGCACGGAAACCCCGCCCACTTCGACATGGCACTCGCCCAAGAGCTCCGCCTTCACGAGTCCACTGGTGAGTCTGGTAGAGTTCCCTCTACAGAACCTTCCTTCCTTGGCAAGCCCAGAAGATTAGAGGCATAACACGTATTACGACTGGGGACACCACACATGCATAAACAGTACCTGGCTAAACCTCTCACCTGTCCCACCCTCGTCATCTCTCAGACTTCCTGGTTCTCCACCTGGGCGACCTGGTGCGCATGGCGTTCATGGCTGCCACCGACCACAGCGAGCAGCTGCGTCTGTCCGGCCTGCAGACCCTCCTGGTCATCATCCGCAGGTTCTCCTCCATCCCGGAGCCCGAGTTCCCCGGCCACGTGATCCTGGAGCAGTACCAGGCCAACGTAGGAGCTGCCCTCAGACCTGCCTT
This sequence comes from Mallotus villosus, assembly GCA_903064625.1. Taxonomy (NCBI): domain Eukaryota; kingdom Metazoa; phylum Chordata; class Actinopteri; order Osmeriformes; family Salangidae; genus Mallotus; species Mallotus villosus. The sequence goes on from CAEFZP010000779.1 coordinate 274,540, forward strand.
CACCCCTGACGCTCCGCCCCATGTCACAGCTAAAGCATGCCAGGTGGGTGAGGCTTCCGCCGTCTGTCAGGGTCTACAGCGAGGGGTCTACAGCGAGGGGTCTACAGCGAGGGGTCTACAGCGAGGGGTCTACAGCGAGGGGTCTACAGCGAGGGGGTCTCCAACCCTGGTTCACGAATCCAGCACACCTGATTCCCCTGGTCTACAGGATCCATAACGGGGGAAAGGTCGTTTTGGATTGTCGCTCGTTCAATGATTGAGCTGAACATGGTTGCATGTGTGCCTCCAGGTGTGCAGTGCGTGGATCGCCAGCGGCGTGGTGAGCGACCTGAAGGACCTGCGCCGTGTGCACCAGCTGCTGGCATCCTCGCTGATCAAGGTGCAGGCTGGGAAGGAGACGCCGAGCCAGCTGTACAATGAGGCCACCGCTACCATGGAAACGCTGGCTGTGCTCAAGGCCTGGGCAGAGGTAGGGGGTCGGTGGATGGGTGGGTGGAATTGTGGGTGGTTGGTTGATGGTCGCTCTGAGTCTAAATGTACATTTATTTACATTTATTCATCTAGCAGACACTTTTATCCAAAGCGACTTCCAAGAGAGAGCTTTACAAAAGGTGCATAGGTCAATGATCGTAAACAACGAGAAAACATTGCGGGAAGCCCAAAACCCTAAATGCATCCCCTCTTCTTCCCCACCCAGGTGTACATTGTAGCTGTGCAGACTAGCAGACAAAAGGAGAGTTCTGATAGGTTGGCTGACCCGGCTGGACCCCCTCCGTCCAGTGAGGGCTCAGTATCTGGAGCTGGGGTGGCAGGGCTGCTGAACCTAGTTCAGTCAGACCTGGGCACGCTGAGCCGTCTGTGGATGGCAGCACTACAGGACTACGCCCTGCTGACCCTCCCCCAAGACTACAATTCCCAGCTTCCTGCCGCAGGTACAACCAAGTAGGGTGAAGTGCCTTGCCCAAGGACACGTCATTTTACACGGACGGGAATTGAACTGGCAACCTTCTGATTAATAGCCCGACTCCCTAACCGCTCAGCCATCTGACCCCCTTTGTTCTAGGTGGTTCTTTCTACACGGCAGAGACGGTGGAAGAGGCCCGCCCGCACTACAGCTGCTCGTGGGCACCGCTGCTCCACGCCACGGCGCTCTGGCTCCACAGCACCGGCTTCATCATGGTGGACGACGGCCCCGCCATCCTGTCCAGACCCGTCACCCCCACCTCCATGGGGCAGTCCACCTCCCTGGCCAGTGTCAAGTCCCCCGAGGACGTCAGCTCAGACCGCCTGAACCTCATATTAGGTACGATCCTGCCCACTTTAACTGTCCTCACCCTAACCTCCCCTTTAACTGTTCAATATCCTCTCCTTAACCTCCCCTTTATCTGTTCAATATCCTCTCCTTAACCTCCCCTTTATCTGTTCAATATCCTCACCTTAACCTCCCCTTTAACTGTTCAATATCCTCACCTTAACCTCCCCGTTAACTGTTCAATATCTTCACCTTAACCTTCACTATCTAAATCAAGATGCGTCTTACTCATTTATGTCTGTGTGATGAATCAAACATGTTTTTCTCTTTTGAAAGGTATCAGTGTGGAGTTCCTGTGCTCGCCCCACTCCCAGGACCAGATGGAGAACATCAGTTCCTGTCTGCTCGCCCTGCAGGCTCTATTGGACGTCTCCTGGCCACGGGCCAAGTTCGGCAGCGACCAGGTAGAGATGCGTACCTGCCGTCTCTAAACACCAGCACAGCCGAGGCTGGCCTTACTGAGCACTCAGGAGTTAGGTGGCGTGTGTAAACTCCTGTGTTTCCTGCTGGTTTTCAGGATATGAGTGTGGAGCTACTCAACGTGCTCCACAGGCTGATGGTGACACGGGAGGGTCCTGAAGTCCAGCTGGCCGTTATGGAGCTGGTCAGACAGGTGGTCACTGCCCAACAGGAGCACGTGAAGGAGAAACGCCACAGCGCAGAGGGTACGCAGCTAGCTGGTTCTTCACCGTCGTTAATCAAGCACACATCGCCGTCCTTCTAATCCTGCCTCTGTTCCTCTCAGTGGATGACGGGGCAGCAGAGAAGGAGACGGTTCCCGAGTTCGGCGAGGGGCGTGACACAGGCGGGCTGGTCCCGGGGCGGTCGCTGGTGTTCGGAGCTCTGGAGCTGTGTCTGTGCGTTCTGGTCCGGAAGCTTCCGCAGCTCAGCCCCAAGCTGGCCGGCACCAGCCCCTCGGGCCCCGGTGGCTCCGTCTGGACCCTGACGGACAGCGACTGTGAACTGGTGACCTCCGCCCTCGCCATTCTGTCTGACCTGCCCTCCATCTGCTCCCCAGAAGGTAGCGTGACACACACACACACTCATGCTTGCGCACACACAAACCTGTGAACAAAGTAGGGCCATAAGCAAATACGTTTGAGTGAATCCGTGAAAAGATTGTCTCCAATACTAAATTCACAAGACCCAGATTAATCAGCAAAGTAAACTAGCCTTCCTACACACGATTAACACCCCTCTCTCTCGTTCTCTCCTTCCCAGGGAGTGTGTCCATCTTGCCCACGGTGCTCTATCTGCTGCTGGGGGTGCTGAAGGAGCTGGTGCAGCAGCCTGGAGGAGCCGGAGGTGCGGGGGCCTCGGGGTCTCCCAGGGGGACAGCTCCCCCAGCCTGGGCCCGGGGGGTGTGGAGGTCTGGGCCTGGTGGTCCAGGGGGCTCTGCAGGCCCTGAAGGCTGTCCTCTCCTCCCCCATGAGCAGGGCAGAGAAGAGCAGAGGGGCCTGGAGCCACCTTCTGCGCTGTGCTCTCGACACTCTGCTGGACTGCTGGGACTCAGGTACCATCATTTACCACACGCCTCCTTCGGGCAGAAACAAAAACACACACTCACGGTCACACATGACTTCATGAAGGTTATTAATAGCAAAGGACAGTAATCTTACAAGCTTTGAGACTTCCTTTGTTGCTGCTTGTATTTCCAGATCAGCCAGGGTGTGTGGTGGACGAGGTCAGCCTGTTGACAGCCTTGACCATCTTCCTGCTCACGGCCAGTCCTGAGGTGACTACGGCCGAGCCGCTCCATACACGCTGCATTCAGCGCTTCAGAGCCTGTCTGGAAGCCAAGGACCACACGGTAGGATAAAGCTTTGAGCCCACTGAATCCAAACTCTGAGGTTCATAATAATAATAATAATATTATGTTTAATTTTCATAGCGCCTTTCCCGAGCTCAAGGTCGTTTTACAATGGTAATACAGTACAGAAACATGGACAAACGCTAAAAAAAAGGTTGTTCAGTTGTTGCTCCAATACCTGCTCTGGGTGGTTTGACCTGTGCACCTGACCCCGATGAGCCTGGAGGGGGTCTGACTAGATCAGCAGCATTCCTCAGACACTGACCTCAGTGACCTGTTCTAAAAATAACTTAGTAAAACGTGAACTTGAGTTATGTAAACATGTTTTTGAGTTTGAGTTTCTACTGGAAAGCCTTTCTTTCAATAGAAAGAAAGCTGTAGAAAGAATATGCACCATGCATGTAAAGCACCTTAGCCAATGCAAATGCTTCTTTCTGTATTAGAAAGTATGTAAATCACATGGAAACCAGCACAAGGCTAATTTTCATTATGTCTGTGTCTCTCTACCTCTCTCTACCTCTCTCCTCCCTCTCTCTACCTCTCTCCTACCTCTCTCTACCTCTCTCCTCCCTCTCCAGGTGCAGAGCTGTAGCTACCAGTTGCTCACCTCTGTGTTCCAGAGCCAGGGCGGGGTGGGGGGGACCTACATTCAGGCGTTGGGGTCCTGCGTGGTACGACACCTCCAGGGGGTGGAGAAGAGGAGGCCCCAGAGCCCAGAGGAACTGCAGGCTGTCCAGGACGGTGTCCGGGCCTTGGAGGCCCTGGTCCTCGCTGCTGACGAGGCAAACCGTGAGTAGCTACCCAGGACAGGGGTTCCTTACAGAGGAGAACATTTTCTAAGGACCCCCCCCCATAATGATAACACCCTCTCAGCATACCCTTGGTGCTCTTAAATGGACACAATATTCTTGTTTTATGGTGCAAATGGTCACTCTTCCCTCACGTCTCCTTCATGTGTTTTTACTTCCAGGTCCACAGCTGGTAGCCATCTTGCTACCCATCCTCATCTCCTTCCTATTGGACGAGAACGCCCTGGGCTCCTCCCCGGCACCGGCTCGTTCCCTCCATGAGTGGTCTCTGAAGGACCTGATGCGTCTGGGCCCCCAGCACCCGTCTGTGTTCAAGGCCCTCATGGCCTCCTCCCCGCACCTCAAGGCCCGTCTGGAAGCTGCCGTCAAGGGCAACCAGGAGAGTCTGCACGCCAAGGCCTCCAGCACAGCCCACGGCCCCAGGAAGACCTCCCCCAGCATCCAGCTCAAAACCAACTTTCTGTGAAACCTAAAAGGGAATGAAGCTGACGTGAAGTAAACCCGACTCAGCCTAGCCCAGCCGGGCCTAGCTCAGCTCCTGCCATCCTCTAAAGCTCACTAGTGTAGGCCTTAATATCATTATCAAGTGATGCATGTTTGTGAGTTCAGAGCAGAGGACATTTTAGATCAAAAGATATTGGATAGGGGTAGGCAGGAAGTTGTCAATGAGCGCCACTTGCCCTATCACAGGGATGGGCGGGACTAAATGCGACTATATGACTGTAGGGTTTATCGTGTGAACTAGAGAAGGATTCGAGATGCAGGGATCATTATGTGGAGCAGATCGCCTTCATCAGTATATCACAGACTTGTCACTTTATCACATTAGGAAATGGCATTCACATATTGTTCCCCATGGCACAGATCACACACAGTGCAGTAAGTAGTGTCTAAGGGGTAAAGAGTAGCAATGTATAGAATAATCTCATGGTACAGGTAGTTGTAGGGTTTATGTGGCCAGTTTAACCTCTATGAGGGAGCAATGGTGTAAAGACAATGTCATCATTCTCAGATCACCTTCCTCTATATGCATGTTCCAGCTCCAGCAGTGAACATCTTAAGAAGTCATTTGCCAGGCAAGCCACAGAAGTGGCTCGTACCTGTGCACTTGGAACCACTCACTGGTATCGTGGTACAGTAATAGTTCTTTGCTGAGTGGAAACATGACAGATCTGTAGCTTCCATCTTTATAAGTTCCTAGTACTTAATTCTCAGACAGTACTACTCTACTATGCCAGCCAACAAAGATGTTTAATGCTCCAGACTGTTAGAGCACATTAACAGCTTAGCAGTAACAAGATGTCATCAAGCGTCATACTGTAGACTTGAATCATTATAGTAACTATGCAGTATTAAGGGTTATGAATAATAGAACAATAATAGCCATGTAAAAAGAACCTAATTCTTTATCCATGAATGTTTTTGTTTTGATATTTGAGACAAAAAATACCGTATCCACTCATAGAAGACGACTGTTAGCAGACAGAACTGCACTTATAACACTGTGTGATGGTCAGGCATTATACTCTCTTGCAGCTATCTGGTCATAATCTGACCACTATCATCATTAACATGATGGTCTGTAGAGGCTGCTTAAGGATGGGGTTGGTAGCATGAATTACTTTATCATCACAACATCTTTGGCTTAATCTGTTATTTCTTGTTTTAGGATAACTCGAGATGAATTTGTTTGAATTCATGTACTGTATGGATGAACGCTATCTCCTCTAAACAGAGGCTTTGATCAAAAGCATTGGCTGTGGAATGTTTACTGAAGAGTGACGCTTTACCATAGTTACAGTTAATCATTGAATGATAGTCCAGTCACTAAAGTCAACACTAAAGTATGTATCTGCAATAATCAACATCGTCCTGCTGACAGCACTACAATAGATAGGACGATACTGTTATAATACTAAGCCTGTATATCATGAAGTGACTTGGCAATTGTTTTGTAAACTGTACAAATGAAAATATTGGTTGGATATTAACACATGATTTTCTAATGCCAGTGGGTGAATAAAGCCTAATTTTCTTTTAATCTCAGTTTACATCGTCAGTAGTATTCAACATTGCTCTAAATGGAGTGGAATATTATATAATCTGTAACAAAGAGTTATTTAGCGCTGTGTTTCTAGTGTGTCAGTTAATAATAACAAACTAATAAAAAAGTAGCGCCCCCTGCCAAATAGCCGCAGTGCTTTCAGCTATCGGTTGCCAGGTTTGATAGAAACGCTTAAATTGTGTGTTTATGCAGTTGGAACAAAGCTGGATTCGAGGAAGATGTGGTACAAATATATACATTTATGTTCCTTGTAGGACATTATATTAGAAATAACTTGTAGCATGAGGGATTTATTGATCAATAAGGATCAAACTGTGAAAGTAGCAGGATTGTTTACTATTGCCGTATGATTCCAGGCCACAACCAAAGTTATTGAATACTGTCACACACCTAAGGTAAATCTTAATTTTTTAACACAAAGAAAAATAGTGACATAAAACATTTTTACAGGTTTCAAATATTCAGACACTGAGAAAGAGGGACAATGCGACACACTCTGGCAACCTCGGGGAGAGCCAGCTCAGTTAGTTCGCTTCGTCTGCTCTCCATTTCGCTAGAATTTGTGTATTGCGTTACCGTCCACTTTGACCTTTACGTATCGATAAAAGAAATGGGAATAAAGTAGTAACGGTATAAAATAACCCGGCTCCGCAACGCACTATTTATTTTGACCAAACGACGGTTTCTTTTCGTCACCAGCGGAAAGACGGTGAGTGTTTATCTGCTGTGTAAAGCGGCGCGAGGCAGGTTTCCTACAATGTCTGACTGACAGTGAGTTAAGGCCCGGGGAGTTCCTAGAACTAAAGCCTCGCGGTCTACGTTTCGGGGGTCAGGCCATATATCTTAACAAGCTATATTGATACCCATGACAGTCAGAGTTTCAGTCTGACAGCAAAGACTCTTCTACTATATTTTGACAAGAACTATTATTTTGTCAGAAAGCGAATTGTACATTTTAGACCTGCTCAGAGATGTTGCCTTCCTCGGTTAGCCCGCAAACACTACTGTAGCGGCTCTTCTAGATGAGGTAGCTAACTTTAGCTTTAGCTAGCTAACGTTATGACAAACTCTCTTCCCCTTGTTATGTACCTTGGTAATTTGTGTTGCTTTGTCAGTTTTTAGCTACGGTGTCCGGTTGAATCTGTCCCGACAATAACTGCGACACGTCGCAATTTTAACGAGCTGGATTTTGTTTTCACCTCAAGCACGTTAACGTTGACATTAGCTTGATAACAATAAGTTGGCTTCTCTTTTAGCTAACTCTCTTCGCTAACTAACTCTCAGAAGTACACCATGTATAAATGTTTGCTACATGAGCCGTTATAACATTTCCCACAATACGTCTCTCGATGATAACGACTAATCTGAGATATAAATATTTGCTTGTCAGCTAATTTTGTGCTATTTGTCAAATTGAGTTAAGAGTAACAGGCCCGTATCAGTACAGCTGGATATATTAACTGTACGTAGCTGAGTAACATTTTGCAGTTAGGCCTACACGTAAACACAATGGTTTGGGTTTTTTTCACAGCTTTTGCCACACTAATGTATTTTTCAGGCTATAGTATTGTCTATGGGCTATAGAAATGTCTGTCTGGATAATTAACGTCACTCGATAGCACTAATCCAAAATACGACTTGTATTTGCAATGTTGTGTTGAAACAAAAGCCCACTCACGTATCCGACACGACTTGTGACATAACATAAGTGTCAGTAATGGCTTGATATACAGTATAAGTTAGCTTGGCCTATAGACTTGTTTTCTTTATATAGCAACATTACTGTAAGAGGGAAGTTGATTCTAAATCGTAACTCCTTGGAAGTTTATCAAGCGTTGGGAGTGGTAGAAAAGCCCGAAGGCTGCCTGGCAATTTGTGATTAATCTGTTGATAAGAGGATCTACCCATAGACTGTTAATAGCCATCCAGGCCCTAACAAAAGAGACCAGCCTTGCCTGGAGTTTCAAATTAGCTCTAATCAACTTAGCAGGTCCTACAACAGGGCTTTCTGTGTCTGTACCCCCAACTAACTAGGTTACTAAAAGATACATACAAGTTTCTGTGTTGCTGCAGAACAGGTTTGGTTCTCGACTTTCCAACTTCCAACGAGTTTCATTTGGCTTTCGCAGGATATTATTATGTTTCCCGGAATTTGATATGATATTGTTTCAACTGAGGTTAGTTACTACCCCCAAGGGTTTCATGTGTTTATTAATCACACCTGTTTAATACAGGTATTCAAACTGGACTGTAGGAGAATGTTCCATGTGACTGTAAACCAGTGTTGCTGTTCCCCACATTCTAATTGAGTCTATATTTCGATAAAGAGAACTGTTGATCAAATTTAGGGGAACTAAACATGACACCATTCGGAGGAAAAGAGAAGCCTAGTTTATATGAAGGTAGTAGGGAGTCCGGTGGCTGAGCGGTTAGGGAATCGGGCTAGTAATTAGAAAGTTGCCAGTTCGATTCTCTGCTGTGCCAAAATGACATTGTGTCCTTGGGCAAGGCACTCCACCCTACTTGCCTCTGGGAATGTCCCTGTACTTACTGTAAGTCGCTCTGGATAAGAGCGTCTGCTAAATGACTAAATGTAAATGAAGGTGTACACCTTTTTGTGGACCTTTTTTACAAGTAGGAATTGATATTAGTATTTGTTGCTCACTATTGTTTATCTCATTCCATTCCAGGCTAGAAGACTACATGCCCCAGAAGGCTCTGTGCCAGTGATCTCCCTCCGGTCAGTGTTTCTCCATCCAGCGGATGAGTCCCCAGCAGCCTGAACTGTGATTGGGCGAAGAGCCAGTTAGGGAGTGGCCAGGCAGGTAATGCAAATTGGTCTTGTTGACGCATGCATTGGAACCCATTAGTCAGTGTTTGAAAACGCTAGAGATATAATCTGAAGGTTTCCGGTTCGATTCCCGGCCGTGCCAAATGACGTTGTGTCCTTGGGCAAGGCACTTCACCCTTACTTGCCTCAGGGAAAATGTCCCTGTTCTTACTGTAAGTCGCTCTGGACGAGTGTCTGCTAAATGACTAAATGTTATACACAAGGTGCTAACATAATTCCTAAAAAAATCCACTTCGTGTTGTGCAGGGACGAGGATGGCGGACGTGGACCCAGACACGCTGCTGGAGTGGCTCCAGATGGGGCAGGGGGACGAGAGGGACATGCAGCTCATCGCCCTGGAGCAGCTGTGCATGCTGCTGCTCATGTCCGACAACGTGGACCGCTGCTTCGAGACGTACGTTGTATCCAGGGAATCACTGGCGGGAAAACACATCCGCAAACTTCCTTGGCTGTTTGGCGAAACCCCAGCCGAGGCAGTTTTTACATTTTGATTAGATCATCAAGTACAATAGACAGATTTTAAGACCCAGGATTAAACCAGCTTCCTTGGTGTCTTTCTTATCTGTACCTGGTTTAAGGTCTGCTTTAGGGCCTGTACATATATTGATCTCTCCCTGTCCTCCACATCCTCTCCAGGTGTCCCCCTCGTACCTTCCTCCCAGCTCTGTGTAAGATCTTCCTGGACGAGAGCGCCCCGGACAACGTGCTGGAGGTGACGGCCAGGGCCATCACCTACTACCTGGACGTGTCGGCCGAGTGCACCCGCAGGATCGTGGGGGTGGACGGCGCCATCAAGGCCCTCTGCAACCGTCTGGTGGTGGTGGAGCTCAACAACAGGACCAGCCGGGACCTGGCAGAGCAGTGTGTCAAGGTAACGCATGCATGTATATGTGGGTTTACTTTAGCTGGCATAGGCTGGCTTTTAGCTGCTGTTGCATGTAGCTGTTCTATCATTGCGTGACCTGTAAAGATGCAGCGTTTGAGACGTATGCAAATACTTTTAATTCCGTCGTCTTCCAGGTGCTGGAGCTTATCTGTACGAGGGAGTCTGGCGCCGTGTTCGAGGCCGGCGGGCTGAACTGCGTCCTGAGCTTCATCCGAGACAGCGGCCATCTGGTCCACAAGGACACGCTGCACTCCGCCATGTCTGTGGTGTCTCGCCTCTGCAGCAAGATGGAGCCCCAGGACGGCTCTCTGGAGACGTGCGTGGAGTCCCTGTCCAGCCTGCTCAAACACGAGGACCACCAGGTTAGGAGGACACAGAGAGACACACACACACACACACAGACACACGCACACACACACAGACACACTCACACACACACACACAGAGACACACCCAGAGACACAGACACACACAGAGACACACACACACACACACACACACAGAGACACAGACACACACACACACAGACACACACAGACACACACACACACACACACACAGAGACCTCGTTCAGGCAAGTTAAGAAGACTCATCCATGAGTAATTGATCAAAAAGTAACCTAACGATTCCTGATCAAACGTATTGATTCCTCAGGTGTCAGACGGAGCCCTGCGCTGCTTCGCCTCGCTGGCGGACCGCTTCACCCGCCGCGGCGTGGACCCGGCCCCGCTGGCCAAGCACGGCCTGACCGAGGAGCTGCTGTCCCGCATGGCAGCAGCCGGCGGCACCGTCACCGGACCCTCCTCCGCCTGCAAGCCGGGACGCTCCTCCACAGGAGCCGCCCCCACGGCCGCCGACTCCAAACTCAGCAACCAGGTGTCGACCATCGTCAGCCTGCTGTCCACGCTCTGCCGGGGCTCTCCTCTCGTCACACACGTAAGAACCCTGCTGTCGCCGAGGACCTCAGGGAACCCACAGCCACGGATGAACGGGACATGTCACGCTGATTCATCCTCTCCTCCTCTCCTCTCCAGGATCTGCTGCGCTCCCCTCTGCCATCCTCCATGGAGTCCGCCCTGCAGGGCGACGAGCGCTGCGTCCTGGACACCATGCGCCTGGTGGACCTGCTGCTGGTGCTTCTGTTTGAGGGGCGCAAGGCCCTGCCCAAGTCCACAGCCGGCTCAACAGGACGCATCCCCGGTCTCAGGAGGCTGGACAGCTCCGGGGAGAGGTCCCACCGACAGCTCATCGACTGTATCCGCAGCAAGGACACAGACGCACTCATCGACGCTATCGACACAGGAGGTAGGAGGGGGGAGGAGGGGGGAAAGAGGGGGGATGTGTGTTTGCGACTGTACATTTGTGAATCCCTCACGTATGAGCTAGGAGGAGGAGGATGATGGAGAACATTTATAGCAATCTGGTTTTGAACACCTCCAGGCTTGAGACAGATTGTTTTTCTATCTTCGCTCAGCGTTGAGGCTGCTGTGTTCCCAGTGTATTAATCACCAGAATTGTATTATGTTGTGTCTAATGGATGGGAACGGCTGTTGTTTCTGCAGCTTTTGAAGTGAATTTCATGGATGATGTGGGCCAGACGCTTCTCAACTGGGCCTCTGCGTTTGGAACACAGGAAATGGTAAACAAAAAAAATATTTTTAATTTTTTATAAAACTAAGATTTCTAACTCAAGATCATCTCCAGCTCTCTACTACATGCTTGTGCCGGTTGGTTCAGCTTAATAAGAATGTGATTACACAGTCTATCATGTGGGTGATTATGAAGCTGTAAAAGAAAGCCTCATTGTGGACGGTATTAGGGCCAAGGCCAATGCTAGCATCTGTCTCCCCCACTGTGTTATAGCCGAGACCAATGCTAGCATCTCCCCCATTGTTCAAGCACAATGGTATGAAGCAAAGCAGGATTTTTTTCTCTCCAGAACTCTCAAGGTTATGCCAGTTGGGGACCATGGCAACTAGCCACCCAGACATGAAGGCAAAGTTGTTGTTGCATGTAATCTGGTTTGAATGCTAGGTTAGTGTGTGCTGGCTGTGGGTTAAGTAACAGCTCATTGTTCCTTATCAGATCACTGGTTTATTGTAGTGTGTAAGATGAACCTCAGAAGCACACACAGGTACAGCATGCCTCGTGTTTTCAGCTCCAGAACCCTGCTTAATTGATCTAATATACAATTTTTCGACGTTGAGGTAATCTCTGATATGACATGATTGGACATGAGCTGGGACCAATATTTAATCTAAGAACAGGGATTTCAAGGGACATAAGGAATGTTTTATTTCAACTGTTGACCCCCCCCCCTTCCCTCTGTCTCTTTGTTGTGATTGATGCAGGTGGAGTTCCTGTGTGAAAGAGGGGCTGATGTCAACAGAGGTCAGAGGTCGTCCTCTCTTCACTACGCTGCCTGTTTTGGACGACCTCAAGTAGCAAAGGTACACCTCTCACTCACTTACTCACTCTCACACACTCACACTCTCTCTCTCTCTATCTCACACACTCTCTCTCTCTCCCTCTATCTCTCCCTCTCTCCGTCGTTTCCTCTCCTAACTCTGCCGTTGTTCCTGCGTGTCCCCCAGACCCTCCTGCGTCACGGAGCTAACCCGGACCTGAGGGACGAGGACGGGAAGACTCCGCTGGACAAGGCCCGGGAGAGGGGCCACAGCGAGGTGGTGGCCATCCTCCAGTCTCCTGGTGAGGATCACACCACACACCCCACTCCCCCTTCCTGGCACCACACCCCACTCCCCCTTCCCGCACCACACACCCCACTCCCCCTTCCTGGCTCTGTCACCAGTCAGCCCAGGGAGGCCCAGAGACACTGACGGCAGGGGAAACAGAACCGTAGCGGTTTTCAGAAGTGTCGACATGTTAGGGGTTATCTTGTAATACTGGATGCGGTGTGTGTTCTCACAGGAGACTGGATGTGTCCTGTGAATAAAGGGGAGGATAAGAAGAAGAAGGATGTGAACAAGGAGGAGGAGGAGGGTAGCGAGCCCAAAGGAGACCCAGAGATGGCACCCATCTACCTGAAGAGGCTGCTGCCTGTATTTGCACAAACCTTCCAGCAAACCATGCTGCCTTCTATTAGGTAACCAAAAAACTATACACGATTCAATGAATAGCTGTGTGGCTTAAGAGTTCTGTGTCTAGTTTACTCACCACCTCCCCCTCCCCCCTCCTATCTCTCCCCCCTCCCGTCCTCTTTCTCCCCCTATAGGAAAGCTAGTCTTGCTCTGATCAGGAAAATGGTCCACTACAGTTCAGAGCTGCTGCTGAAGGAGGTGTGTGACTCCGACGCCGGTCACAACCTGCCCACAACCCTGGTGGAGATCACTGCTACAGTCCTGGACCAGGAGGTCGGTTACGCACACACACACACACTCTTTTCACAACAGTCCTGTTTACAACCAACTGGCCTGTGTGTTTTGTCAACAAGTCTCAAGCTTCCCCCTCTGCTCCCCCACAGGACGATGATGACGGCCACCTCTTGGCCCTCCAGATCATCAGAGACCTGGTGGACAAGGGAGGGGACGTGTTCCTGGACCAGTTGGCCCGGCTGGGCGTCATCAACAAAGTGTCCACGCTGGCCGGACCCACCTCAGACGACGAGAACGAGGAGGAGTCCAAACCTGAGAAGGTACACAGACACAGACACACACACACACACACACACACACACACACACACACACACACACACACACACACACACACACACACACACATACACATACAGAGACACGCCCATTGCCTGCACTTTACTCTTGCGCTTTGCTATTACTATAGCAACTATTGCAAATGCTAGTGTGCCCCTCTCTCTCCCCAGGAGGATGAGCCCCAGGAGGACGCCAAGGAGGTGCAGCAGGGGAAGCCGTATCACTGGAGGGACTGGTCCGTCATCAGAGGCAGGGACTGCCTGTACATCTGGAGCGACGCGGCCGCTCTGGAGCTCTCCAACGGCTCCAACGGCTGGTTCAGGTTCATCCTGGACGGCAAGCTGGCCACCATGTACTCCAGCGGCAGCCCCTGAGGGAGGGTCCGATAGCTCTGGTAGGGAGGAGGCACACACCACACACCACACCACACACACACTACTCATACTACTAGACAGAGCCAGCCATGTGTACAAAATGAAAGGATGATCACTGCTAAAGCTTAAGTTTGCTACACTCTCTCTCTTTCTCGCCCTCTACCCTCTCTCTCTCCCCCTGCCCCCTCTCTCTCGCCTTCTACCCTATCTCTCCACCCTCTCTCTGTCTCTCCCTCATGCAGAGAGTCGTAGTGAGTTCCTGGAGAAGCTCCAGCGAGCGAGGAGCCAGGTGAAGCCTGTCACAGCCAGTCAGCCCATCCTGTCCTCTCTCGGCCCCACCAAGCTGACGGTGGGGAACTGGTCCCTCACCTGTCTGAAGGAGGGGGAGATCGCCATCCACAACTCAGACGGCCAGCAGGCCACCATACTGAAGGAAGACCTGCCCGGCTTCGTGTTCGAGTCCAACAGAGGAACCAAGCACTCTTTCACTGCTGAAACGTCACTCGGTGAGTTAGCTAGAATGGCGTCACTGTAGCCTTGCCGACAGGGCATGCGGGGTGAGGCTGAACAAACACAGCTGTATTCAAAACGTCTGATAAGGTGAATGTTCTGTGTGTCTCTGTGATGCAGGGTCGGAGTTTGTGACGGGCTGGACTGGGAAGAGAGGCAGGAAGCTCAAGTCCAAACTGGAGAAAACTAAACAGAAGGTGGGGGTCAGTTCACTTTGTAGCCCTTAACCCAAACACCCTTAGCCCCGACACTAACCCACACCCTTAAGCCTCTACTGTAGCAGTTAACACTCTCTCTTTGGCTTCATGTTTAAAGTGCTACTAAAATACATATAACATGATCTAACTGACAGTTGGGATCGATTATCCATTCTAAAATGCTCCTCTCTTCTCCTCGACGACCCTCCCTCCCCTCCAGGTCAAGACCATGGCGAGGGATCTCTATGACGACCACTTCAAGGCCGTGGAGAGCATGCCCAGAGGGGTAGTGGTCACCCTCAGAAACATCGCCACACAGCTGGAATCTGCCTGGGAGCTGCACACCAACAGACAGGTAACCTTGACACCAGCCTCAGCCCCGACCCCAGCCTCATTCGACCAATCGGATCGTTTATTTCATCGAGTGTATTAGATTAGGGTTGAAGTCTAAACCTAGCAGGAAGGACATACAGTAAATAAGCTAATGTCCCTGTACTTACTGTAAGTCGCTCTGGATAAGAGCGTCTGCAAAATGACAATTCAATGGCATGATCAAGAGGTTGTGTTGTTGTCTATTGTGTGTGTGTGAGAGGTAATTCATTGTTTTGTTCTGGCGTGTTTCAGTGTATCGAGGGAGAGAACACATGGAGAGACCTGATGAAGACCGCTCTGGAGAACCTGATCGTGGTCCTGAAGGACGAGAACACCATCTCCCCCTACGAGATGTGCAGTAGTGGCCTCATCCAAGCACTTTTTACTGTCCTTAACAATGTACGTCACACAGAGTTTAGCCCTCCTCTCTCCGTTTCACTCTTCTTCTCCGTCCCCTGTCTGTTTCGGTCTCTAACTGCCTCTCCTCTGCCCTCCAGAGTGTGGAACTTGAACTGAAACATGATTGTAAGCCGTTGATGGAAAGGATAAATGTATTTAAAACTGCGTTCAGTGAAAACGAAGATGATGAAAGGTGAGCTGATACTCTTGACTTTTAATAAGACTTTTATTTTGTAAATAAATCGTAAAAGTGACAGTATTTGACCTGCTGACGATCAGTCCCTCGCTCTCTTCACCCTGCAGCCGACCAGCAGTTGCCTTAATTCGTAAGCTCCTGGCGGTCCTGGAGTCTATAGAACGGCTGCCTCTGCACCTGTACGACACTCCAGGATCCACCTACAACCTGCAGGTCGTCAGCCAGCCCGCCTCCCCCTGTCTCTGTGATGTGTCGGGTAACAACAGGACCCTGACGTAATACCCCCGCGTGTGTTTGTGCAGATTCTGACGAGGAGGTTGCGTTTCCGCCTGGAGCGAGCCCCTGGAGAGACGGCTCTGATCGACCGGACGGGTCGCATGCTGAAGATGGAGCCTCTGGCCACAGTGGAGTCTCTGGAACAGTACCTCCTGAAGATGGTGAGATCTGCTTTCCTTTTTGGACAACTTTTTCCCCTTTCTCCCTCCTCTTCCGTGAGAGTTTATCCAATCTTCTCTCGCTTTCGTCCTGCTCCTCCCGTCGCTGCATCTGCAGGTGGCCAAGCAGTGGTACGACTTCGACCGTGCCTCCTTCATCTTCGTGAGGAAGTTGAGGGAAGGGCAGACCTTCACTTTCAGACACCAGCACGACTTTGACGAGAACGGCATCGTCTACTGGATTGGAACCAATGCCAAGTAAGATGCTGGCTCACGATATGAGGTTTCCCCATGTGTAGAACTCGTATACATTCCGGGTACAAACATGAGTACAGAGAACCACACTTTAACCCCATTGGCTCAACTGTATCTTGATTCTCATTCGTCGTCCCAGGACCGCCTACGAGTGGGTGAACCCTGCTGCTTACGGCCTGGTCGTTGTGACGTCATCGGAGGGGCGTAACCTCCCGTACGGCCGATTGGAGGACATCCTGAGCCGGGATAGCTCCGCCCTGAATTGCCACACGAACGACGACAAGAACGCGTGGTTCGCCATCGACCTGGGCCTGTGGGTGATCCCCTCGGCCTACACGCTGCGTCACGCCCGGGGGTACGGACGCTCCGCCCTCAGGAACTGGGTGTTCCAGGTGTCCAAGGACGGGCAGAACTGGATGACCCTCTACACACACGTGGACGACTGCAGCCTCAACGAACCTGGGTGAGCATCGCCTGAAATGAGTTACCATTCATACACACATGCACATATTCTGATTGTAGACCTACAGTTTGTGTCTGTGTTTGTGTGTGTGTTTGTGTGTGTGTGTGTGTTTGTGTGTGTGTGTGTGTGTGTGTTTGTGTGTGTGTGTGTGTTTGTGTGTTTGTGTGTGTTTGTGTGTGTGTGTGTGTGTGTTTTGATGTTATATCCTCATTGTCATCAGACATTCAGGCGTTTTGGGGCACTGTCTGACCCTGTGTGTTTTGTGTCTTCCAGCTCCACCGCCACCTGGCCTCTGGACCCCTCCAAGGAGGAGAAGCAGGGCTGGAGACACATCCGCATCAAGCAGATGGGGAAGAACGCCAGCGGGCAGACCCACTACCTGTCCCTGTCCGGCCTGGAGATCTACGGCACCGTCAGCGGCGTCTGTGAGGACCAGCTGGGTAAGATCTTCACTGCTGACCCCCCAGACAGATCTGAAGCATGATAAGGAGTGCATGCAGTCAGGCTGTATGACAAGACCAAGTATCACAAGCAAAGTTGAGCCATGCAGTGTGAAGTTACAGGGATTGTTCGACACACATCCCCCCAAACATTTTGTCACTACATGTACATTAAAGTAGTCATTTAGCAGACGCTCTACCAGAGCGACTTACAGTAAGTACAGGGACATTCTTCCCCGAGGCAACTAGATGAAGTGCCTGCTCAAGGCACAACGTCATTTGTCACGGCCGGGAATCGAACCGGCAACCTTCTGATTAATGGCCTGACTCCCTAACCGCTCAGCCATCTGACCCCACTAACCTTTCATCAAAGTGACTAATCCCCCTGCGTCCTCCCACAGGCAAGGCAGTGAAGGAGGCGGAGGCCAACCTGCGCAGACAGCGGCGTCTCTTCCGCTCCCAGGTCATGAAGTACATCGTGCCTGGAGCGCGTGTGGTGCGGGGCATCGACTGGAAGTGGAGAGACCAGGATGGGAACCCTGCAGGAGAGGGAACCGTGACTGGGGAGGCTCACAACGGTGAGACATGCTGGCCCGCACCACAGTCACACACACACACACACACACAACACACACACTGCAGACACGTCTGTACACACACACACACACACACTGCAGACATGTCTGCACACACACACACACACACACACACACACTGCAGTCATGTCTGTACACACACACACACACTGCAGACATGTCTGTACACACACACACTGCAGACATGTCTGTACACACACACACACCAACACTGCAGACATGTCTGTACACACACACACACACACACAGCACACACACACACACTGCAGACACGTCTGTACACACACACACACACACTGCAGACACGTCTGTACACACACACACACTGGCCTGGCCAGTTTAGGCATGGACTAATCCTGCCAAGGGTTTATTTTGTCTCGAAAAATGTACAAAGGATAGAATTTCTAACGACCATTACTAGCTGTTGCATGGAATAGGTTGTGTCACCACCTCTATGTCCTCGTCTGCCCTCTTCACAAGAGAGAGTTATGTGGAGGGGGTCTAGACGGTGTAGGGGTCCGCACTCCAAAACCACACATGTACATCTGCTCACTCTTGCAATTTGGGTTTTCAACTCATTAAAACACGATTAGAAACAAATTGAGTCATTTAAATGGAACGTTGTAAATGGAAACAAATTGTGAACATCAAGTGCATTTAAATGCTTTGTGGAGTCTGTTAGTTGCATGGATCAATAGATTATTTATTTATTTATTTTTACTTACTTTTTACTAACTTATTTTTGTGTGTGCGTCTGACGGGAGACAAAAACTGAAATCCCTGTTGTGTATCTGATGTTGTACTGTGTGTGTGTGCTAACGTGCTCCTCTGGTCAGGGTTGACAGGGTACTGTACCACACACCTGGGGTGGGGAATCTTTAGTGTATTCTCCCTAGGCTCTTTCTGCCTTTTAAATCTCAGCTTGCCTCAAAACTATCTGCTTTTCGACCTCTTCTCATATTCTACAAATTAATTCCATAACGAACTGTGAATGCCTCTTATCTAAGACGATCCCTAACCCCAGTCCAGACCGCAGGGTTTAGTGATTCGATATCATACCTGGATGTTCAATTTAGGGCATTAAGTGATGCTGGTCCTCACTTCCCTCCCTGACTCCTGCATGACACCCGGGGTTGGAAAACGATCCATCCAATCAGCAGCTTCTCAGATCTCCTCACTGAAAGCCCTCTTCTCTAATGCTGGCAGTGTTTCCCATACATTGATTTATTTTGGGCCCACCACTATTGAAGATTTGCTGCCACAAATGATTAGTTATTTCTTTAACATGGCCAAAAACAATATTGTATATAACAATATCACGGAAAGCTCCAAAAATGATTAAGCGACGCTCGCTCGCATTACTTGTTGATGAACTACACTCACATCTAACCGATACTAGGACAGGTTTGGGCTGAGCACCTCATGTTTACAACGTCTGACTCCACCCCTGCCTACCGCCACTAATATAATCACATTCTGTGGGAAACACTGGGTTGATATATCTAAATGTCACCACACAGTCAGTAGTTTAAGGTGGCAGTAACACCTGAACGACCCCCCCCTCCCGTCCCTCCCCAAGATAACAGGTAATCTTCTCATGCTGCCTGGCCGTCTGTCAGTCTCCAGACCAGCCGTGTTGATTCAGATACGACCTCTTTAAACTAATCGTCTCCATCAATCAACTAAGTGCATGTTGATGTCACAATTTGCAAGGACTCCATTGCAAGTGTATTTATGTATTTTTACATTGACACAGAAATATAAACGTGTATATTCTTCAGTGGCTTTGAAGCTTTTTGCATTTGCTCAAAAAAATATTTCTACTTTTTGCTTTTGTCATTTTCTGTAACTCATGTTTTCTATCTCATTGCCTCACTTGGACCAGAATAATACACATAGTAACACTAGATAATACACTAGTTTGGTATCACAATCTAAATGCATATCGATAATTGTCGATTACAGCTGATTATTGATTGGCTACCATTTACATCCGAACATGCTGTAGGTATTGTAGTGTTTGGCATTAAACCTCGCCGTAGACATGCTTTTAGTTTCTTCTTCTGCTGTATTGAGTGTTCTGGTCCAGTGTGAGGGGAGGTGCTGCTATCTGACTATGCTGCTGTGTTTCTCTGCTCTCTCTCTCTGCTGGGTCTCTCTCTCATACCGTTCATATCCCTTTCCAGGCTGGATTGATGTCACCTGGGATGCCGGTGGCTCAAACTCTTACCGTATGGGTGCTGAAGGAAAGTTTGACCTCAAGCTTGCGCCAGGGTACGACCCTGAGACTGCGCCGTCACCCAAACCTGTCTCATCCACTGTTTCAGGCTCGGCCGCGCAGTCCTGGAGCAGCCTGGTGAAAAATAACTGTCCGGACAAGGGAGGCTCATCCTCGGTGGGGCCGCCCAGCTCCTCCAGCAGGAAGGGCAGTAGCAGCTCCGTGTGTAGCGTGGCCAGCAGCAGCGACGTCAGCCTGGGCTCTGCGAGGCTGGAGCGCAGGGCCGAGGGTCTGCTGCTGGAGCAGGGGGGGTTGCTGGGAGGAGGAGGAGGGGGGGGGACGCCAGAGGGGCAGGAGCCCATCGTGGTGCTGTCCTCGGCCGAGGCGGGTTCAGGATCCAGCACCAGCACGCTGACCGCGGACACGGACAACGCGGACAGGAAGGGCGCCGACGGAGCCTCGCGGCAGGGCGGGGCTTCCAGCACGGCGGCCGACGCCGCCATCTCCATGGGGCTGGTCAGCGTGAGCTCCCCCGACGTCAGCTCCGTCTCCGAGTCCTCCGGGAAGGACGCGCCGTCCCAGAGGCCTCTCTGCCCCGCCGCCAGCGCCCGGCTCTCCGTCAGCTCCCTGCTGGCGGCCGGCGCCCCCATGAGCTCCAGCGCCAGCGTGCCCAACCTGTCGTCACGCGAAGCCAGCCTGATGGAGTCGTTTGTCAGGCGGGCTCCCAACATGTCGCGCACCAACGCCACCAACAACATGAACCTGAGTCGTAGCAGCAGCGACAACAACACTAACACTCTGGGACGGAACGTGATGAGCACCGCTAGTGAGTACTCTCTGGAATACCCGCCGTGACACTGTGTACGCTCGTCGCTCCCAGTTAACACTACTACTTATACTGCAGTGTCACTCCAGGTTGTGTACGGTGACACCCGTCGTGTCCTGCTCTCCTGTCATACAGGACGATATGATGGCTCACTCAACCAGTTTAGTTGTTTTGTTTTTTTTGCTTTTAATAATACAAATAATATGTTCATTTATCAGACGATTCTATCCAAAACAATAGCGGCATTTAGTTGTTTAGCTACAAGGGGGATTTGAACCTGCAACCTCTTGATTTGCAGTCAAATGCTCTACACCCCCACGCCCACTTTGCTTGCTCTGGCTTATTTTTGGAGCTGAATCCACTGGCCATCTGCCTGTGGTCCTGGCCTCCTGGGGTTTCAGTGTAAAGTCAAACTAGCTGATGTTTGTCTAGTCATCCCATTCAGGGGCGTTGTTTTCCTGTTGGCCCTCTGGCTGCAGGGGCTGTCTGAGGGCAGGTACAGGGGCTGTCTGAGGGCAGGTACACAGAGCAGGGGCTGTCTGAGGGCAGGTACACAGAGCAGGGGCTGTCTGAGGGCAGGAACACAGAGCAGGGGCTGTCTGAGGGCAGGTACACAGAGCAGGGGCTGTCTGAGGGCAGGTACACAGAGCAGGGGCTGTCTGAGGGCAGGAACACAGAGCAGGGGCTGTCTGAGGGCAGGTACACAGAGCAGGGGCTATCTGAGGGCAGGAACACAGAGCAGGGGCTATCTGAGGGCAGGTACACAGAGCAGGGGCTGTCTGAGGGCAGGAACACAGAGCAGGGGCTGTCTGAGGGCAGGTACACAGAGCAGGGGCTGTCTGAGGGCAGGTACACCGAGCAGGGGCTGTCTGAGGGCAGATACAGGGGCTGTCTGAGGGCAGGAACACAGAGCAGGGGCTGTCTGAGGGCAGATACACAGAGCAGGGGCTGTCTGAGGGCAGGTACAGGGGCTGTCTGAGGGCAGGTACACCGAGCAGGGGCTGTCTGAGGGCAGATACAGGGGCTGTCTGAGGGCAGGCACACAGAGCGTGCTGCAGTGTTGGCTAGCAGGGCTGGCTCAGTACTGGTACTACCACCCGCTTGACTTTGACAAACTAACGGCCTTTTTGTTTGTTTGCAGCTTCTCCTCTCATGGGTGCTCAGAGCTTTCCTAACCTCACAACCACCGGCACCACCTCAACCGTTACCATGTCAACATCCATAGTAACCAGCAGCAATAACGTAGCCACAGCCACCACAGGTTTGTCTGTGGGCCAGTTGCTCAGCAACACGCTGACGACCAGCCTGACCTCCACGTCTAGCGAGAGTGACACAGGGCAGGAGGCCGAATTCTCCCTCTATGGTAGGACACCCCAGAGTTCTATTACCCCCCTTCTCTCTCCTCTATGATGGGACACCCCAGAGTTCTATTACCCCCCTTCTCTCTCCTCTATGATGGGACATCCCAGAGTTCTATTACCCCCCTTCTCTCTCCTCTATGATGGGACACCCCAGAGTTCTATTACCCCCCTTCTCTCTATGGCTGTAGGGATTTAAGGATACATTAGAGGCTGCTCCGTCACTATAATCTTAACACTCCACTATCCCCTCCTCCTGTGTCCTACTAACATGCACCTCTGTATCCTGACTAACCTCCTGGTCTATTCTCATAGTCTTCCTGTATACTAAGCCAAATCACACAGTTTGGCTGCTTTTCTCAGACAAAAACATTTAATCTCCTCATAGAGGTAGTGACTAGGCTGACCTAGTTGGCTTTGTGACTGTGAACAGCTGGGTTCCTGGGGAAGGAAACATATTTAACTCAAGCAGTGCAGCAACTTTCCGCCCCTTCTAAGATTTCTGATTGGCTGTCCGTTCTCCTCAGACTTCCTAGACAGTTGCCGTGCCAACACCCTATTGGCTGAGCTCGAAGATGAGGAGGACCTGCCCGAGCCGGACGATGACGATGACGAGAATGAAGATGACAATCAGGAGGACCAGGAGTATGAGGAAGTTCTGGTACGCTCCAGGGTAACCCTAGGTTACCACACACACTTCAATAGGGTAACCCTGGGTTTCAATAGGGTAACCCTGGGTTATCACACACATTTCAATAGGGTGACTCCTGTTGCACTTTCTATACCACACTACCAACCCTGTAGTTGATGCATGTCCCACTACCAGCCTCAGAACAGTCGTCTGAATAAGGCAGACCCTGATGAAGGCCGGTTACAGACTAACATTAGTCTGTGTTTGGGGAAACGGGTCTTGAAACCTTCTGTTACAACTGGTCTCTTTTTAGTTTAGTTTTTTAAGGTACTTGTGACATGCTTGATGTGTCATCTCCTACATCAGTGCTATTTTATAATGTTTTGCACACCTGGAGCTGCCTTTGTTTGAGTGAAACTTGATCACAACAAAGTCTAAACCTGGCCCTGTAAATATAAATCAAACGCACCGTGTTTTTCCTCTTATTTTAATATCTGTTCATTGCATGTTTGCCTGACCTAAATCAAGCCTAATCCTGAAATAATAATAAATCCAGGATATCCAGTTCACCTAAGAGCAGAAGCTCTTTTTTAGAGCACACCTGAATCAAATGAATGGTCATTACCTGGCTTCCACAGAGCTTGATAACATCCCATTCATTTGAATCAGGTGTGTTGTAGCAGGGAAACATCTAAAACATGCAAGACAGTGTGCACCTGAGGACCCAGGGTTGCCTCCCCCTGACCTAGAGTATGACCCAGAAGACCTTGGCTTGGATCGGGAGGACTAAGAGACGTGTTGTGGTTGTGGTGAGTTTCAGGAGGAGGAAGAGTATGAAACCAAAGGAGGTCGTCGTAGGACCTGGGACGACGACTTTGTCCTGAAGCGCCAGTTCTCCGCCCTCGTCCCGGCCTTCGACCCCCGGCCCGGACGCACCAACGTCCAGCAGACCACTGACCTGGAGATCCCTCCACCGGGTAGGCACACCCGTGTTGTCACCATGCCAACGCTTGGACTAACACAGACACACACACGCACACACACCAAGGTCTGAGCGGTTCCAGATCGTCCTCTCTCTCTCCGCCCCTCCCCCAGGTACC
Organism: Mallotus villosus; assembly: GCA_903064625.1. Taxonomy (NCBI): domain Eukaryota; kingdom Metazoa; phylum Chordata; class Actinopteri; order Osmeriformes; family Salangidae; genus Mallotus; species Mallotus villosus. The sequence goes on from CAEFZP010000779.1 coordinate 298,315, forward strand.
CCTCGCTCGGAGGTGCAGGAGCAGGTGGAGTGTGCCCCCTCCCCCCACCTGGCCCTCATCCTGAAGGTGGCCGGCCTAGGCACCACCCGGGAGGTGGAGCTGCCTCTGTCTCACTACAAGTCCACCATCTTCTACTACGTCCAGAAGCTGCTGCAGCTCTCCTGCAGCGGCTGCATCAAGTCAGACAAGCTCCGGCGCATCTGGGAGCCCACGTACACGTAAGCAGAGAGGAACCATTTACATTTAGTCATTTAGTAGACGCACTTAAGTTATCCAGCAACTTACAGTAAGTACAGGGACATTCCCCCCTCCCGAGGCAAGTAGGGTGAAGTGCCTTACCCAAGGGCACAACAACATTTGTCACAGCCAGGAATCGAACCGGCAACTTTCTGATCAATAGCCAGATTCCCTAACCGCTCAGCCATCTGACATTTAATTGAAGGATATCTTTTTCTGAGGCTCAGGAGCTCCTAATGGACGTAGACTATAGATGTATTCTTTCTATCGTTCTGTTCTGCGCTGCCACAGTGGCACAATACAAGCTCTAGTCTTGTCTTACTAAAACATGACAACAAGCTCCAAAGCTAGCTGTCAGTGGTTAGTTTGTTTCCAGCTTTTTCACAAGGTTGAGGTTGTTTGCCAAAAAATCAATGATTCTAATGTCCTTCCTTGTTCTGTGTCCCCAGCATAATGTACAGAGAGATGAAGGACTCGGACAAAGAAAAGGAAAGCGGGAAGATGGTAACTACTTCCTGTCCCCCTCCCTCCATCCTTCTTCTTCGGCTGTGAAATACCTGTGGCTGTTTTACCAATGTGTAAAGATACTACCTCTGAAAGCGATGGACAGACAGGCAGTCAGAGCTCACTAAACAGAGACTGAATCAAGCCAGTAGTCATTCTGTGTGTAGTAGCCTTAGCAGTAACTGCACAGGCGCCACCTAGTGGCTCAGCTACTGTACTGCATGTGTGTTTTGCAACTTGCAAGACGTCCCCAGTCAGGAAAGACCAACGTTTGGTTTTTCCTGTTGTAGGGCGGCTGGTCTGTAGAGCATGTGGAACAGTTCCTTGGCACAGATGAGTTACCAAAGAATGACTTGATAACCTTCCTGCAGAAGAATGCAGACTCATCATTCCTGCGCCACTGGAAATTAACCGGCTCAAATAAAAGTATTAGGAAAAACAGAAATTGTTCTCAGCTCATAGCTGCATACAAGGTATAGAACGGCATCAGATGATATATCTATTATTATAATCTATATTTACTTTTTTTTCTTTGATTTTTTATTCACTGTTTTGTACAGTTTGCTGTTTGTGTTCCTTCCTTGCTTGACTGTCACCTGTGTAGCTTGTAGACCAATTACTGTGTCTTGTCGCTTTTAATAACCTACATGTCTGGCTGCTTTGTAAAAAAAAATATTGCATCATTTATTATTCCTATTCTTATCATGATTTCTGATCAACTTCATTGTGATTTGTTTTGTTTAATCGCTATATGGTATTATATATGTCCATATGTGAAATAGATGTATATATTAGATATATTGTGTGGGTGTATATGGAGATAATGATGGTAAATGAGGCAGGGAGAGTTCCAGTATTAAGAGCCAGGCTTTCCTTCAGGAGAGGGCAGCGTACAGGAACACCAGACAGGCTCGACTGGAGCTTGACTGGCTCATCGTGCTCCAGTGTCTCAGACACAGGTCACGGCTAGTCTCACATTTTGGACATTGGAATATACTTCTTGGCCCAGACTACTTTGTAACCTGTGTCTGGTAAACTGACCACATCTTGACCACCTGTTCCGTCACGATGCCCTTTTCTGAACTCGTATCCCAACGCCCCCTCCTACCTGTGTGTCCCTGGGGGGGTCGTCCCCTGACCCCTAACTCTTAACCCCTGACCCCTCATGTCTAACCCCTGACCTGTGCCCCCCCCTCCAGGACTTCTGTGAGCAGGGCAGCAGGTCTGGGGGGCTCAGCCCCGGCTCTCTGGGTGTGCTGCAGATCAGCGACATCCTGGGGGCAGCCAGGGAGCCAGCGCAGGCCAAGGCAGGCTGCAGTCAGAGCGCCTCCTGTGGCGTGGAGGACGTACTGCAGCTGCTCCGCATCCTCTTCATCATTGGTGGAGACCCTGCGACCGGGCGCACGCTGCAGGAAGGTACGGTCACACCAAAGATGTCCACCTAGAGCAGCCATCTCAAACTGCCGGCCCGTGGGCCCCTTCCGCCCCCCCTACCCCTCTCTACGGCCCGCTACATGATGCAAAAAATATAATATAATCGGTACCCCCGGCAGTTTGAGATCCCTGACCTAGAGCCTCTTCAAAGCACCTCTTAACCCTTAAAAGTTTTTCCCACAACTCGTCTCTTTAATGTTTTGTCTGTTCTGCGGCCTAGACGTGGACGACCTCCAGTTCAATGCTTCTCCTGAGGAGTTCACCAGCAAGAAGGTGACGACCAAGATCCTGCAGCAGATCGAGGAGCCTCTGGCCCTGGCCAGCGGAGCTCTGCCTGACTGGTGTGAGCAGCTGACCAGCAAGTGTCCCTTCCTCATCCCCTTCGAGACCAGACAGCTCTACTTCACCTGCACTGCTTTCGGAGCCTCCAGGTCTGTTCTGCCGTGTGACACACTTGTCCTCCCCGGTCACGGCGTCCCCGTCTGTGTGTCCCATGCTGACCCGAGGTTCTGCCTGTTCCCGTCAGAGCCATCGTGTGGCTGCAGAACCGCCGCGAGGCCACCATGGAACGTTCCAGACCGTCGACCACGGTGCGGAGGGACGACCCGGGAGAGTTCCGCGTGGGCCGGCTGAAACACGAGAGGGTCAAAGTGCCCCGCGGCGAGAGCATGATGGAGTGGGCGGAGAGCGTCATGCAGATCCACGCCGACAGGAAGTCGGTCCTGGAGGTGAGATGGAACAATGTGTAACCCAGTCGTTTGTCTAGACTACCCAATTGAACCCTGTACTGTCTGTGAAATGTTGTACAATAGGAAGATTGCATATCAAGTAGGGCCATGAGACACCACAGTCTTCCAGGCGCAGATGAAGCTTGGCTTGTAGGAGTGTGCTTTGGCTTTCGAAGTTGGAAGTTGATCATCATGGTCAATTCTGTTGATATTAAATATGGTCTCTGTTTATGCCTTTCTCTCCCTCCCTCCCCTCCTCCCCCCAGGTGGAGTTCCAGGGCGAGGAGGGGACAGGGCTGGGCCCCACACTGGAGTTCTATGCTCTGGTGGCAGCCGAGTTCCAGAGGACCTCCCTTGGCATCTGGCTGTGTGACGACGACTTCCCCGACGACGAGTCCAGACAGGTAACCATGGCTACAAATGTTGACTGTCGGAGAAGGAATTACTCAGTAACATGAGGAGCATTGGTTCGTTAGTTCTCAGTGACACGTGTAGTAGAGCCCAAACACACTCCAGAGAAGATCACAAATGGCATTTGTTTCGAGTGCTCTTCAGATTGGTTCATGTGTTTGTGTTTTATTAGGTGGACCTGGGTGGCGGTCTGAAACCCCCTGGGTACTACGTCCAGCGTTCCTGTGGCTTGTTCCCTGCCCCCTTCCCCCAGGACAGCGCTGAATTGGAACGCCTCTACAAACTCTTCCTCTTCCTGGGAGTGTTCCTGGCCAAATGCATCCAAGACAACCGATTGGTTGACCTCCCCATCTCCCGCCCCTTCTTCAAGCTGCTCTGCATGGGTGACATTAAGTCAAATATGAGCAAGCTGCTCTACCAGTCACGTACTGGCCCTCTCGGTGGGTCACACTTCCACGACCCAGACCGTCACTTCCTGTCCGAGATCCAATCAGAGGCCTCGACGGAGGAGAGCCAGGACACTTACTCTGTGGGAAGCTTTGATGAGGACTCAAAGTCTGAGTTCATCCTTGACCCCCCCCAAGCCCAAGCCCCCAGCCTGGTACCATGGAATACTCACCTGGGAGGACTTTGAACTGGTCAATCCTCACAGGTACTGGACACTCCGTCTCTCATACACAAGATTTAAAAGCTTGCTTGTAACAAACACAAGTGTTGCCTGTAACAACATTCTATAAATGACTTCAATTTATCAGTAGTCTTCAATGCCCAGTCACAGTGTGTGCCTGCCTCTCAACACATCCTCTCCTCCACTTAGGGCTCGCTTCCTCAGGGAGGTGAAGGAGTTGGCTGTGAAGAGGAGGCTTATCCTGGGCAACAAGAGTCTGTCTGAGGACGAGAAGAACACTCGCCTGCAGGACCTCATGCTGAAGGACCCCATGGGCGTTGGATCCCCCCTCAGTATAGACGATCTGGGGTAAGACCCTTCCCCTGCACCCCTCCTCTTACACCACCCCTCCAGGCCCTTCCCCTGCACCCCTCCTCTTACACCACCCCTCCAGGCCCTTCCCCTGCACCCCTCCTCTTACACCACCCATTCAGGCCCTTCCCCTGCACCCCTCCTCTTACACCACCCCTCCAGGCCCTTCCCCTGCACCCCTCCTCTTACACCACCCATTCAGGCCCTTCCCCTGCACCCCTCCTCTTACACCACCCCTTAAGGCCCTCTGAAGTCTCCAAACCCCCCCGGGAGCCCACCTGACGCCAGCCTCACCCCGTAGACCCCCGGGGCTCGGTCCTACTCCACATCCTGACTCCTTCTAACACCCATCCTCTGTCCGTCCCCTGCAGGCTGAACTTCCAGTTCTGCCCCTCCTCCAAGGTGCACGGCTTCTCTGCTGTGGACCTGAAGCCCAATGGAGATGACGAGGTAGGGGACAGGGAATGGAACAACAACAACTGTAACTGACATTCTGCCTTTGCCTGGGTTTACCTCAGCAGCTCTACAGGGAGCTAGAAGTGTTGTAAAACCCCTCCCCCCCCTCACCTGTCTCTCTCCAGATGGTGACCATGGAGAATGCAGAGGAGTACGTGGAGCTGATGTTTGACTTCTGCATGCACACCGGCATTCAGAAACAGATGGAGGCCTTTAGAGGTAAGACTGAACCCACGGAACAAAGCTCCCATTCCCAACCTGATCCGTTTACGAGGATGTCGATTCACTTGGTTTAATGATTACGTTTAAACTAAGTCACACTACTGCCTCTGCCCTCTCCTCAACCTCACACCGGTCCTCTTTCCTCTGACGCACCTCCTCCAGAGGGCTTCAACAGAGTCTTCCCCATGGAGAAACTCAGCTCCTTCAGCCACAAGGAGGTGCAGATGATCCTCTGTGGGAACCAGTCTCCTTCCTGGACCTCAGAGGACATCATGAATTACACCGAGCCCAAACTGGGATACACACGGGACAGGTACACACACACTGGGTTTTGGTTTAGTTTTTCTCTGGATGTTGCACATTCATCAGAACGAAAGATGAGATATTTATCCCTCGTGTGCCCTGTCTCCCCACAGCCCCGGGTTCCTGCGCTTCGTCAGAGTTCTGTGTGGCATGTCGTCTGACGAACGGAAAGCCTTCCTCCAGTTCACGACCGGCTGCTCAACGCTGCCCCCTGGTGGCCTCGCCAACCTGCACCCGCGCCTCACCATCGTCCGCAAGGTAACACCTCTAACACACAAGTATAAAGACGAATCGTCTCTACTTTGAGAACCACAGGGAGAGAAAAGTGTAGACCTGTTTAAACAGCTGGTGGCTTCACCGCCTACGTTTGTGTTGTGTTGACTACTACACTGTTGACAAGTAGTCTCTAACTTACATTTAGTCATTTAGCGGACGCTCTTATCCGGAGCGACTTACAGTAAGTACAGGGACATTCCCCTATAGGAAAACAGGGTGAAGTGCCTTGCCCAAGGACACAGCGTCATTTTTAACGGCCAGAATCGAACCGGCAACCTTCTGAGTAATAGCCCGATTTCCTAACCGCTCAGCCATCTGACTCCCTTACACTCCCTTAACTTACTAATGTGTTTGGGCCCCTCTCTCCAGGTGGACGCCACAGACTCTAGCTACCCATCGGTCAACACATGTGTGCACTACCTAAAGCTGCCAGAGTACTCCTCTGAAGACATCATGAGAGAGCGCTTGCTGGCAGCGACCATGGAGAAGGGCTTCCATCTCAACTGAGCATGCTCTGTCTCCCCCCCTCTCACCTGACTGACCAACATCGCCCCCTGGTGGTGGAGACGAAGCCGTGTCGTGTTTTTGTTGCAGAATAAACAAACAAAGCTGTGCTCTCTGATGAGATCCCCCCTGCCCTCCACCCTGCCCCCACCAACCTCCCCATCCTCCCCCTTTACACCCCCCCTTCCCCCATACACACCCGTTAGGACAAAGTCAAAATGAAGACTCCACTAGCTACTGAAACAGAAAAAGGTCTGCAACCCCCCCATCTCCCCTCTGCTTCCTTCCTCACCACCTCTTCCCTTCTTCCCTCACCCCTGGACACTCTACTGCTTCAAGGGCTTGACCGACCGGGAGCCAGGGCAGTTCTCCTCCTGCAGTGTTTACTTCTCTCAACCATAACTCTGGCTGTGCTGCGAGCATATGTGTAAAAGTTATCTGTAGTTCTTTTTGGTTTTCAGACACCCATCGACTTTTTCCCACATTGTGGACCCCATTCACCCCCAGTCTGAGGGAGGATATCCACCTGCTTCTGTAGAGCTAACTGCTGTAGAGTGTTTGGGCATCCTTCTCGCCCCCCCATCCCTGGTTTTAAGTTTTACTAGTGCCTGCCTTGTTTGGATATTAGGATTTTTTTTTCCTTCCTTTTACTTCTTAAAACGGCATACAATCATGCACATGCTTATTATTTCCTTCCTCCTTTTCATTTTGCTTTCGTTACAGTGTGAGTATGTTTTTGTCCATTACCCTGCTATAAGGATCACATGATCAAAGTCCCAGAGTGCATCTGTGTCATTTTACAATGAAGCTATAGAGGCAAAAACACTGGTTCTGTGTGCAAGGCACATTTAAGGAAAAAAAAGCAAGCTATGCTTTCCCTTGTATTTTCTTTGTATATTATAAACATTTATTTAACTCAAGTTGCAGTTTGAAGTAAACAGATATTTTCAAATGTGTATGCTCCAAAAAATAATCATTAAAATGTTTGCAAAGTATAAAACGTGTCATGTCTTAGCTTTGGTTTTTATTTATAAAACTGGGAAAATCTTCATATATACAAAAGTTATCAATAACAGGAAAAAAAGCAGATCACATTTTACAAATCAGGGTTCACAAAATGTATTTACTTCTAGGTTTTAGAGCCGTTATGAGTCGGCCATCTTGTCCAGGGCCAGCAGAGGGGCCAGAATGCGGTTCTTGTTGGTTTCCACAATGTGGCCGTTCTGAATCATCTCATCCAGGATGATGTGCACCTTGTCCAGGTTGAACATGATCTGGGCTACAACTCAGGAAATCAATAAAGCCCCATTTTACGACGCATTAGGCATAGACAGACAAGTTTATGGGTTAGGCTTACACATTCCAGGGGTCCTATTTCCTCCTAATCTATTCATGTGTAAAGGATACATCCAGTTCACTCTGTCAGAGAAAGAGGAAATACAAATCAAATAAACCCAATTTATAATAATTTACCATACAGACCAAGAACACTTAGTTGTAACAGACTCTGAACTCACCACACGACTGAAGTACTTGTCAAGAACTTCCACAAAGTTGTGGACCAGTTCATAGATGGACAGCTCATTCTGTGGAGAGAAGATTATCCCACTAAGAAATCGTCATTATGTATATGTGTACTGTATATTTTAAACCATAAATATTGTCACACGCAAATATGATTATCTATGGATTCAATTGATCCTCGTGTTCTCTCCTGGCCGATTTCTTACCTCTGAACCACTGATGCCAACCACTATAAACAGGGCAGCATACTGACGGTAAACCAGCTTGAAGTCCTTGTATTCCACAAAGGAGCACTGCAAAGGCACCAGACTCAGCACATTAGTGAAAGTACAATGTACACCTTGAGACTTAGGTGAGGCTGCAGCAGCCAGTTTGAGAAGGCTCTGCAGTAGAGTATTGTTACAGTACGTAATACAATACGTCTTATCCACTACCCTAACAGCTGAAAGGGCTGGGATGTGCTTGAGAGAGCATACCTCCTCTTTTTTGCGTGACAGACATCCCTTCACCACGTCAGCTTCAAGGGGCGCTCTCTTAACCACCTCCACGGCCTCGTAGTACTTGGACAGCCGAGTCTGCCCCTGTTTGTTTACCATCAGCAGGAACTTGATCATCGTGTACACCTACGGGCATACGGGTATGGAGGTGGGGTTAAGTATACGTAAACAAAACATGGCATACAGTGTTCTTTACCGTTTAACCGCAAGCACACTGACAAACAGCTAAACTTAAACTTCCACAGAAGAACTCTATAGACACACGTCTAAAAAAGATCACAATGTTAACGCCCACTGTGTTTCACTGCATATTTCAAACGTACATTTAGCTACTTCTGGTTGTATCGGGGTCCACTGGTTTCTGGGTCCATTTCCCTAGCAAGCGCTAGACAGTAGATTGTCAAACGCATGCTCAGTAATGTCACTTGATGACAGGAAAAAGGGTGAATAACTCCCACCATGCAGTGCGGCCCAGTTCTCCCTCACCCCCGCAGTTAGGAGAGACATCCAGGGAAAGAAGTAATGGCGGTCGGCAAATCCGTACGCTGACATCAAACCCAAAACATACCTCCAACTCATCATTGCCTGCGAGGCACTTCAGGCAGAACAGCGGTCGACTTCTGACGAAAATACTGAGCTGAGACAGGGGAGGGGGACAAAATCCAACGGCAAATTGTTGGGACTTTCTCTGTCTTAAAAATGGATGAACACCCTGGCGGAGGAGTTGGAATGGCCGCCCCAAGACAGCAGCAGCAACAGCCGCAGCAAGGAAATAACAACAACGTTAATCCCCAAATCAGTGGCGGAGGAAGCGCAGTGATGGCGCTACAGCAGCAAGACGAGATGCCTCGGCCACAGCAATATACTATCCCTGGTATTCTACACTACATTCAACACGAATGGGCCCGATTTGAGATGGAGAGGGCTCATTGGGAAGTGGAGAGGGCCGAACTTCAGGTAATGTTAGCTCGCGACTGCTATGGCAGATCCGCTAAATAGCTAGCACAAGGCTAGCGCTGACTAGATCTGTCTGCGTTGTTGTGATAGCTGGCTAGCTATTGTAACGTTATTTAAATGTATTTCGCTATAGATTTAAATTTACGTTTACCACATCCCACAATCAATTGACATCCTATTTTCCCTTTTGCAAGGGGACTAGACTAGCTAGTTTATCTAGCTACATTATATTAAGTAGTCTAGTTGAAGCAAGAGCTCGTGCGTTGTGATACCATTGCTAGCCAACGCAACCATCTCTCGCCAGCTAGTTCTGCGTTTTGGATATCTCACCCGTTCGTGGGATTAAACTCTGCGACTGTGGTGGTCTGTTTGTGTATGCATTTTAGAACCAAAATATTTACTCTGTATGGGAAGATATGAAACCGAATTTAGATGACAGTCTACTAGTACTAGTCTGTGAATGCAGCCATTTTGGTGTGGTCATTATGGCGTCGTTATGGCTGGATCATTTTGCTAGCTAACATTAGCCACTGTCCTTAGCTTTAGCTACAGCTGTGTAAACATTCAGCGTGTTTGTAAAAATGGCAAGCTTGCTAACGCGTCTTGGTTAGTTAGATGTCTGTATAGCTAGCTAGCTATAATTCTCAAATGACGGTAGACTGTCAATATTTCAACGGCTAATTTTCTTAGCCACATTAATCCAGCTAGCGAAGCTATCTGACAAGGCCTCAGTGTCTGCCTCACGAAGCAGGCCAAAATCGCTAGCTCCATAAGATTAAGAGTATTTTAAGTCTCGGTATCACACCGTTTAGTCAGCATTGTATCTAACCCTGGTACTAGAAAGACCGTATTGTTCCAGCGACTGTTGACACATTTCAGAATACAGCGGTTAAGCCTTAAAGTGGTTTCAGCGAGGTGTTGAAATGAAAGGTGTGGAAAACACTGCTTTGTTCGAACACACCCAATGACTGAAGTGTAGGCTGACAGGCAGTGAGTGAGCCACTGTAGATGTTTGTTAAGAGTGCCTTGTGCTGACTTGCTCAGTGACACATACCTACAGCATGACTCCACCTCTGACCATAGTGATAAAGCAAAGCTGTCAGGAGATTGGAATGGACACAAACTGTCTTCCGCATCCCCCTCATTCAAAAAACAACTGGCAAACGAAGTCAACAGTCTGAGATTCCCATTCCTTTCTTATGTAGTACCTTAATCGTTTTATGTAGTACAGGATCTTGGCAAAGTCAACAGCTTGTCACTCTTGTGAATGGTATTAAGTTTCACTGAATGGTGTACATAAGGTGGGGGGGGGGAGCCAGGTGACCTTGTTTTGGTTGGGCTTACTCCTTTTGGTGCCAGTACCACACCAAGCAGCTCTGTTAGTTAACTCCAATCACTTCCAATGTCTTCAATGGTGTCACACCAGATCTGTAAATAGCCTAACCAGAGCCTATCTGGGTTAAATCTGTCTTTCCAGGTCACTGAGTCTGTCATGCCGGCCATACTTGGGGCTCTAACCAGCCCCTGCTTACAGCTTCCCCACTAGCCTGGCCTCAGCCTGGAACAGGACAGGCTAATGACATCCCTGTCCCCCTTCCCTTCAGAGGGTCTAGACGGGAATGAACCTTGATGGGAATGATAGAGAATTGCTATAATTGTATGTAGGCATGTTTATTTTAATAGCTGTTGGGGAGACCATTTTGTAAAATTGGTGCCCTACCAGCTCCCAGTGAATGGTTGATTTGTATCATACCGGAATTGGACAACACACTCCTTGTTATCTCACTACAAACCCCTCAGTGGTAATTTCTTTAGTTAGTTATGGAGTTTACAGTGTTGTATGTCATCCTTGTGCCCAGTTGAAGGAAAGAGGTTGTGAAGGTGACATAATGATGGAGAGGTGACGAAGGGTGAGATCATGACACTCAGGAACTCCTGTGTTTCCTGAGGTGCTTCACTCACTCACTCTCAGCCAGACAATCTTTACCGTCAGCTCGACCTTCCGTCTGCCTCTTTGTGTAGACTGAATTATTTTAATTTCTCTCTAATACTCTTTCTGCCTTTCTCACTGAGTTCTGGATCCCGGCCTAGCTGGCTGATAGTCATAAGTAGGCAGTCCCAGAATAGCTGCTGCTCCACATAGTCCACTTGGGATACTTTAAACTGTGGAAGGAAGAGCCTGGCTGGCTGTTACACACATGGGTGGCCTTCCAGAAGGGTGTTGAAAACTTGATTGTAGCGATAAAAAGACCTATACGCAGAATACACATGTCATTCATGTTAGAGTAGGAGTGGACCAGGCAAACTGCTTTTCTAGTAACTCTTCGGCCAAGAATAGGTGTAGTCCTGAAGCATGATACGTGTACCTTTTGGTGTGGCAAATGATCTTGTGATTGATCGGTCTCTAGGTCTGAGTGAGTCAGCGATTATTTGCGTCTCCATTAGGAAGGAGGCAGCTGTTATGAGGAATGCTGCAAGGAGTTAGTTGTAACCATCATGGCTTCTCCTGCTCTCTCACAGCCCATAATATCCCTGTGTCAGTGCTGGTTTGGTCTGTGAGCTCACTGTGTCTCCACACTGGCCAGTAGGATTAGAGCCCAGTGCTGATTGCCCATGACCTCACCATGGATACACATCAGCTCCGCGCGTTAGGCTCTAAGTGCATACCTTGCGTACATTGCCAAGAGAACGAATTCAACCTCTACCATATTGTCGTTTTTCACACTGTTGGTTTCCTTGGTCACAGCCAGTTACATGGAAATGGCCGGTATGCATGTGTCTGATCTGTCACAGCCCACTGCAGCCTGTAGACTCAGTCTCCCAGGGCAGATCCTCTCGCAGACAACTGTACACATGTAGCCCATGTTATCTGGAACCTTGTTACCACAGTAACTGTGTGTTAAACTGACCTTAAAGGTGTTTCCATTTGCCTGTAAGGGAGAGCTGTAACTTGAGGATCCTGCAGCAGACCTGGTAACAGACAGACTGGCTGTGTGTTAAGGTGGCAGGGTAGGGCACAGGTGGCAGGGTAGGGCACAGGCGGCAGGATAGCAAAAAGGGATCGGGGTAGGTTCTTTTGTTACTTTTTTCGGTTCTGCTTATTGTTTTCTATGTTACAAATCTGCAAGGACTTGTGGCTACCTGCCTGGACCTGTTCTAGGTGACCATGTCAGACATCAACGCACAACAGACATTTGAGAGAGCATCACAGAGATTAGGCTGGCACAGAGGGGCTAGGAGGACAAATGTAGAATAGGGGCCATTGGGGCCCCTGGTTGGCTGAGGTGGTTTCCAGAGTGTCCACAGCTCAAGAGACAGATGGAGACAGCTGTTGTGGTCCCCTCCCTCTCGTCCCCCCCTGCTGTCTCCTATGTTCCTCTCATTGAGAGAAGGTATCTACATGCACGTAGCTACGCTGGTCCTGCCTGTTTGCTCTGCAGAGGAAGTTGGTTCTACTTGAGGGCCCACCGAATGAGTATGTAGGTGACTGGAGGGTTCAGCTCCAGTGTTAGACCCATGTGCTCGCTCGCCCCCAACCCTCACACTGTCTCTCCTGTTCCTCCCAGGTCCTGAAGCAGAGGGGCCTGTCGGCGGCCTGTTATGTAAGGCTGGGAGGGGCCCTAGAGTCACTGTGTCAGGGCACCCAACTTTCCCAGTTTCCATGACTACACCGCCCGAGTCAACCCCCCCCAGTTTACCTGACAACAGCCTGGTCGCCATGGCACCGTGGCAGCTTTCCTTTGAGTGTAGCGGGGCATCTAAAAATACCCCCTGCCTGCCATTACCCTGCCTTCCTGCTACAGTACCCTGCCTGGTGGCCTTCTAACAGTGTTGGGTTACACTCTGCCAGCTGCTCAGGAGCCCCATAGAGCACCGGGGAAGAGCGGGGGGCAGAGAGGAAGGGAGGGAGGGGGGGGCAGAGGCAGATAGAGCTACCCCAGGGCGATGGTACTGCAGAAGTTCAACACAATGCCCCCCCCCCTCCAGTGCTGCCCTGCATGACCCTTCCCCATAGCTGCGTGGTGGTCCTTACCACCCTGGTGGTGAATAGCAGCACCAGTGTTGGTAGCCTGCTAGTGTGGTTCATCAGCTTCTGCCTGAGTTCTCTCCCCGATGGATCCCTACTTGCTATACGGCAGCGGGCCACTTGTGGCTCGGGTGTCCCATTCAGAAGTGATTGGGCCGATTGGTCATGTTATCACACAGGGAGAGTCATCTGACACTGTAGAGCAGGTGATGTTCACTCATCTTCTAACCCTCTCTCGTCTTTCTCTCCCCCTCCGGTCTCCTCTCCCCCTCCTGTCTCCTCTCCCCCTGTCCTTCTCTCCTACAGGCCCGGATAGCATTCCTTCAAGGCGAAAGGAAAGGTCAAGAAAACCTAAAGAATGATCTAGTTAGAAGAATAAAAATGTTAGAGTATGCATTAAAGCAAGAAAGGTAAGTTGGCGACATAAACCCACGTCATTTTTCATGGTCTCACAGCAGGATGATGTCATCAGAATGGAAAGTGCTGTTGTCAGATCTAGCATCATTATCTATTCTCATGACATTACATGTGTCGCTTTCTTTCAGAGCAAAATACCACAAGTTAAAATATGGAACAGAGTTGAACCAAGGCGAGGTGAAGATGCCAAGCTTTGAATCAGGTACTGTAGATCTACACTACAACCAGAGTGGAGAGACCATCCTTTTAGAGACCATTTATGTCTATTCATTTTAAGGCTGTTTCATGGTGGTTTTGTCGTGTGTGTGATCCTTTAGAAGACACCAAAGACACAGAAGTCCCTGCCGTCCCTCAGAACAGCCAGCTCACTTGGAAACAGGGACGACAACTCCTCAGACAGTGAGCACAAACACACACGCACACACACACACACCCACACACACACACAGCGAGCGTTCAACTTAAATATGGATAACTCTTTCAGAGATCGTATGAGTATTTGCACCTCAACATCTCATGTTATTATTGTCCGTCCCCCCCTCCTCCTCCATGCCCCGCCCCCCCCAGGTACCTTCAGGAAGTAGGCTACACGGACACGATACTAGACGTGCGGTCCCAGAGGGTGCGGTCCTTACTGGGCCTGGCGGGCTCCGAGCAGAACGGCTCGGTGGAAACCAAGAACCTGGAACAGATCCTGAACGGGGGGGAATCGCCCACCAAGAGAAAGGGACAGGACCTGAAAAGGTGCTTTTAGATCCTGAGGAATACTAGCTAGCATGTTTACCCAGAAGGGACAGGACCTGAAAAGGTGCTTTAGATCCTGAGGAATACTAGCTAGCATGTTTACCCAGAAGGGACAGGACCTGAAAAGGTGCTTTAGATCCTGAGGAGTACTAGCTAGCATGTTTACCCAGAAGGGGACAGGACCTGAAAAGGTGCTTTAGATCCTGAGGAGTACTAGCTAGCATGTTTACCTAGATTGGGAAATGCATTAGGAGAGTCTTAAAAACCCTAACTGACGTACACAGTTTTAGTTGGAAAATCGCTTTTCTGATTTGAAACTGGCCAACATCACCTCCCTAGATGAAACGTCTGAGATCCTAGCTAACGGTATCCTAGCTAACGGTATCCTAGCTAACGGTATCCTAGCTAACGGTATCCTAGCTAACGGTATCCTCGCTAACGGTATCCTCGCTAACGGTATCCTCGCTAACTGTATTTTAGCTACTAGTTTCTAGCACCAAGAAAGCCAAAGTCATAACGTCCAATTCCGTCACCAGGAGCCCCGGGGACGTCCTCGAGACGTTTAACTTCCTGGAGAATGCCGACGACAGCGACGAAGAGGAGGACGAAGAGGGGGACCTGATGGAGGAGGATTCAGACAGAACAATCAAACACAGGATAAAGAAACACAAGGTCAAGGTGATGATGAAAACACACACACACACACACACACATACACACACACACACTGCAGGAGCTAGATTAGACCCGACGAGAAATATGAAAAAAAGACGTTGAAAGTACTCGCTAACCAACAGGAAGTTAGACTAATGAATGTTTGTTCTTCTCCATTTGGTCTTTCTTCTTCTCCTTCTCTCTCTCTCAACCCCTCAACTGGATCCATCCCCCCCCTCTCTCCCCTCTCTCTCTCTCTCCCTCTGTTCTTCTTCTGCCCTCCAGGTGGGTAACGAAGGCCTGGCGTCTGACCCTCCAGAAGACCCCGACACCGAGGAGGCTCTGAAGGAGTTTGACTTCCTGGTGGGCGCTGAGGACGGCGAGGGGGCGGGGGAGGCCCGCAGCTCTGGAGACGGGACCGAGTGGGGTAAGAGGAGGAGGAGTCTGTGTGTGTGTGTGTGTGTGTGTCTCTGTCTGTCTGTCTGTATGTGTGTTTTTGTGTTTGGAGCTAGATGCTTGAGCATAGAGGAGTTTGTTAGTGTAGCAGGGCTCTGTGCTGTGGAGTGAGTTAGTGTAGCAGGGCTCTGTGCTGTGGAGTGTGTTAGTGTAGCAGGGCTCTGTGCTGTGGAGTGTGTTAGTGTAGCAGGGCTCTGTGCTGTGGAGAGTGTAGCAGGGCTCTGTGCTGTGGAGTGTGTTAGTGTAGCAGGGCTCTGTGCTGTGGAGTGTGTTAGTGTAGCAGGGCTCTGTGCTGTGGAGAGTGTAGCAGGGCTCTGTGCTGTGGAGTGTGTTAGTGTAGCAGGGCTCTGTGCTGTGGAGTGTGTTAGTGTAGCAGGGCTCTGTGCTGTGGAGTGTGTTAGTGTAGCAGGGCTCTGTGCTGTGGAGTGTGTTAGTGTAGCAGGGCTCTGTGCTGTGGAGTGTGTTAGTGTAGCAGGGCTCTCTGCTGTGGAGTGTGTTAGTGTAGCAGGGCTCTGTGCTGTGGAGTGTGTTAGTGTAGCAGGGCTCTCTGCTGTGGAGTGTGTTAGTGTAGCAGGGCTCTTGTGCTGTGGAATCTCTGGAAGGTGCCAGAGCTGTGTCAGCATTCTTTCTCCCTGCTGCATGGGATATTCTGAGAACACACATACACACATATACATACACACACCCATACATGCACACGCATACACGCACACGCACACACACACACACACACACACACACACACACACACATGTCACTGGCCTGTAGGGCACACGCCACTCTCAGCCGAAGTTGCTGAACTGTTTACCTGTCCCCGCATGTCCAAAATGTGTGTGTCATGTAGAAATGGAGTATATGTGAGGATGTCTGTCTAACATGGTTGTAGTAGTTTCTAGGTACTTTGTAGATCCCAAAGGGGGAACTGCAGTGTTGCAGCTGGCAAGAAGAGGAAATCGCTAAAAAAATATACAAAATACAAATATAGACTTAATGCTGTGTGAGCATTCTGTGTTCAGAGCCCTACATGTGCCATGTGATTTACCTAGTCTTATCTCTCTCTCTCTCTCTGTGTGTGTGTGTCCGTATGTTTAGCGGAGCCTCTGCCCTTCTCAGGGGGGGGTAAGTCTTTCATCATGGGCTCTGACGAGGCGCTGGAGAGCGTCCTGGGGCTGGGTGACCTTGCTGACCTCACCGTCTCCAACGATGAGGCCGACTACAGTTATGATGTGAGGGCTCATCTACGTAAACACACAGGCCACACACACTTTCCAATCCCATCTACGAAACACCTGTCTCCAGTTCTCCATCCACACACTAACAGTCTGCCTCCGTCCCTCGCTGCTCGTCCCTCGCTGCCTCTCCCAGCTGCCAGCCAACAAAGACTCGTTCAGGAAGACGTGGAACCCCAAGTACACGCTGCGGAGCCACTTTGACGGCGTGCGCGCCCTGGCCTTCCACCCCGTGGAGCCCGTGCTGGTCACCGTGTCGGAGGACCACACCCTCAAACTGTGGAACCTGCAGAAGACCGTCCCTGCCAAAAAGCAAGTGCTTCACCCTCTGATCAGACCATGTTTCTTTTTTACGTTTTGTGTTGTTCTATGTTCTACAACTGTAAAACACGTGTTGCTGACTGGACGTGGGAGGCTAACACACAGGACGGGACAGGGACTGGTAGCTGGCAGGGACATTCAGACATGGCTGGCTCTTGGTGCGTCTGTAGTGGACCGCGTGGTGTGTGGTGGAGAACCTGTGCTAACCTGTGTTCTGTGGTCTCTGTTCTGTAGAAGTGCCTCTTTCGACGTGGAGCCCATCTATACGTTCAGAGCCCATGTGTAAGTACAGCCATACTACCAACTTTTCAGGCTATATAATGCTGTCTAATACATAATCCAGTATTATTTGATACCCGTTTAATACCCATATTAGATCGTACCTATATAATGGATCGACACATTTATGAGGTGTGGTGTGTATGTAGGATACTAAGTCCTCTCTCTTCTCCTCTTTAGCGGTCCTGTTCTCTCATTGGCTATGAACTCCAGTGGGGAGCAGTGCTACAGTGGAGGGATCGACTCCACCATCCAGTGGTGGAACATCCCCAGCTCCAACGTAGACCCCTACGATACTTACGGTAAGAACACACACACACACACACACCGGAAGACCAGCTTTTCCCCTCTGGGACTGAAGAATATAAAGCCAGAGCATGTTTCCTGAGTGGTCACTGTCACAGCCTGACCTCTCCTTTTCCTGCCCCCTCCTCTACCTGACCCCTCCTCTTCCTGTCCCCCCCCTCCTCTTCCTGACCCCTCCTGCCTCCTCTTCCTGCCTCCCCTTCCTCCTGCCCCAGACCCCAGTGTCCTGGCAGGCTCGTGGCTGGGCCACACGGATGCCGTGTGGGGGCTGGCCTACAGCGGCATCAAGAACCGGCTGCTGTCCTGTTCTGCCGACGGAACCGTCAAGCTGTGGAACCCCCAGGAGAAGAACCCCTGCGTCTGCACTTACAACGCAGACATGGGTGAGAGAGGAGCAGCTAGCCTGTCCTGGTCCCTGCCAGAGCGGGTTAACCATGTGAATGCAGCGTTCCCCATGACAGCGTTGTAGTAACGTTCTCCCGTCTGGCCCTCAGAACACGGCATCCCCACGGGGGTGGACTTCAACGGCTGCGACCCCGCCCACATGGTGGCGTCCTTCAACACGGGGAAGGTGGTGGTGTACGACCTGGAGACGTCCCAGCCCACCGTGGTGCTGCCAGGCCAGGGGAGAGAGCAGTGAGTCAACACACACACATGTGCCTAGCCCACCTTGTAGCCAGCGGTGGTTCCTGGTGATCCGACCTGGTGTCTGTGTCTTGTGATGGTTCTGGCTGTGCTTCAAGCTGACCTGGTGTTGTGTGGTGTCTTTGTTCCAGCTCTGCCATCTGCCAACCACATCAACAAGGTGGTGAGCCACCCCACCCTGCCTGTCACCATTTCCGCTCACGAGGACAGAAACATCAAATTCTTCGACAACAAATCAGGTAGCTGTGCCTGGCTGGAGGCTGTCTGCCCGGTCTGCCATGATATTCATGATGGCTGCTATAGATGATCATGATCACCTTGGGTTATTGTTTTGTTTATTTAACGTTCTTTTAATGAGGACATGCATGCATGTTTTCTAAGTCTGTGGGCGTGCTCTGACTGTAGCTGTTCCCATGTGTCTCCTGCAGGGAAGGTGATCCATGCGATGGTGGCCCATCTGGATGCAGTGACCAGTCTGGCTGTGGACCCCAACGGAATCTACCTGATGTCTGGCAGTAAGTCCTGCAGCTCACCAACTGGCCTCCCATCTGGAACCAGCCCATCAGCCTAGCGAGCTAATGCTAACTCTGGGACCAGCCCAGCAACCTGCTAATGCTAACTCTGGGACCAGCCCATCAGCTTAGCTAGCTAGCTCTAACACTGTGACCAGGCTAGCTAGCTATTGCTAACACTGTGACCAGCTCAGCAGCCTAGTTAGCTAGTGCTAACGCTGGAACTGAGCACTCATAACCAGCACAGAACTATGTCAGTAATCTGCTTGTCTTCGTCTTACTCTCCCCCTCCCCCCAGGTCACGACTGCTCCATCCGTCTGTGGAACCTGGACAGCAAGACGTGCGTCCAGGAGATCACGGCTCACAGGAAAAAGTCGGAGGAGTCCATCTATGACGTAGCCTTCCACCCCTCCAAGGCCTACATCGCTAGCGCCGGGGCAGATGCCCTTGCCAAGGTCTTTGTCTAGGAAGAGAGCGCCCCCTAGCTGTCTGGAGGGGGAACAGAGGGAGCGAGAGAGATGGAGGGGGACGACGAACCCACAGCCTGGTGAAGACTGACATACTGACTGAAAGTAGCCTGTTTGACCTGGTGATTACACTACATTGAAACTGCCACCCCAACTCCCCCTCACCCTGCCGGACTCAGCCGCAGTGCCAAGGAGACTCAACGCCAGGGGAGGGGAGCAGAGGGGAGCAGAGAGGAGCTGAGAGGAGCTGAGCGCCCCTCAAGTTTAATCTGTTTTCAGACTAAAGTAACCTGTAACTGTAATTTACTGTAAGTTGAAACTGGGGAGAGACCCAGTGTGTGTGTGTGTGTGTGTGTAGCCGTCTGCCTGGGTTTGAGCTGAGATGACATCTGTTCTGTCGGTATGTGGCACTGAGTTCTGTATGGCTTTCATGGCCATAAGTGGGTGGAGTCGCAAGGTGAAGGACAGCCCCTGGTGGGCCAATAGGATTCCTACTTCAATTCAGAAACCCCCGCCCCCTCAACATCTATGTAGCGTGAAAAATAAGTCAGTCAACTTCATACTCTAGTGTTAGTTACATATTGACATTTTGTGTAAAAAAAAATATATATATAGTTTTTATAATCCTTTTTATATAAATAGGTTGGTCATAACAGCACTGAAGAAGAAGTCAAAAAGAAAAGTCAAAGGGAATAATTGATTCCCTTCTGATCCCTCCATCACAACTCATGTCCCTCGACACCCCCTTCCCCGTCACTGAAGTGGCGCGTGGGTCTCAAGTCTACGACGGCGTCCTTTCCTTTAGACCCACCTCTTTTCTCCCATGATGGGTAAGAACCTGCCCGGTGAAGGCAGGCCTCCTCAGCCCCCCCGCCCCCCCCCTCCCCCAGTGTTCAGACCGGCTCTGAGAAAGAGAGGAAGCCACCTGAGACTAACAAAGAGCAGCCCAGGTGAGTCCTACACCCCCGCTGCTGTGGGCTCGCCCATAGCTTTGTCACCATAGAGATAAGACACATGAGGGTCTCTGTATGCCACTGCCTGCCCACAGGAATGAAGAGCAGGACTGTCCTGGTCCACGAGAGAGAGCTCCTCTGTTAGATAATTAAACTGCAGCATCCTATCACTATGTGATATTTTTGTACACCTTACTGTAATGAGTTTATTTATCACAGGTTTTAGACATCAAATAGCTATTTATTTCACTTCTTGGTTAGTTGAGTCTTTTGGGTATGGTCATAGGGGGGGCTCTTGCAGACCCCTGCCCCCTTCAGTCTAACTGAACAGTAATCTGGAACAGTTGGCAGTTGGGTTGGTAGAAGAAACTATTGAAAAATGCAACCTCTTGTCTGATTGAGGACTGGCCTCATCCTGCTAAATTAGTGCTTTGAAGCATGGGGAGTCACTTCGATGTTCTTTTATTCCATGTATTGTTAAGTGAAGGGAGTACGATGGCAATCAGAAGATGAAATTATGATTCAAAATCTTATTTTTTGTTGCTTAGACTTCTCCCTCCTTTTATCCTGTAAAACTTATTTTATTTTCCAAACATGCTACAATTTATGGTGTAACTAAAGACTTTTTGTTTGTATAATGCATGATTAATACAATAAAGTATTTTTTCTAGTCTTCCAAAAAAAGTTAAAAAAATATTCTGATCAGTTTGCGAGTTTTGTAAGGGTTTTGATTTACAAACTATGAATCAGCTGATTTTAAAGATTGTACCACATAGCAAAATACAAATGTTGAAAAGTAATGTATATAAAATGTCTATAATAAATATTAAATGGTGTACCTGTAGAATGCCTCCGGTGGTGGTTTTTGTTCTGGAACATTCTGAGTGACGACAGGAGACGTTGTAAAAACACAAAGTTCTTTCAGTGTTTATTGAAAGAAAACAAACAAAAACAATAAATATGGAATACAGAATAATCGAAACATTAAACCGAATGAGAATCTCCCTCTACTCGTAAAAAAAAGAAGAAAAAAAAAGTATAGGTAAACATGCAAATGTACGTGCAGGCTTGTGTCAGTGAACCACTCTCACCACGTAGTAAAATACAGCTCAGTAATGAACTACATCCAGAGTACGTTGCCGTGGTTGCAGGCACCTCGAGACACCGCCAGGGGGTGCTGTTTCACACGTGACACCGTTATTTTGAATCAAAACACGGACAGCTCTGTGAAATTCATATATACATCGGCCCATCGATATAGTTAGAGCCTTACAACATAGAAAAGCATGGAAGCATTGTGCGTGTGTTCTCTAGGACTGAGAAGTTAGTAAATAGTGTCTGATCTAGTCAACTGGACCCATGTCCACATTTATCTTGCCTTTTGTTTTAGAGAGAGAATACACACATTGTCCAATATTTACATTTCAGAGAAAGTATTTAAAGGTGGTTTGAGAGCATTATGAGGAGCTAATGTAGTAATATAGACAGTATCTGATGTTGACCACTCATGCTGCTCTTCTTATTTTTATACACATTTATTTTATATTTAAATAGTTTTTATTCTTAGATTTTTTAGTTCTTAGAAATGGTAAAACTTTTGTACTTTTACTTAATTTAAGATTCGTATATGTTTAGTGTTTGCACCTCCCTGCCACAGTAAATTCCGTGTTTGAATAACATACATGGCGAATTCTGACGTATGTTTATAGAGGCATTAAAAAAGGGCAGTGAAGAAAAAGCTCAGGCTGGTTTGTTTACGGTATATATATATATGTATGTTTGTATACATACATGTATATATATGTGTATGTGTGTATACATACATGTATATATATGTGTGTCTGAGGAAAAGGAGGTGTCTAGTTGGCATTGGTGAAGTCTTGGCAGATGGCCCGCACCAGCGGCTGGGTGAACTGCTGCAGCCCCGTGAACTCCCGAGAGAAGAAGGCGTGGCTCTCCTTGGGCTCGGACGCCATCGCTTTGAGGTCATCAACAGGCGCCCAGGCCACGCCCACTGAGAAAACTGTAATACCTTTGCGTCACAGAAGGAGAAGAGTAAGAACAGGTGCACACGCACACGTGCATCGACACACACAAACAGACACACACACACACACAAACAGATGCAACCACACACACACACCTTCTTTCTGGGCTGCCAAGGCAGGACCTCTGACATCATCATAGGACTGCCCATCTGTGACCACGATCAGGAAGTTCCTCCCTGGCCCCGCCCTCTTGGGCAGGAAGAGGTTCTGGACGGTGTAGGTGATGGCTTCTCCGGTGGCAGTGCCCCCTGACATGTAGGGCACGCTCTGCAGAGCCCTGATGGCTGCCTCCTTGTCCTTGTAGTCATAGAGACCAAACTCCAAACGCTGGTCATAGGTGAACTGAACAGCACCTTACGAAAACAAAACAGGACACGGATGAACACAAACACACAACACCGACACACTTCTTACATTACATTAGCATTTAGTCATTTAGCAGACGCTCTTATCCAGAGCGACTTGTAAGTACAGGGACATTCCCCGAGGCAAGTAGGATGAGGTGCCTTGCCCAAGGACCCAATGTAATAAGCACGGCCGGGAATCGAACCGTCAACCTTCTGATTAATAGCCCGATTCCCTAACCGAGCCTGATTCCAAACAGCTCAGAAATCTGACCCCCAACTCCACACACACACACCCACACACCACCACGCACCACACACATATTTAAGCATTATATCTACCTATTCGGGCTCCCACGTCGGAGATATCAAAGCTCCCGGCGATGGAGGACAGGAAGTTGAGGACAAGGCGGAAGTTTCCGTCCCCCACGCTGGAGGAGCCGTCGATGAGGAAGCCCAGGTTCACAGAGTTGTAGCAGGTCTTACTGCACAGCAGCTGCTCCACAGAGCACAGGCGCTGGGACAGGGGCTTCACATGCTTAGTGGTGGTGAACCAACTGGGCATGCTCAGAGTGAAGAAACCGTTGTCCTTGCAGACTGCCTGACAACACACACACATAGACACACATATGAATGCACACGCACGTTGACAGACGAAAGACAAGTGAAAAATTGATGAATACACAGTGAGTGGCAGAAAGACACCAGAACGAAACGATGATTGATGATGCTGATTAGGTATCCAACTTCACCGAGGTAATCTAAGGAGCTGTGTGTCTCTACCTTCTTAGCAAAGTCCTTGTCTGGGACCATGGCCAGCTCTTCGGGGGCGGGCCTGGCAACAGACATCAGGAACACGTTGATGCCCGACTCTCTGGCCAGCGTGGCCGCCTCCCCCACATCATCAGACGGCCAACCGTCGACAAGCACCACGATGACCCTGGGGTGACCCCGCCTCGACCCCGCCTCCGGACTGAAGAACGACTCCACGGTGTGCATGATGGCCTTACCTGGGTCACATGAATTTCATTTGCTTGTCACTTCTCTCCTGCTAGACATTTTTAAAAGACATCTTAAAACCTACCTTTTTACCGAAGCATTTAAGTAATTTGATCTCAGAAGGGTTTTACTACTTTTATTAGTTATATTATCGTTTTTATAGATTTGCCATTTTAATTATTACTTTCATCACTTGTATTATTGTTTTTATTGATTTCATGTAAAGCACCTTGAGCTACCATTCTTGTATGAAATGTGCTATATAAATAAAGTCTTACTTACTTACTTACTTACTCCATTCTCAAACTAATTCTTTCATCTATCTACGTATCAGTTCATTCAATCTCTAACTAACACACACACACACACACACACACACACACACACATGAATTCATGCCCATCTGCTGTGACATGCTTCATGTAAGACGTTGTTAATCAGATGTAACCTGTGTTGGTGTCTCCTCCCTGGTAGCTGATCTGCTTGATGGCTGAGACCAGCTCTTTGGGCTGAGTGTAGTTGGTCAGGAAGAACTCTGTCCTGGGGATGTCACTGCAGAGGCAACAGGTTGGTGTCATCAATCAGTGTGCTGTACTAGGGAAGGGAAGGGAAGGGAGGGGAGGGGAGGGGAGGGGAGGGGAGGGGAGGGGAGGGGAGGGGAGGGGAGGGGTGAGGGGAGGGGAGGGGAGGGGAGGGGAGGGGAGGGGCAGAAGGACTCTATCTTACCCACCTGGTCTGCACCACCCCCAGATGTGGCCCATCTGGTCCAACTCTGAGCATGACTGCCAGCTTACTAAGGAAGTTCTTCTGCAGGGTAAAGCGCCTCTTGCCGATATTCTGGCTGCTGTCCAGCAGAACAGCTATCTCCATCTGACAGTCTGCGACAGGAAAGACATGCAGGATTATAAATCAGCAGCTCAGCAGTTCATTATGATATGAATGTTTACACTGGCCAACCTTACGCCCCACTTCTAGACCCTCTGTAATAAACCATTATGAGGTAGCATGATACTTTCTCGGCGAATAAAGCAGAGCTCTGCAGAGCTCACACACACTCACACTCACATGCAAACACACACACATACTTCTATTTCCTCCTGATGGGATTTTCTTCACTGGCTTCTTTAGTGGTTTCTTTTCTGCAAGACACACACACACACAAAGCACACAAACTCAGGTTACTGAATGGCCTTATACTTAGTGTTATGACGGTCATAAAACATCGTTGTTCTGAATCTGAGTCTGAAATGAATAAAGACAGATTGTGTCTGTGAAAAAGCTCAACCTCTATTTATGCTCACGTTAGTAATGTTGTACTATTATTCCTGTATTTAAACACCAGTGTGCATGATACTTATTTAGCCAGACTGGTTGGAGCTATACCTGGTTCGGCAGCAGGGAGGACAGTAGAAGAGATCTTACTGGACAGCTCCTGGGGAACATGGACAGCACCTGACCACACACAGGGAAAACCGGACTCATAACTGCACTAAAACTAAACAATTAATTCGGAGATTTGATATTTGTGGATGTCGCTAAACACAGTCCGCTCTACATGGCGCGTACTATAATTATATTATCTTTGATGCTCCGTAGTTTCAACGTAGAAACTCCACAGGTGTTGATTTGTGTTGTGTCGCCACTTACCGGCCACGGTGAAAGATGATGTCCACCTGGCCAGCGCCTGGGATTGGACACCGTGGGAGTAGGAACTGAGGTAGTTCACTCTGCCCTGCAGTCTGTGCACCTCTACCGGACCACCAGACGATTGGATCACCCCTCTGAAAAAAGAAAGGTAGGGCCGCTTAAGTCATATAGTTAAATAAGCGACACATAAGTGAATGCAATCAAGGGTTCTGTTCATCTCATTCCCTACCTGTGTACCGCAGCAGCGCAGACACTAGACACAGCTGCATACACATCGGAACCGAACACCGACACACGCCACTGCGTACAGTTGGGTGGACACAAGACCACCTGTCGGGACTCCGGTATGTCTGCCCCGCGTGTCAAACAGGCGATTGGCAAGGGAACTGAAACGTGAATGAATAGCTAGATGATGAAGATTAAATATATATATTCGTTTCAGCTTTCAGAGTATTCACCAGAGCAGCCTATTCAGGTAATCGCTTTCCTCCAAACTGAAGACCAAATATGGGCCTATGGTTTCCCACAGCGACCGGGACCTGAGTGGTATTCAGCAACAATAACATTCTATAATTGAAAGGTTTTATTTATTTATTTTATTTATTTATAATTGAATAAAATAAATTACTACTTGGACACAACAGCCTATATTTCAACTGTAATTCACCAATGAGAATAGATTTATAGTCACTTACCATCTGGTTCAGATGCAAATGCTCTGCATGTCAGACCCAAAATACCTGGACGTGAAACAGAATAGCTGTTCAAGCAGTGATTTACATGAGATATTTTGTCCTTGGAGAAGTGCTCTCTCTCAATGAGGTTCCAGTTTAATGTCATTGTAGATCTTTAGTATTGTACTGACTTAAATCCGGTCATAGTCAAGTTAATATAATTGGTATATAATAAATAATAAATATATCATAAATATAATATAATTTTAATTGGTTCCAAAGCCCAGAAACATACAGACATGTCATAGGATCTGATTGTCAAACTAATTGTGGACACTCAAGTCGTTTTTTATCTTCATTTATGGTGAGAGGTAAAGGAGAGCTTCTGCTCAACACCAACAAAAATATTTGTTTACAACAAAATATGAAAATGTCTTAGTAATACATTCAGAAATGCATCGAGTTGGTTTACCAAGTGCTTACCTAAAAGGTGAAGAACAGCAGACAGATTTGACATTATAGACTCAGACACCTGCAACAAAATTAGTCTATCAGCAACAAGTAGTTATTTTTCTGGATGCACAGTCAGTGAAACTACAGCAGGTCAGGCAAATAAACTGGTGTTGAACAATGACATAGGTGACAGTGGTTGCCTATTGAATCCAGAGAGAAAACAACAGCCTGATCTAGAATGCTGCCTGGGTGATTCTCAGTCATGCGTACACAAGAGCATCTCCCTCTGCTTGTACAAGAAATACAACTAAAACAAGAAAAGTCAAGCTTACAGATAATAATTAGCAGGGAAAAAAAAATCTTCAAATTTTAGTCTGTTAAAAATCCAAAAGATTCCGATCGGATGTTGCAGTTAGAATGTGTCCGTATTCCTGAGAATCTTGCAGTATTCCTTGGTTCACTTCTGACCCTCCAGAGAGAGCGACGCTGCTTAAATAATCTCCCCCAGCTTCCCAGTCATCCCTGCTGACATCAGCCGAGGAGGGAGGGCCCTGCTGGGGACGGCACAACCTGGCAACCTGGGGGCAACTTGAACCTGGCAGTGAAAGCCAAAGGGAGGACAAACCTGGCAACGTGGACAATGAGGTGTCCTCAGGGTGCCCTAAAAGGGGGTTAAATATGATGAAGGTAATGATAATTGTCATGATTCCATGACAGCTTACAGTCAGTTTAGAACCAGGGCAGGTGGCTTGGTTACAAAAACACCTCTACTTGTCTCAGAGAACTGTCACAATCAACTCGTCATTACTCTGAGGGCACCTTAGGGTCACTGCAACACTGTAGAGTTGAAAACAAGTCAATGTTGGGGTTAATATTAGTAACGAGTTGGCGAAATAAGTGATACAACTTTAGCTTTGCTATTAGTAAAAACAAATCTATATATCTCCCCCAAGAAATAATTGATGACCTTTCTGTCTGGCTGCTATACCAACCCAATACCGTGATTCTTCTGTTGCTTGGAAATTTCAGAGTAATATCAACAGCATCTCATATTTTTCCAAAGCTCTATATCTTTTTGTCCTTTGTAGAATATGTTATGTAACATAAGAAATACAATTTTAAATTAAATTTCTCTCAGTGATCTGATGTTTCTCCAAAAAACTGATACTAAATGATTGGTCTGTTCAGCTTGCTGTCAGAGAGTATGGATCGGCAGTTTGTTATTTTTCTTACATAACTTTCCTTAATAGTGATGTTGAACAGCTGTTTTATTTCACTGTGCTTTCTTATCAGATGGAACTACTGTTTGAGGCTGGTCCAGAGAGGACTGTATTCATTTGACGGAGCTTAGTTGACATAGCCTACTCTAACACCGGGACGTTCAGTCCCTCAGAACACTAAATCCAGCTCCAAATCACCCTCTTCTGTGTCAAACTCACCTTGACTCTTTGCTACAGCCCCAATAATTTAGACAAATATAAACCAAGTAAGATCAACAAAATACCAGAGTGATATTCACAACTAATCAAGTTTTTCAGTCCTTGTAACCTTTTCAAAAAATTACTATAAAAGGAGTTCATGCAAATCCAGGCTAAGGCAATACAAGGAACTCTGCACAGGATAGTTTGAACCTGAATTCTTCTTCCAGAGGGCCTAGTGAAGACACGAAGCGAGACAGAGAGCCTGCAGGACAAAAGCCCAAACAAGTGGCTCACCTGAGAAGAATCTAGGATTTTATAAACCCTCAAGTCACCCTCAAGTTTTTGTGTCCATAATCGTGGTGTCCTCCAAGTATCAACAAACACTCGATCATCATATTTCTCTGGATTAACTCCCTTTTCTAACAGACAGCAGGCTTCGTTCATGGTTTCATGGTTTTTGGTTCTCTCCCGGTAAACGGGTGATGGTCACAAGGAGAACTTGGCTTGGCTCTCCATTCCTCCAAGTTAAGTTGCTGTTAAGACGTGTGAGTGTGTAAGTGTGTGTGTGTGTGTCACTGCACGAGTGTGTGTGGGAAAAGGAGGAGTTGAGCGAAAAGGAAATGACACAGTTGTTTCAGGTCAGGCCAAGCTAGTTGATCTCTGATGCTTGGAGGGAACAGAGAGGTCCAAAAGTGGAATCTACCCAGAGTCCTCACTTCAGTCCTCAGGTTCTTAATCTGTCCTCTCCAGAATCAATGCTATTCACATGCCATCTTAACTTGCTATTCCTGTTGCTAAATCAAAACACCTAAAATAATTTTACTACTTTAAAGTCCCTGACTGTTCATGTTCATCAACACCAAGGTAACTTTAAAGTGTTTCATAAACTCAGTTACAGCTTCGACATTCTGTTTACAGCAAGGTGTGTCCTAACAAGCTAGTGTTTTGGTGACTTGCTTCTGTGTGTGTGTGTGTGGAGGTTTGGCAGGCGGGCTGGCCTGGGTCACTATGCTGTAGCAGGTTCAGGTCCAGGGACCTCCTGGGGTGTATTGTCTGCCTGTCCTCCTCCATTAGCACAGCTGACATTCCTGCCTGCACCCTTTGGACAACAACTCTCTGTACATACACTGGAGGGACATCACTTCTGCCAGAGAAGGCAGCCACAACTGTCAAACTGAAGATGCAGACTTGAAAACTAACAAAACAATGTTTAAAGGTATTTCCCAGGCAGCCCTGGAGGGACGAGGAGGGCCAGAGAGGGGCCGGATGGGGGCCAGAGGGGGCCAGAGAGGGCCAGAGAGGGGCCAGCCCCCAGATTAGCGAGTGCAGGTCAGTGCGGGGCCGTTCTCACCTCTTCCAAGGCTCATTAGTGCTTCTCTCTGCTCCTCTGAAAAGTACCGGGAGTCAACAGTCATTACCCAGCAGTCCTACATGTTGGAGTAGCTCTCCCCTCCTCTCCCCTCCCCCGTCATATTTATAAAATAGCCTTTCAGCATAAACTTACCTGACCATGACTGACGACCTTTGCAAACATTGTCACAAAAACGGACACACTACTTCTCTTTCTATCAATAACAAGAGTGACATTTATTATCAAAAACAAGACATTTGATACAGACATGATTTCTGATTTTACACAAAGACTGTGTGAGAGTGAAAATGGAGCAAAGCAGGCAACCTCCTTCTTCACCGAGGCCAGTCCTGGGCAGCAGGACATTTAGGGCAGAGTTAGGAGTAGAGCCCGACCGATATATCGGCGGGCCGATATTATCGGCCGATATTAGGCATTTTCCAAACTATCGGTATCGGCATTTATAATGGCCGATAAATGAATATTCGTGTCAGATGGCTGAGCGGTTAAGGAATCGGCTATTAATCAGAAGTTTGCCTGTTCGATTCCTGGCCGTGTCGAATGACGTTGTGTCCTTGGGCAAGGCACTTCACCCTACTTGCCTCGGGGAATGTCCCTTACTTACTGTAAGTCGCTCTGGATAAGAACGCCTGCTAAAAATGACTAAATGTAAACTACAAATAACTAATGTTAGGGAAATCAGTTTGCTTTGTTACGCGTTTCTGTATTGAAAACATGTTTTTTTATATCGGCCGATATATCGGAATATTGGATTTTTAAATCACCAAATATTTGTATCGGTATCGGCCTTAAAAATAATTTATCGGTCGGGCTCTAGTTAGGAGACATCTCAGGTCCGATTAGTCGAGCCATACCGCGACCTGAACCATGAGAAACTGGCCCAGAACCAGAGCACTAGTTGTCTAAACAAGAGAGGGCTACGGGTGTAGAACCATACGATATCCCAAAAACAACATTCCTTTTGGATTCAGTGTCTGACCCTGTGTGCAGTTTCATTAATGACACAAATGGTGTTTACAGACACACAGCTCCACACTGAACAGTATTTACTTGAGGGACCGCTTTGGCCTCCGCCAGCCAGCAGGCTCACAGACGGCCTGAGTTGCTTAACCTCCTCAGAAACCCTCGAGCAGGACGCACGAGAGGACTGCTGTGGTACCAGGGGGTCAACATGGGCGCTACCTCCTCCTTCCTTTCCTCCACCCTCGCCTCCCCCAAACCTCCATCGCTGCTCTTGTTGTGACCCCCCAGCTCCACCCCCGAGTCCAGGTTAATGTCCCCGTCACCCCCCCTCTCCCTTCATGGCCGACACCTCCACATTCACCTGCACCTCGTCTGGGCGTAGTGGGCGAGGCAGGAGGGGCTTGGATATCTGGGATAAGGTGGACCATCCAAGGCAGGCTGGACAGGTCCAGGGCCAGTGGACCAGGGCCATCAGGTTCTCCCTGAACTTGGCGCTCATGCCCAGGTAGATGATGGGGTTATAGAAGCTGGCTGACTTGGCGAACAGACTGGCCAGGATGCTGGTGAGGGGAGGCACCTCGTAGCCCAGGGCCGAAAACATGGAGATGACGGCATAGGGGGACCAGGCCAGGAGGAAGGCAGCCGCTAGGAGGAGGGACACCTGGGGGGCAGGGAGAGGCAGGAAGATTAGCCATGGGTGGTGTGGGTGTGGCAGGGATGTGTGTGTGAGAGATGTGTGTGTGGCAGGGATGTGTGTGTGGCAGGGGATGTGTGTGTGATAGGGGTGTGTGTGTGGCAGGGATGTGTGTGTGGTAGGGGTGTGTGTGTGTGATAGGGATGTGTGTGTGGCAGGGGTGTGTGTGTGGTAGGGATGTGTGTGTGATAGGGGTGTGTGTGTGGCAGGGGATGTGTGTGTGGTAGGGGTGTGTGTGTGGCAGGGATGTGTGTGTGGTAGGGATGTGTGTGTGTGTGTGTGACCCACCCGTGTGATGCTGCGCTCCATCTGCCTCTGCCTCTCGCTGATCTCACCCCCTTTGCTGGACTTGTGGGCGGAGTTTACGGTGCGGATGATTGACACGTAGGAGAAGACGATGGTGGTGACGGGTATGAAGAAGTTGAATATGAAGATGAGGAGGACGTAGAGTCTGTATGGCACTGAGTAGCGGGCCTGGACCCAGTCGATCTCACACGTCCCGTACTTACTAGCTGCAGGCAGGAGGACATACACCCGACCAACTTCACATTTAAGACTTAATGCAAAAATGTAAGACCCAAATGTATCCCACGATGCAGCAGTGGGGACAACTTACATGTGTAACTCCCCCAGCCCACTAGAGGCGCTCCGGACCAGAACAGAGCGGACAGCCACACTGAACCGATCACCATGGCGACGTTAGGTTTAGTTATGTGCTGAACTTAAAATGAGAGAAGAACAACGTTTGTCAACAGGATATCAGGATAGGCACATCTGTGACAACGAAAACAAATTAGATCAGATCTGAAACCGGGATCTATTAAGCAGACAGACAGCTGGACAGACAGCAGACAGACAGCAAACAAACAGCAGACAGACAGCTGGACAGACAGACAGAAAGCAGGACAGACAGACAGACAGCAGACAGGCTGTGTCTGGTTAGCGTACCATATTGTGGCTGGCAGCCTTTGATGTAGCGGATGATGCCAATGGCAGTCAGAGTGTTTATGCTGATCAGCCCAAAGAGTAAGATCAGGAAGCCGTCCACCTGGCACACACACACACACAAAGACACACACACACACACACACACACACACACACACACAAAGACAAAGACCTGATCAGGACTTCAACTGGCTGACACGCCAAACATTTCAGAATGCAGCCGAATGGCCAGGCTGCGGTGGACACTGTGCCAACCCATCCTTAGCTCTTCAGCACCTGACGCCTCCGTCACCATAGTCCCCAGTTGCCTGTAGCTACCCTGGCCTAACCTAGCCCCAGCACCTAGACACTGAAACCTCCTACTACCTACCACCTGGCCAGTGTGACAAGGTAGATAGCCTGCCCTACCTGTACCTGTATGAGGCCAGTTCTTTGTAAACAGGTTGAGATGATAGGGCTCTCTGGGGCTTGAGTTTAGCCAAGGACAATGACCTCAGTCACCTCACAATGACCTCACACAGTCTGCTGGAAGGTAGTCAGGAACGCCTAAAGCACACATTCTACTTTAGCAGTGGAACGTTCTGTTTTGTAATTATTTCTCTTTTATTCCACTCATCTGTCAAACCTCGAAGGAATCCCGGGTCGCCTGGGCAACTGCAGTGAGTAAGACAGGTCCAGTTTCATCATGAACAGTGGGTCTGCTTTGTATAAATATACTTGATGCTAAGATACAACGTCAAAAAATGTTTTGGAGAGAGAATCCAAGTCCCTGCTGCGGCAGCCCACCTGGCAGGTCCACAGAGTCCTGATCAGCTGCCCTTCGTCATTCAGCACGTTGAAGACCTCCAAGATGCCCCGGGAGTAGCCGAACATTGCTATGCCTGCGTCGGACACGGCCAGGTTGTAGGTCAGCAGGTCGGACGGCTCTAGGTAGTGTCTTTGCTTGGTCATCATCAGGATCACTACTCCGTTACCGATCCACGACAGCCAACCTGAACACAACAACAACAACTTATCACAACATGACACACGACTTCTAATAATAACCTGCTGTAGTGGTCATGATTTTAATACCGGCTTGAGAAGGTTTATGTGTCGCTGTATGAATAGTACGACTGAGTGTAGCTCAGTTCTAGGGCATTCGACTGCAGATCAAGAGGATGCTGGTTCAAATCCCCCCCCTCCATGTACCCCTGCAGGGTTCTTACCTAGGAAGATGAGGTAGACCCCAATGGCGGTCTCCCCCTCATCCGACACCTGGTACACGCTGATGTTGTTCCGAAACATGGTCCCGTGGTTCTCCATCATGCAGTCCTGTTCACAAACTCCCAGACTCAACCTTTCACAGCAGGCTTATCTCCATAACATACGCCTCCCTGGGGACCAGAGTTCCAAGCACTCTGGGTAGAGCTGTACCAGCAGTCAACAGTCCCAGGTACTCCACCTCCCTCTGGGTAAAGCTGTACCAGCAGTCAACAGCCCCAGATACTCCACCGCCCTCTGGGTAGAGCTGTACCAGCAGTCAACAGTCCCAGGTACAGAGGAGGCACCGAGGGCAAGCTTTGACCTCAGCGCAGGATGCTGGTCGCTGAGGTGGAAGATGTTTTAAACGGCAGATAGAGGCGGGAGTAGGGAGTCCCTCAGAGCAGCAGGAAGCTGGTGAACATTCCCCTTGTTCTTCTGGTGGATGTGTCTGGAGCGAGAGTAGCCGAGACACAGAATGAAGCCTGGAAGATGTAACCTTCCCTCCCCCCTGCCTTTCACTCCATCTGTCGTCATGACACTGCTGCATCTGAGCATCACTACATAAGAGTGTCCTACATAAGAAGATTATCTGGTTAGTCTAATGAGCTTGTCTGGGTCACGGCAGGCTAGCGATGACAAGGGAATGTGGAGCTTTGTAAATGTGTGCGTGTTGAATAAAGCTTTGTGATGACAAACATGTAATATTATTGTTTACAGTGGGGATGATAAGGCCTCATTGATATGACTTCAGTACAAACAGACAGGCAATCAGTCATTTGAGACATATTGGTGCAGCACTGAATAAGACTGTTAAACTTTATTGATTCATGTGTAAAGAAAGAGTTAGACAAACATTGTAAGTAGTATAATAGACATTATAAAACAAATGGAATATCAGAGCCATCCAGGGGCTAGAGGAGGTTTAGAAGGAGGTCTATGATTCAGCAGGAGAAATGGAATCCCAACAGAAATGTTATGTTTTCTTGATTTGTGTTACTTTTGTCCAAGTAGGGAGAGC
Source organism: Mallotus villosus (assembly GCA_903064625.1). Classification (NCBI taxonomy): domain Eukaryota; kingdom Metazoa; phylum Chordata; class Actinopteri; order Osmeriformes; family Salangidae; genus Mallotus; species Mallotus villosus. Next base: position 332,183 of record CAEFZP010000779.1, read on the forward strand.
TGTGTGGAGAAACAAATAAACAGAGAACATTAAAACACAGAAACCTGAACACCAAACTCATTTTCCACTCAAACAAACCCAAAGATCTGTTCCCACCCCTACCACAGATGAGATCAGTTCCAGTCATAATACGACAGTCTGTAGAAGTAGCACTTGTTTGACTGTACCTGCTTGATGAACTGTCCGGCGTTGAAGAGTTCACTGCATCCATACAGAACTCTCTTCCCTTGCTTCGACTGAGAAGGGAAAATACAAGTAGTTCACTTGGTATTCTGTCTTAAGGCATGAATATTGTGTCTGTGCGCCGTCATGGGTTATTACCTTGCTGTAGTCCACCAGGTTCTGATATTCTATGTAGTTCCCTCCTCCGACTACAAAAACTATAGCCTGGGACACAAACAGAGAACAGGCTGAACCAGACAGCAGGTATGGACATGTATAGAAACATCAAACCAAAACACCATACTCGTGGTATGGTGGAAAGAATATGATTTTTTTGGTATCTTTTAACACTAATAAAGCCTGATTTACTTCCTTATCCTGTTAGGTGTGAAGTGATTAAAGTGTGAATCCAGGGGAGGTTGATGGACACCTCTACATCTGCCGTGAGGGTGGATTATCCTGACCTGGCAGAGCACCTAACTCCTACACGATACACCCTAACCCCAAACAAACACACCCAAGCTCCTAACATCCCTCCGACAGCCTGGCTTCAACCCTGCACGTTCTCCCGCCATGCTAACACCCTGAGCATAGGGGATGATCCTGGGGCCTACATCAAACATGTATGTCCTCCCACCATGCTAACACCATGCTAACACCATGCCAACACCCTGAGCATGGGGATGATCCTGGGGCCTACATCAAACATGTATGTCCTCCCACCATGCTAACACCATGCTAACACCATGCCAACACCCTGAGCATGGGGATGATCCTGGGGCCTACATCAAACATGTATGTCCTCCCGCTATGCCAACACCCTGAGCATGGGGATGATCCTGGGGCCTACATCAAACATGTATGTCCTCCCGCTATGCCAACACCCTGAGCATGGGGATGATCCTGGGGCCTACATCAAACATGTATGTCCTCCCACCATGCTAACACCATGCTAACACCATGCTAACACCCTGAGCATGGGGATGATCCTGGGGCCTACATCAAACATGTATGTCCTCCCGCTATGCCAACACCCTGAGCATGGGGATGATCCTGGGGCCTACATCAAACATGTATGTCCTCCCGCTATGCCAACACCCTGAGCATGGGGATGATCCTGGGGCCTACATCAACCCTGCATGTCCTCCCGCTATGCCAACACCCTGAGCGTGGGGATGATCCTGGGGCCTACATCAACCCTGTATGTTAAGGGACTTCCTCTATATACACAGTTTGCTGCCGGCCTGTTTCTGTGTGTGTGTGTGTGTGCGTACTGACCTCCTGAAATGGGTTCTTGTTCCTGGGAATGGAGCTGAGGACAGGAGGAACAGAAATGGAGAGAACGTACAGGGTTAAGAGATGATCTTATCAGTCCTCATCAACAGTCAATATGATTCAGCATGTGGCAAACACCCGTCTCCACCAGTTCACGCCTAGATCTACACCACCTAGATCTACACCACCTAGCTCTATGGAGATGTATCACCACGCCCACGCCCACCTCCCTCTTCCTCCTCCACATTTCCACCCACAGGTCTTTACCTTTCACTGCCTCTCAGCATCTTGGGGTCAAAGTATCTGTAGTCATCCGTCTCCTGAAAGGTTAACATTCGAGATGAGTACCTTTACAGAGAGAATGATCATGGCACACTTAGGAAAGAAAAAAAACACACCCCACATCCGCACGCCAGGTACTTTTGAGTTGCATGACTGCAGGTTAGCTTTGTGTTCTATTCAGTCGACACCTGCAGCCATCTGCTTCTACAACAGTCCCAGGTCATCACCTTGACAACTGCTTTAATACACTCCAGAGGCTTCTCTATCGCTCTCTCTCCGTCATTCTCTCTTCCTTCGAGTCCCTCAGCTCATCCATCTTTTTTTTTAATACCTAAAACTCCCTCCCCTCCCTCTTTACTGGATGGATGAAAATCCTCCCCCCTTTACAGCCAAGACACATTCACCACCACCACCACTCCTCCTCCTCCTCTCCTCTCCCCCTCCCCTCCCTCCCCAGCAGGTCTGAATAGTTCACAGTCAGCCCTGCTGAAAGAGGAGCTGCTGCTCTCGAAAGGACTGAATGCTCCAGATTTTTGTGCTATCGTCTTTCTCTCGGCTCAGAGGAGAGCAGAGGAGAGGAAAAGAGAGAGGAGAGGAGGATAGGAAGAGAGAGGAGAGGAGGAGAGGAAAAGAGAGGAGAGGAGGAGAGACCTTACCCTCTTGACCACACGAGGGGAGGGGTTAGATCTGGACTGAGGTATCCCTCAACTTCTCTTCATTGATCTCACCCCTCCTCTCTCCCCTAACCCTTTCTTCCACCCACTGTCCCCTCTCTCTCTCTCTCTCTCTCTCCTTTTCTTTCTCTGTCTCTCTCTCTCTGTGTCTCTCTCTTTCTGGCTAGCAGAACAACGGCATCTTTGTACAGTGGGCTGTAACTCCAGTAGCTGAGAAAATGATAATATTGTCACATCCACCTCTGAGTTTGGAATGATGGGAAAGGTGTGTGTGTGAGTGTGCGAGACCATGCGTGCATGTGTGTTTCCACAGAAGTAATATGATCCCCTGCTTCACCCACAGTCACAGACTGTGAAGAGAGAGGTGTGTGTAGGAGAGGTGTGTGTAAGAGGTGTGTGTAAGAGAGAGGTGTTTAAGTGTACGAGAGGTATGCAAGTGCTGATCTCCAAGCTGGTGCCCCAGTGCTAGGACCACACTAGCTGAGATACAGGAGCACAACAGGAGCACTGAGGAAGTCCCTGGATAGACACTATGACTCAAGGCAGTGCATGTATGTGTTTGTGAGACATAGACAGTGAGGCAGACATAGACAGTGACATAAACCTGTATGTGTGACAGAGAAAGAAAGACAGAGAGAGAGCGAGATGTAAGGTAGTTAATTGTAAGAAGTGATCTAAGTATTTTGGCGTGAGAAGAGAGGATTCACTAAAGCTGCTTAAGTGGATTCCTGTATTAATCAGAGACAATCAACATCAGCCAGCCAGCCAGCCAATCTCCTCTAGTCTTACTGCAGCTCTCCACTTGCTCCACAGGCTTAGGGTCACGGTACAGAGGAATAGAAAGGGAGGTGTAGTTCGACAGTAAAGTGACAGGGGGACAGATGGATGGTTAGACTGAATGTATGGGATGTTTTGAGTGAGATGGATGGAGGGCAGAACGGAGGGGAGGAAGATGGATGGATGCGGGGAGGAAGATGGATGGATGCGGGGAGCAAGATGGATGGATGCGGGGAGGAAGATGATGAATGGATGCAGGGAGGGCTGCGGCTGTTCCTGACTGTACGGATCAGGTGCTTTGTGAGCTCACAGCTCTCTCTGTCATCACTACTCCCTCATACACATGCTGGAACAATCACACAGATACTGGAGGAACGCTCTCTCTCTCTCTCTCTCTCTCACACACACACACGCACTCAACCCGCACACACATACACACACGCGCGCACTGAAGACGTACAGGGTTTGATTTCAGCTCCATCAGGTTGTCCAGGATGCGTGTGACCGGAAGGTTCTAGAAAAGAAAAAGAGTTTCATTTTATGATCCTATCGGCCTACCTTCATACAAAAATAGACGAATGTATGAACCACTCACATGCTGTTTGATAACCAGATTCTTCACCCCCTCCATGACAAACTGGGACCCACTATTCATCACCCTGGAGAACAGTCTGAGAGAGAGGGATGAGGACAGGAGGGAGGAAGAGAGGGAGGGAGACAGGAGGGAGGGAGGGATGAGGACAGGACGGAGGGAGGGATGAGGAGACAAAGAGGAGGGCAGGTTAGATCGGGGGTTAGGACGAGGAATTTCCCCCACAGTATGCAGTACTTCATAGTGCTGTTTTCATTGGCAGGAATCTGGTCGATGCACAACTGGATGGTGGATAGACATCTTTCACAGAGATCAAACCGTGGCATGATCCAGAACAGCACCAAAGGAGAGACTGCCTTACCCCATGGGCTTCACCCCGCTGCTCCCGTAGTTCGCTGGCGTGGCCGCCATCTTGGTAAAAGCCCTGGCACACAAAAGGGGTAGAAGAGAGACATTCCAAAATTCACTCGATCCTCTTTAGCGAATACCTCTGGTGAACAATGTGCTCTGTGTTGCTGTGAGGTGTGGGGGCTGCTCACTTCCACTGCCTGATGTAGTTGAGGGGTGAAAGGTCACAGCCTGTGTCCAACAGGGCCTTCTTGTACTGCTCCACGTCAGCCTGTAAGCACACGTTGACACATCATCAGCCCGGCTGAGAGGCGGCCTCGCGAGGCACCTCTCCCAGCGGAGCGCTGTCACGCTGAGCGCCCGCTACGCTGACCTCAGCCCCTTATTATGCAACGGCAGAGCCGGGAGTTTTGAACATAACTGTCATCGCTACACCACATCACTCAGTCTGGAAACCACATGATCCTGGAGGGAAGAAGGGAATGTGCGAGAGGGAGAGGGAGCCATTCAGCCAATAAGGGAAAGCGATAGAAAGAGATAGAGACAAAGAGAGAGAGAGAGAAAAAACAAGAGATAGAGCGGGAAAGGGGGGAAGTTGTCTCTGAATAGGAGAGGGAGATGACAGGAGGATGGCAGGAGGACTGCGTCCTACAGGGGACAGAGTTTATCTGACTTCATCTGGCAGTCAGAGACACCGCAAGGCTCCGGAGAACCAGCCATGAACCTGACGATTTAAACCAGACTGTTTGAACATCCCTCTCCAAACCCCACTCTGAACCACACACTCAACCACAACAAACACTTGCAGGAGAGCCCCGGGACAGAGTCTTGGGACACTGTGATCCTCCGAGCACCAGCAGAGTATTTAGAGTTCACACACACACACACACACACACAGCTGAGAACAGTGACTGGCTCCAGTCGTGGAGTTTGGCCGGGACATGAGAGCAGAGCAGTGTTCCTGGAGACGGTCCTGCTCGTGTCACACAATAAAGCCCTTTCAACACTGACTGCTCTCTGCCCTCAGCGGTGCATGAGGAACGAGCACGCTGGGAGGCGATGGTCGGGGTCACCAGGCCCTGGGGATGCTGCTTGGATGGGGCCTAGGACTAGCAGCTAGCTAGCAAGTTGCATTGGGACAGGCCTCAGGACAGGAGTTGATTAATTATTATTAAGAGAAAGTGAGTGTTCTATGTAGACCTGTGCTCAGAGGAAGAGTGTGTGGTGTGTGAGCTCGGGCCCCGACGCTCTTACCTCCGAGGGAGGCTGCGGGAGCTGTGATGTAGAAGATCAGAAACAGCCTCATCTTGTCCTCTGGTGTCCCCGCTAGGCAACAACAAGGACACAACAGACACAGTGTTTACCACACAACCCAGGTGCGCTGGCTGCTTCCAGAGACTTTTCTTTCACGATATATTACTGTTCAACTGGAATGGATCCAGCTCTCTGGTTGAAACACCAGGCAGGGACCCTGATAGGCTGTTGCATGTTTGCAATAGGAAGTCCATGACCTATGACCTTTAACCCTGGCCCCCAGACGGCCAGGCAGAGGGACATACCATCAGGGTCGCTGATGATGTCCAGGAGGGACTTCTCCAAGGTGGATTTGCTCATCAGTTTCTCTTCGTACTCAAAGTACACGTCCAGCTTCCGGCTCTGTGGAGGGGTGAGGAGAATCATGTCACATGACAGGAAATACTGTGGCCTGACTTCACAACAGAGGTGTGAATGTAGGGTGTAGCAGGGTCTATAGGGTGTAGCAGGTTCTATAGGGTGTAACAGGGTCTACAGGGTGTAGCAGGGTCTACAGGGTGTAGCAGGTTCTAAAGGGAGTAGCAGGGTCTACAGGGTGTAGCAGGGTTCTAAAGGGAGTAGCAGGTTCTACAGGGTGCTGTACTAACCTTGATGTGGTCCAGGACAGCAGTAGCTACGTTAGTGTGGAGGTCGATGAGTCTCTTCTTCTCCAGCAGCTCTGGCAGGGAGCTGAAGAACAGAACAGAGGAACAGTGTGAAAGGTGCCCTGAGGAACCACCCATGGTCTGCTGGCGGGCTGGAGATAAGAGGGGAACATACTGAAACTGCTCGGGGGGGCAGAGAGAGCGCTTTACCTGACAGCTGAGGTGAGTTTAGCTGTGTTGTCTGACAGCATACTGATGGCTCCCTCGTCCTCTCCTTCTAAACCCTACAAGACACAGTCAGGACGGCTTTTGAGCTCTGGGAGAGTTGTGATGTGGGGCATATTTACCATGTGTTTGTGTGTATACGTGTGTGTGTGTCATCATACCATGATGCTCTTGAGGCGTTTGACCTCGTCCTCCTGAGCTCTGTACGTGTCCAGCTCTTCCTGGACAGACTCGGCCACCTCTGGGAACGGGCTGGAAACACACACGGACACACACACGGACACACACACACACGCACACACATCAACACTTAGGTCACTCATCAAGAGATCCAGTGAGGTGGCTTCACAACCCTACTGCATTGTCATCTCTAATGACGATGAGATGATCTGACGACTGGTGTGACGACTACCCAGTGTCTGCCGTGCGTAGCGGCGACTGACCTGCCCTTGTGTTTCTGCCAGAACCTGTCTGCAGCCGTGAGGTCGTAGCTCTTCTTGTTCTTCTTCTTTGGTCTGGCTCCTGCAGGCGACGCCCCCGCGTCCAGACACTCATCCATACTCACCCTGTTGAGGTGGAAGTCCTGGAGACAAACACACAATAAACACAAGGTCCAGACGATAAACCCATAATACTTGATTCCTTTAGCAGATATTTGATCCAAAGGAACATAACGGTAACTTTCTATATCTCCAGTGATTAGGAGAGTCAGGAAGGTGGCTGGTGATTGGCTGGTGTGGAAGCAGGTCTGGTAATACGGTCAATCCTCTACCCACATCAGTGGAAAACAGACTCATCAAGCAGACAGGCAGGCTGCTTTAGGGAGGTAACATCACACGACCCCCCCCAATCCCCCCCCACCGCACAACAACAAGTGTCCTGAATCGAGCAGAGGGCTGGAGCAGGGCTGGAGGAGGGCAGGCCTGATACTGAAGAGGCTCTGGGCCGGCGTGGGAGGAAGGATACCAGGAAGCAGGAGAGTGGAAATGGGTCCTGGCTAATATTTACAACCTCTGGCGACCCATACCGTATTACTACGCCTAACCTCTTCATCGTAAACACATATATAGACACATACACACATAGTGCTGTCTTCAACGAATACCATCAGAGTTAAACCTCAATGCTACCATGTGGCTTCGGAAGGGTTACCTTAGGGTTGTTCAGCTTGAGGGTAAGGTGGTATCAGCTGTAGACCAGACTGCACGGTCCTGTACAGCCCATCTGTCAGAGGCCTGAGGCTGCTAGTCCCATCAGCACACCCACCAGGTGGCTGCTTGACAGAGCTCTCCTCCCCCAGGAGCTCCTGCCTGCCATGACGGATCTACACCCTCTCCAGAGTCCGTCTGCTCCAACAAAGCCTCTCCTCTCTGCTCCTCTGCCCGCTTCCACCCCTCTGCCCCCCCCACCCCCCCAGAGACCTTCAGTCTGCGATGACTGAGCTAGCCCCCCCAGGTAGCAAATCTAGCATTGATAGATCTGTGTGTGTGTGTGTGTGTGCTGTACCAGAACATCGTGGATGAGGGCCTGGTAGGTCCAGGTGTGATGCAGGGGGGTGGCCAGGTCCAGGTTACGGTCAGCAAGAACAAACAGGGGCCTCTGGAAGCTGGAGGGAGAGAGAGACAGAGAGCGAGAGAGAGAGAGGTGGAAAGAGATGGAGAGAACGGGAGAGAGTGAATGGACATGAAAACAAAACAGATTAAAGGATGGACAGAGACAGGAAAAAAAGAATGGAAAAAAATAAAAGAAACAACAGTGGGTGGGAGAAGAACAAAGAGAGACCGTGAAGGGAGAGAAATGCAGAGAGTAGCGAGAGGTAGAGAGGGGTAGAGAGAGATAAACAGAGCGACACGATGAAAGGAGGATGATTAATCAATCCCAGAGATCCCCAAGGGGCTCGGTGTTCCACAGCTGGAAACAAAGACCAGCTTGAAATGGATCTTGGGAGACGTAGTCCCAGAGGAGGCCTCATGGCTGCATGCTCTGTTCTACCCTCTGCTCCAGCAATCGGGATGCCAGGAAGCCTGCGGCACGGGGCTTAGAGTCCAGGACCAGGTCCAAGATCGTGATTTGAGACATATATTTTCTATTTTTGTCTATCTCATGAGTTCTGGTGGTATGGAAAGCATTCTTTCCGTAGTTAAGGACAGGATATGAGAGAATTATATTCTCTAGTGTCTCCTTTGAGCTCATATTACCCAGAATGCTGTGCGGCATACCTGAACTGCCCGGCGGCCATGTTGTCTCCGGTAAACAGACTGTTCCTTGCGTCCCTCAGGTTTTCACGTAGTTTCTTGTCCAGTTTCTGGAACAAACAAACAGGGTTAAATATCCTACCTCACATATGTAACTTACCTCTGACATAGCTACCTGAGTGATATCAGGTTTACTCAGTACAGACACAAGACAACGGTAACACTAAATTCTGAACTGTCTTGAAGTCTTGATTGTCTGAAGGGTTTGTGTGATTTAATCACAGAACAGAAAGTTGCTAGAGTCCCAAGCTAGTCGTCTACAGGTGTGATCTGGTCCCAGCTACACAACCCTCCTGGTTAAACACACTTCCTCCTCCCTCCCTCCCTCCTTCCCTCTTTCAGCTTCCATTCCTTCTCTCCTCGCCTCCACACCAACAGCGCAGCCACAGGGAACAAAGGGCAGTTTTGTTTCAGTCGGAAACCAGCCGCACTGCATCCATCCATTACGGAGCTAGATCAGCTTGCAGTCCTGCCAGCCTCCAGCCATGCGTCCACCGTCTGCTGCCCACGTCCTAACCCTGCCCGCCAGGCCAATGACAACACAGAGGGCTTGTGGCTCTGGAGGTGGCTTGGTAAACGAGCCGTACTCGCTTCCTTTTCCACTTGCTTCGCTTCTGAATGTGGGCTGTGTATGGATCCCCTTATATTGCCTTCTCTTCCTCCTGCATGCCGTGTGGATATGATCCCCTTCCTGCCCCGGACTAACCTTCTGGCAGTAGCCTGAGGGGTAAACTAGCCCAGAGGATCAACGCTATACTCCCCCGTCACTTTGACACTTTCACTAATGCTTATATTCCATATGTCTGAAACTCCTTTCTGTAGATGCTTCAACGACATAGATTTCACTGTGAAAGTCTAGATCTCACTGTGGACTATGATTTGGACTTTTGACTCAGGAGAAAGCAGTTCCTTGTTGGTTAGAGGGACTGGAATTGCAGGTAGCTGTGAATGTAGCCTGGACAACCCTGGTGTGTCTATGAAGGTATGGTGGCTGAGGAGGGACACTAGAGTAGAATGTATGATAGAACGAGACAGGGTGAAAGAGAGAGAGAGAGAGAGAAAGTTCTCACCACAGCGACCATCTCTGCAGCGTTGCCGCGGGGACAGCGGATGATAGGAACAGCACCTGCGGAAAAAAACAACCCTGATGTGTTATACAGAGGGCAAGGATGAGTACAGGATGTTACCCGCCCACTAGGAAGAGGGCAGGGGTGACTCCTGACATGATGAACGACGCTCTCTGCTATCCGGCGCTAGCACTGCTGCCATCTAATGGATCTCATGGATCTCAATAGCCCTGAGCCAAGGAAAGCGATTGAAAACAGATTCAGACTGAGTAAGCGTAGCATAACAGAGGGTTGTCTGGAGTGTGTGAATAGCACAAAGGAGCAGAGTCTGCAGTGTTTGCGTAGTGTGTGATCCAAAGCCAATGTGTGTGGATGCGTGAGACAAACTCACCCAAAGTGACAAAGAAGCAGAAAAGGCTGTCCACTATCGTATCCATGATGGCTTCCATATCGGTGTCCTTGATGTCTGGCTTGTTGATCGCTATACAAACACACAGCAATAGAGGCATCAATAAACATGGAAGTTAATCAGAAAGCTGACCAACTAACTGGGTCTAGGTCCATGTATTTGTAGTGTAGCGTGAATATTTCCTATGAGTCAGTGTGTGTGGTGTGTTTGGCGTAGCAGTCAGTGTGTGTGGTGTGTTTGGCGTAGCAGTCAGTGTGTGTGGTGTGTTTGGCGTAGCAGTCAGTGTGTGTGGTGTGTTTGGCGTAGCAGTCAGTGTGTGTGGTGTGTTTGGCGTAGCAGTCAGTGTGTGTGGTGTGTTTGGCGTAGCAGTCAGTGTGTGTGGTGTGTTTGGCGTAGCAGTCAGTGTGTGTGGTGTGTTTGGCGTAGCAGTCAGTGTGTGTGGTGTGTTTGGCGTAGCAGTCAGTGTGTGTGGTGTGTTTGGCGTAGCAGTCAGTGTGTGTGGTGTGTTTGGCGTAGCAGTCAGTGTGTGTGGTGTGTTTGGCGTAGCAGTCAGTGTGTGTGGTGTGTTTGGCGTAGCAGTCAGTGTGTGTGGTGTGTTTGGCGTAGCAGTCAGTGTGTGTGGTGTGTTTGGCGTAGCAGTCAGTGTGTGTGGTGTGTTTGGCGTAGCAGTCAGTGTGTGTTAGACTCACCATGGTAGGAGATGAGCTCCTTGTTCTGGTTGCCGAGGATAAACATGTCGTCTTCAAGAGTGATGAAATTAAGATACTGGTCAAACACCTAAAGACAAACATCAGAGGCAATTAAAGATCAAATAGGTATGATTTTTCAGTAAAAATAGGAAGGTTTTGTCATAAACGTGCAAATAACCTCTAACCCTGTTGTGTAAACTAGTGATGCCCTCTGAGAGTTAAGAAACACAGAGTGCTCCGTGCCAGTGGAATGTTCATGTCTACATTCTGGAGCGCCCTGCAACTTTCCATCCAGAAAGCGCGGAAGTACAGACAAGAATTTGGGGCAGGTGTACTCTGTGCTGCACAGGTGTACTCTGTGCTGCACAGGTGTACTCTGTGCTGCACAGGTGTACTCTGTGCTGCACAGGTGTACTCTGTGCTGCACAGGTGTACTCTGTGCTGCACAGGTGTACTCTGTGCTGCACAGGTGTACTCTGTGCTGCACAGGTGTACTCTGTGCTGCTCAGGTGTACTCTGTGCTGCACAGGTGTACTCTGTGCTGCACAGGTGTACTCTGTGCTGCTGGGGACTGACCTTGGTGACCTGGTTGACAGCGTTAGCTGCCAGAGCTGCACTGGCGATGTCCTCTAGTTTGCTCCTGGAGATGGCTGAGATGAAGTTCAGGTAGTAAGACTCATGCAGTTGGTTGCGAAGGTCCTGAGAAAACCAAAATAACATTATGGACACTGTCTTAATATACAACAAAAAAATCAGTGTTGTTGCCTAGGAACAAGGCCTCAACAGCACTTGGGACACTTGTATGGTTCAGAGTTCACAAGAGCCACAATCTACATGTGACTGATATGAAAGGTTGAAGACCAGAATGCTTACTTGACATATCCTGTCAATGTTCTCCTCTGTGGGCATGACAAAGTACACGGCAGGCACATCTGGAATGGGGTCTCTGTCTGAATGTAGCAGCCTGGAACAACACAAGCAGCATCGAACACAACTGTAATTACCGCAAGTGACAACATACACTGTTCATGTTAACAGTCCTCATTTAAACACCTTGTTCCTCCTAAACTTGTCAGGTTTGTCAAGGTAAAGCCAGTGAGAGTGTTCAGTCATTTATCCATACACCATGGTGGTGGCACTTACAGATGCAGTGTGATTCCCATGTCTCTTAACTCCTTCACTGCCAGAAGAGGGGAAATTATGTCCTGGCCGAACCTGTCGTAGATCAACACCTAAACAACAAATAAAACAATAAAGCAATTGTATTTTGTCTATTTACAAACTGTGATCCCGTGGACCGAATTAAAACATGATGACAACTCAGTATGATATTTTTACAAAAGGATAATTGACTAATTCAGTTCTAGGACAAGAGATATGTGGGGTATATGCAGGTCACCCATACCTTCCATACTGGCTCGGTAGCTGTGTTTTTCATAGGAGGGGCATTGAAGTTCAGCATCCGCTTCAGGGCAGCTAGAGAAATAACACGATACACTCATATCATCAAGAAGTGAAACAGAAAGTACTAAAATGAGGGGATTGGTTAAAGTGTTTCAATCATTGCAGTGTTTCTAATCTAATCAAAATCATCTTGCTAGAATTTCTACAGTAATATCATAGTACTCAACTATTCGACTAAAGTGACTACTTAACCCAACCTGAATTCCGCCTGTCAGGTAGCTAGCATGCTATTTGACAGCTAGCTAATCAAATTAGTAGGATTTTACAAGAACAGAGAATACATGAGACACGGGGTTGTCAATGCAAAGCACAACTAGCTCAGCAAATTAATATGACCATGAATATTACCAATATTACCATTAGCTAGTCTAGCTAGCTAGCATTACATGTTTTAGTGTAACAGCATACTAGTACTACATGGGTGTCTGGTAATATAGCCTGCTATCTCATCTGATATGTAATGTAGTAAGTTGGTTGTTTGTGGGCTGGTTAGTTCATGACGGTGATGCTAACCGCTTGACCAGGAGTTAAGAGTGAAGTCTGTCAGTATGCCTAGCTAGTACAGTCAGTACTACTAGCTAGTAGTGATGAATAATCCATGTCGACGGTTTATCCTATTAGTGACAATGACAACTATTTCAAGTCCACGGATGAGACGTGATTTACAACAAAAAGATACGTCTTCTGCTCACATGCCTGTATAAAGTCTGGTTTCGTATTATATTTGTATAAACACATAATTTACAAACCTGCCTGCTTTTCCCGTACGGACGCCGCCATCTTTTCTGTTTATGCGGTGACGAGGCATCGGGTGACGTGGCAACCCAGTTCTCGAAAATTAACTGAGGTTCTTTCAACGTTACTGCCACCTACTGTCAACCACGAATCACTAAAAACTGCATTCAACGTTCACATTGTGTTATTGTGCAGTCAGGGGTTCACATACTTATGCACATTAAATGTAATACTATGGAAGCAAATCAGTGACATGTTTGTAATTTTAAAAAGCATTGAATACTTATTGAAATTTAAACCACCGAATTTGTTGGTTTCGAATTCACCTCTTTAAACTTGAAATGTGAATTTATTTCAAATGAAGAAAAAATTCTGATCCAAATATTCAAGTTCAGAAATTCAGGTTGCTGAATTCGAACAGTACAATTCTGATGTCGCATGGAATTTGATAGGGTCGAATTTTATAGGCTCAAATTTTTTCAACATTTTCTTGCAAAGACGTGAATGTTTTTGTCCATGCATTAATATGCAGGAGCACCATACCAGGGGTGGGTGAGGATGGTGCCCAATGGCCCAATAGAACCCATGCTTTCCTGTATGACCAGGGGCCCAGAAACCCCAGCAGCACCCCTGTTAGTATGGGTGTCAACATGAAGGGTGGAATACAAAATGCACTTATTATACTGGGGAAAAAAATATATTAAATACACCTCAAGACTGGATTTAATTTTGTATTTATATGGAATATCCCATGTTCCATGTAGAATGTAATATAAAACAGAAAACAATCGGTAGATGCCAAACCCCCTGTTGAGTCAGCACCATACAGTTCCACCTCTACCAGGGCCCTAAAAACAGAACATGCAAATACAAACATGATGGAAAACATTTAGTCTATATAAAAGCTTAATTACAGCTATGATGGATTTAAAAAATCCTATATAAAAAACGTTATATCCAAGACAAAAACATCCACAAAGTTAAACAGACAAGTTCATACAGTTAATGACCCTGCACCTTAAGGTCAAGGACGGAGACTACGATAAACTCTCAAGTACAAATTAAGTTCTAAATCCCTCCGTTTCCAACTCCCCTTTTGAAGATCTGAACATAACTCGATAGACTTTAGGTCTCGTGTGTGGACGTGGTGTCAGGTCACACTGTCAAGCAATTGAAAATGTAGTCGTAGTGAAGATCAACCGATGACACGTTCGTAGGACTTCCAACTGACGTCGACAGGTCGTTGAGTTACAAAAAATTATCTGTCCATCACATGATCTGCATGATGGCGAGTTGGCAGATGGAATACTCCATGTGCTTCTTGAACGTTTCGTACGTAGGCACCACGGGCAGATGGAGGCAGTTGGCGCTGGGCGTGCTGGTGGGGAAGGCCCCTGCTGGGTCCAGGGGATGGAGGAAAGCCACGCTGGGTTCGGGGTGGAACCCTACAGCGGGCACCTCCTCTGCAGCGGTGGAGAACACCAGCACTTCCTCCAGAGAAGAAGCACAGCGGCCCTCTGGAGAGGAGAGGCGTAGCTGGGTTAGATATACAGCACAGGGAGGGGGTTTCTCCAATCTTGGTTCTCGAGGGGCCGCTGTCCTGCATGTTGTAGATGATTCCCTGCTCCAGCGCACCTGATTCAAATGAATGGTCATTACCCGGCTTCCATAGAGCTTGATAACAACTCTTTCATTTGAAACAAGTGTGCTGGATCAGGGAAACATCTACAACCCTGCAGTACAGGAAGCATTTTACAACTCAATGCAGAATGTTGTTCTTTTGCGGTCTGGTTATAACTGAGGTTAACACACACACGCAGACGCAGACACACACACAAACCTTCACACTCCAGGAGGAAGTGTCTCCAGAAGGTCACCACCACGTTCTCCTTCCTTGACAGGTTTTGGTCGTCAGAGAAGACGACAGTGAACAGGCTGAAGACTGTGTCTGCATTTAGCTTCTCAGACGGACCACAGAACACCTTGAAGAAAGCTTCCGGAAACATCTGGACCTGCTGAAACACACCCAGTGTCTTCAAGCCCTCACGAAACCTGAAGAGACAAGGAAGACCAGCATTGGTCAGCGTATCTTGGTCCTATTGATAAAGAAGAGTCAGGAAAAGGTGTGATAAAGTTCACACTGTGTGTCGTGAACCACAAATACTGCACTCGTAAAAAGATACAGCGAAGCAGGTAACCCCAATAACAGCAGACTATCCATATCCTAAGTCAGTTTCCATGTGGGATCAGAAAGGCACCTCTGGAAGGGCAGCTGCATCCTGGTGATAAGGTGGAAGCTCACGATATCCTCCAGCAGGGCCTGCTTATCTGCCAGGCTGCTGACCGCTCTCATGCAGCCTGCCAGCTCCAGGTACTCTGACGCTGCCTGCATGGCCTCTCTCAGCTCCTCAACCGTACTGGACCGCTCGATCTAGGACGCAGAGGAGACACAGTACAACTCAATACAGCCCTATACATACGAGTACAACATATTTTTGAATGCTAGAATGCAATTTTGTTGTTGTTATTGAATCAAACTTAGCACACATTTCCTGCTTATACCAGCCAAGGAGCGCATGAAACAAACGTCCCCACTACGCAAGACAGCTGAAAGCAGTAGTTCAAGCCGTACCTGTCGGACTTTGCGTGCGAAGCGCGTGTCTCCCATGTCGTCCAGGCTGAGGAGTGAGTCTCGGGGGTAGTTGAACAGACACTTGTACAGCGCCTTGGAGAAGAAGCCCAGGGGAGGACCTCCATGGACCAGGCTGAGGGATAGCAGACAGCCCACGTCGTAGTACAAGTCCTCACGCAGAGCTTAGGGCACACCAAAAAACAGCATAGTTTGAATGTCCATTCATTTCCACAGTGAAGGATTTCTGACGCCTGGATGAGGGGGGGTAGGAGACGGCCAGATCATCATTGTCAATGAGAATTGGTTCAATGGTTAAATAAACAGTGTATAAATGTCTACCTAGTGAGTCAAGAGCCAGATTTTTGACTCCCTCGGGCCCTTCGAACAGGGTCAACCTCTGGATGTGCCTGACGAGCAGACGCAGGAAGCATCGCGTGTCCCCTGCGTCCGGCTTCCTGGGAGAGAGAGTCCTCTGGATGGAGGTGAAGCGAACACAGAGGGGCCTGTCTGGGCTGAACTGGCTGCTCTTCACCAGCTCCAGAGCAGCTGTCAGGACCTGATCCCTTGACACAACCACCTCTATGGGGACGGGAGCCAGACTTGGGCTGGGGTTGGTCCTGTGGATGGACCTGGTACTGGGGCTGGGGATGGAGGGGGGCTGCTTGAGCAGCTGGCTGGCCAGGGCTTGAAGCATTTCTTCTGTGGTGCTTACTGACGACGATGGCCTGTGAAGGATAAAGTGGATGGAGGGATGACCTTTCTCACAAAAACAACAAACCAGTTCCTTACCCTAAAACAAGGTACTATCTACCAAAAAGATCAAAACATTTACCAAACTAAATTACATTTACGGTACTGACTTGCATATCTCCGTTATGCTATTGGCGAACAAACATGTGGACGTACCTTTTGCAGACAAGAGCTGGATGGAGGGAGGTGGTGGGTCGTTTGGAGCCCCTCTGTGCTCCAGACTCTTGGGAATCTGGGCGCCTGGGGCTTGGGGAGGGACGCTGGGGAAGACATTTACATTTAGTCATTTAGCAGACGCTCCTTTCCAGAGAGACTTACAGTAAGTACAGGGACATTCCCCCGAGGCAAGTAGGGTGAAGTGCCTTGGCCAAGGACACAGCGTCATTTTTGCACAGCTGGGATACGAACCGGCAACCTTCTGAGTAATATCCTGATTCCCTAACCGCTTAGCCATCTGACTCTCCAAGTACTACAGGTAAGACAACACACGCCAACTCCAAGATGAAATAACTCATATGGGGACTGGGAGAGACACTTAATGCATAGACTGTGAAATATATACATTTGCATTTTTCATGCTTAGACAGTTGAGTTGACAGTGTAGTGTAACAGGAAAGGCAGGGAGACAGAGAGCGAAAGACATGCAGCAAAGGGCCCAGGCTGGAGTCGAACTCAGGCCATTGCTGTAAGACCTCATGGTACATGTACTTAACCGGTGAGCTAACGCGGGGGCGCACCCCGTGAAGAAACATCTGACCGAAAAAAGTGAAAGTCGTTGAGGCTACCTGAGCCGTCCACGGTTGTGGAGCAGTCGTCACAGACCCAGGTGCAGCACTGTATATCCAGTGAGGAGCACTTCCGGTGTGTTCCTCTGGAGCCACACAGCTTACAGCGCAGGAGCTCAAACCACCTGGGGGAACACGCACCATGGAAACATCATTATGGTTCTTCCCTTTGGCACTTATTCTGGTTTTTCACAATGTATGCTTCATGTTTGCCTACCCGCAATGTATGGGCCTATCTCGGTGTTATGATCAGTATGCACTTTTTTTAAAGCTCTCTCTTGGAAGTCGCTTTGGATAAAAGCGTCTGCTAAATGATTACATGTAAATGATGAGCACCAACCATTACCAAGTACACAACTGGATCACACACACACAAACACACACACTTACCCTTTCTGGGAAGAAGAGGACCTTCCTCTGTGGCTGATGCATTTGACAGCGTCACAGTGCTGATATACCTGCAACAACTCTCCATAGGCATTCTCCTCCAACTCCCAAGATGCATCTCTGTGGTGGCAGGCAATTATATTATCATCCCCACAGACATAAATGTTTATCTATGAACATTGACCTGAAAACAGCAATGGATGAGCACCTCTGATTCAGAATGCATGTGTTGCGTTTCTATATTGTCAGAAGAAAGTACCTTTCAGGTATGTGGGTGGTACAGTATCTATGTGTTGTATTTCTTTCCTGTCAGAGGAAAGTACCTTTCAGGTATGTAGATGCCCATGTGCAGCATCTCCTCCTGGAACTGTTCCTTGTTGTTGCACAGTGTACATCTGAAGAAGAACTTGCCTGCACTGTGTGCCTGGCGCTGAAATACAGAAACAACGACTGATCAAATCAACCAACCGATTCACTAATCAGTCCAATCACCTGACCAAGAAACCATTCAGTGCTTGTTCTCAATCAGATAGATTGGCAAGGCACCATCGATCCTCCCCACCTGTACACAATCTCTGTGGAACCAGCTGTTGAGGCAGGACGGACACTTGAGGACAGAGAAGGACAGGTCGGGCTCCAGGTGCTCCAGACACACGGAGCAGGACTGTGGCAGGCTTGCGTTACACGACGCAGACTGTTTGGGGCTGTGCTCCTTACAGTGGGACCTGGGAAACCGACACAGATTGCCTTCATCTGGGGGGGCGCTTATAAACATGCAAAGGTGCTGAAAAGATTGTCGTCGGGCGGCTTACGGAAATTCTCCTGTGAACTGGAAGTTGAACTGTTGTTCTTTCCCACAGGGGAAATGGACTTTCCTATTGCAGCTACTGACGTAGCAGCCAATGGAAGCACCCTTCTTCTTACAAATATGACATGTCTGCAACACAGGTAAACAGACAGCAAGTCAGTCAGTCACCTCTGGAATAAGACTGGATGGTGCCCACATGACTTGGAAACAACAAAAACACAATGTAGAATTCAAGGCACCCACAAGACTTGTACACAGTTCCTTCCCTCACAAGTCACTGTGCCTTATAGCCAGGCTTTAGCTCGATGAGGCCAGACAATCACCAGTGAAGATGACACTCACCAGCCTAGAGGATCTGCGGATCTCCCGCTTGATATCGTCCACCAAGAAGCCACAGATGCCTTCGTTCTCCTCCCCTCGCTGGTAAACACCACTGGCCATCAGCTGGAAGGTACAGGAATAAAGACAAATGCTTCATATTGACATCCTTGGCCTCTAGGATACATTCATTCTTTTAGTTTTGAAAATAAAACATAAATCTCCCTTGCACACTCACCAGGCAGAAGTAGTGCACAGTAATTTTGTCTTTTTTACTCGTGATCTTTTCCCCATACTTGTTCGGACTGTCCTCGGCGAGTGTACAAAGAGCACAACCTACATACGGCAAGACAACGCAGCAGAAGGTTTGATTATTTTCACACATGTGGATCATTGACTTGCTTGTTAACTTACTGCTAAGTGTGAACTCACACTCAATACTGTTCCTCACACGACGCCGCTTCTTCGTCGTAGTCTTCGTCGTAGTCTTCACCATCTTTAATGGTGAGGCTGCTGCTACTACTACAAGCCTCGAGCTGTGTGGCACTGCAGGCTACACGAAAACAACATGATTAGCTGGCGAGCTAACTGAGCTAGAAAACAACATGCAGACCAGACAACATTGTAGCTAATGTCAACAAAAGCTATTGATCGTCTCAGTGTGACATATAAGAATACCCGTATGACAAGCTTGTTGCTAGCTAATTCATAACAACCACACTGTTAGTTAATAGCTGGGTTGTGCCGTGGCTAATTAGGTAGCTAAGCTAACCCAATAACAAAAACAATGTCAGTCGTTTGCTGGTTAATATGCCAGAGTAGCACGCGGAACTTTATAGTCTGATCTGTGAACATGATCGCATGCACAAATGAAAATATACTGTGCAAATCGTATATATTTGAACGTTTCAGCGATATTTCTGTACTCACAAGAGGTACTGAGCCCACCACTGAGGTTATCTGAAATTTTAAATTTCCCTCTTCTTCTTTTTCTTCTTCTGATGTTATGGCGGATTTGAACCAACTGCTAACGCCACCTACTGTTCGGGAGTGTCAGGCCGGTGGCCTACCTACACCATCTCAAAAAACAACAACTAAACATAGAAACATTTTACCTACTAACATATTGTTTAAAATAATATCAAACATCTAAACATTTGGAGAAATACAATATTTTTCATGGGATGGTTGACTAAATTGAAAGAAACTGGTGACTAAATCCATTGATTCACTATGCGATCATCATTAGGGGCAGACCGATTTTGACCCAACGTCACACGACTGTCAAACTGGCTCAACTGCGCGTGTCGGTTGCAAAAGACGAACTTTTTCCGGGTATAATACACTTGTGTTGATCAGGTCATATATCGCTGTTCACTGGATTACAGGGCCTTGACATTAACTTTTTGAGGCACTTGTCCATTGGACGAGTACATTTACGTTTCACTTGTAAATGCACAAAAGTCACTTGACCCCGATACCTTTAAATAGCCTGACCAAGTGATCGGGCAAAACTAGCCTGGCTAACAGAGGTCGCTTTCTCAGGAAAATGAGGAATGAAACAGGCTCGGTTAAATAAATCCAATATGCTGGCTTTCTTCAGCAGGCTCGTATCTACGTTAGGCAGTCCTCTCTGACGTTTCTGGAGTGAAATACAACATTGTGGACACTGCTAGTGAGCGAGCGACATTCTCACTCAAATGTCAAGACTTTCGTGACCCAAATCAAAATTCTGATGCGACACCTCAATAGGGAATCGCTTTCTCTCTTTAAGGCTGTCCTCCTCTGACTTTTTGGTTATTTAAATATAACACACAATGGTATGCAGAACAATTTAGGTTAGCCCCACCAAATCTCACTTCAAGGTTTTTAGAAAAGTTGGCTGTATCGGGATATCAGAAAATGTCAGCAAATGGCCAGTAGATGGTGTAACCTAACAAGATATTCCAGTGGCATGGATTTCATCAGAAATGTAATTCTTCATTTTAAACACAAATGCCCATTTTGACAGAAGCATTGCAGTCAGCCACATGGAGGTGCCTTGGAGCAGGTTTAGGGTGTATTGCTCATGAGCACTAAGACAGAAAATGACAGTCTAAATCTGAAAGGTTTTGAGACCAACCTTCAATTGCCAGTACGGTGAACCATTCATGTAACCTTGCCTGGGATTTGAACCAAACACCTGTCAGATTCTCTCTAATCTCCTTTTTTTCTGTGAAACTGATGGATGGTTGTTTGGGGAGAGAGTTGGTTCTACAGTGATAAACTAAAGCCAAAAC
This sequence comes from Mallotus villosus, assembly GCA_903064625.1. Classification (NCBI taxonomy): domain Eukaryota; kingdom Metazoa; phylum Chordata; class Actinopteri; order Osmeriformes; family Salangidae; genus Mallotus; species Mallotus villosus. Next base: position 352,994 of record CAEFZP010000779.1, read on the forward strand.
AACACAAATGCTACAAAACAAAGGTTTCCGTATAACAGCCATTGTCGGGTATTTAAATCAACTCCAGTATGTTTCCTTGTTAGCAACAAGATCACCCGACAATGCTTAACTTTCTAAAGTGTTTAGTGTTTGTCTACACCTCAGCAAGAACATGCAATTGTACGTTTCATTCTGACCTCATATTACATTCTGACCCCCCCCTCCCCCGCTCGCAAAAGTCTCCTCAGTGGATCCAAACAAGGCCTGTGATTTTCAACAACGCGCCCCCTCCTCCTTTTTGTCCACCGCCATTCAGGACTGCCATTATACAAGCTAATTTAGCCAATTATACACAGGTGTGATGCTAATCTCCCTATCACACACTGAGCTCCTGGGTGTAAAAATAGCCTAATTACACATCTGTCCTTGTGGTAGCTTCCATGGTCTGTTCTCTTGGCAGCGTCTGTTTGGCAAAAACACCTTTATGAAAGGATGATTCTTCTACAAGACACAGGGAACAAAACAATACTGCAGAAAGCAGGAGTTTATTGTGTTGCGGAATGTGCCAGCCTTGTCCTTTGTTCAGTACGTTGAATGGATATTCAGCGATACAGTATGAGGTAAACTGGCAACATTAATGACTTTCTGTATAGTTTTCTCACATAGGTGTTGACAAGGCTATAAAATAGAGTAAGATGTATTTTTGTGTTTATATCATGGCTGTGTATGTCATCACAATGTACATTGTCACAACATTTGTGACATTTCCATGGATGGCAGAAGATCTGCCACCACATTCCACAACACTAGCATGCCCATAGATATATATAAATACATATCTACGAGCATGCCTATATTTGTTTCGCATACCCTATCCATTTGCACACGCATTAAATACGATTCAATGACTTTGTTTTGTTGTTTTTAAAGTTTTAGTTTTGCCATTGTTATTATTCTCTGGTGATTGTTATTATTTGATTTGATGTCGTTTTTTAATGTTTAATATGTAATGACTTTGTGCTGCCCATCTTGGACTGGACATTATTGAAATATGTTTTATGTCTCAATTAACCCATCCTGGTTATTTAAAGATTGAATACATACATACATACATCAATATAAATAAAAACCTTATCAGCATCCCACAGTTTATTTCCATTCAAATCCAAAACATGAACTTGTGTGTCTGGGTATGGCTATGCATCGAATAACCTTTCTTCAGACAGTACTTTACACACACCCACAGTATCCTCTACACACACGCTGTCGTGTAGGCAGACAGTAACCAGTAAGACACAGTATCGTACACCTTTTATGGCCGGAGTGGGAGGGGGGTACACAGGAGACATCAAAACCCTTCATTAAATTCTCCCACTTTTGATGAGTTAGAGTGATGTGACCAGCAGCCTGCTCTCAGGCTCCAGATCCCTCCCGGGTGACTAAGACATGATTATCATCCAGCCTCGGAGCTGTGAACTGGGCCCCGAGATTGGAGTCAGAGGGGGACTCTCCACTGGATGAAGTCAAATTAAATGATTCGGTCCCTAGTTAGTTGCCGCTTTCAATATTCGTGTGGCTGTGGGGAATATAGGATTGACTCCGACCATGGGAGGACTGGCTCCCGGCACACATTTGTAACAGCTTGTGATATCTCATCTCATGTGGCTGGAGGAAATTGCTGTCTACACAAGCCAAATAACTCTGTCTCCCTGACCCCAGAGTGGCTCAGTCTCATTATCAGCTTCTGCACTCGTCTCACTGGGGTCCCAGTGTCATCTCCCCAGCCCACAGCCCTCACCCCTAACCCCCCTACCCCACCCCTTCTCATCCTCCTTCTCTTTACTCGCTCTCTCCTATCCTTCTCCTCATCCCTCCACTCCCACTCGTCCTCACCCTCTCTTTACCCCCTCCTCCTCGGCATGAAAATTGCCTTGTCTGCAGAGTGATAGAATCTGCCTGCTAATCAGTCCCGAGTTTTCAGGAGAGCCTGCAGGGCATTGACAAGAGAGAAAGAGAGAGAGAGAGAGCTACACCTACACCTGCTTGTTTTACCACTCTCTCCCTTTCTTTCCTCTCTCATTTCATTCTTTCCACTGAATAAATTTAAATCACAAGAGCCAGCGGCACCATTTGACTCACCTTTCCAAACTAACCTCCTGTTACCTTTGTTACCACAGCCTGCTGTCAGGTGTGCCTGTGTCTGTGTGTCTACTGAGATTACATACGACTGGAACAAGACTATAGGCTGCGACTGTAAACCCCATCAGCATTACTCCGTTCCCTAATATCCTGTCAAAATGTTAACTCCAAGCAAGGAGAGAAAACTGTCTGAATTTCTTTCTGTAAAATCATGTGTTGTACATTACATGTTTGCCTCCTGCATAATGGTTTCTGCCATGTTTTTTGTTGCACGTCATGTCATTTCTTAAAGTACTCTGTTTAATTTGATGGAATACTGTTGCTGAGGAGGAGGGGAGGAGGGGAGGGGAAAGGAGAGGAAAGGGATGGAAGATGAGAGCAGAGTAGGTGGGAGGGCTGGGTGCAGGGTTGTAACCTGAGGATGCTGCTGTCACTTTGGGGGGAGGCTCTGTGGGGTTGTGGGGGGGGTGGTGGGGGTGGGGGGGGGCAGGGTGGGGGTGGGGGGGGGCGGCTGGATGGTGGTCGAGGTCCGTAGGACGATGAAAGGCACAGACGTGGGGGGGGTTGTCAGTGTGTCCTCCTCTCCCCATGTTCGTAACTTCCAGAGAGTGTGATGGGGTGGGGGCTGAAGTGGTTGGAAGGAAGAAGGGCAGGGTGGGGGTTAGGAGGGTGGAGCCTCTCCCTCTGTCTTTGTGTGATGGGGTATCAATGACCACCGTGTTGGCCCACAAGAGAGAAACACCCACCGACAGTGAAAACAAACAGACACCACAAATTCTGGAGGTGCACACACCAGGACATGTTCTAGGTCTGGGCCTGGGATTATGACTAGAGGATTACAGCACTGCTCATACAGGTAACATTATCTAACTTGTCCTACCTTTGCTTACCTCATAGTTTAGTCAACCATTCTCTCGATGTACATGGATAGGATTTAACTTCACGTGCTAATTATGATTCCACACAAATTATTATTTCAGACAAGATTGGCTGCTCTCTCTAGTTAAACAGTTTTCTACGTTCATTTATTGATGGTTTAGGCTGGTTGAGGGGCAGTTATACGGGTGTATGTGAAGCCCTCTGTGACATTGCTTGTAAAAAGGGCTATACAAATACATTTGATTAGATTTCTCGTCAGAGCCGAAGCTACCGACCTGCTTTAACACTCTGAACAATGAAACACTTCTCAGCTGCTTGTGTTGCTAGTCAGGTTCCTTGAGGAAGTTCTGTGATGAGGATTCAGAGATAACAATGGAACACATTTTTCGATTTGCCTACAGCTTTACTGAATCGGATCATCTCTACAATAAATACAACATCTGTGAGGTCAATGCTGTGTCAGGCAATGAGAAGTTAACACAGTTCAACGTTATTATCTGTGGACTAGTTTATTTGGAGTCATCTCTTCAGCACGTCAGTCCAGACAGATGTTGGTTGTACAGGAGGAAAAACTGCTTTGACGTTTTGCCTCCCAACCTTTCAACTTTAGGATGAAAAGCATCTCGTCTCCCTGCTCCTGCCTGGAGAAGAGGCTGGATGTTGACTTGTCGCTCTGCCCTTCTGACTTCTCCTTCTCGCAGATTAAGAGGAGGAGAGAACAACTTGTGTAATGCTCCTTAGAATCTTCCAGCACAGTGCTTCAGCGAAATCTAATTTGAGAGAAAATGGCAACCCAGCTGTTCTTTTGACAGAGCCGAACCAAAACATGGGTTCTTTCAGCGCAACACACGCTAGCCCGTCCTCATCTGCACATCAATGGTCCTCCGGGAGCGCACAGGGTAGCAATTACTGCACACTACCGTTCTAGGGGTAATTTACTGGCCCCCTCTCTTGTGAGGCACCGCGAGGAGCAGCCAGTGAGGGGGAATGATTGCAGAGGGTGTTTGTCAGTTTGTCGTCTCACAATGCGGCTGCTTTGTGTAGCTCCTGTCACTCCTCTGACGGCAGATGAGCTCAGATTAAATATCCACATTTATTATGCAAACAAAAGTGGTTAATTGTCCACATATTTGCATGCAGAGGGTAAATGAATTATGCAAGATTGTTTCGTAGCAACCGCTTCTTCTGAGCGACGAGGGAGTGGAACTCTGAGATGTGATTGGTGGGTTCGGAGAATGACAGGATCAAACTGACAGCAGCAGGCAGGCAGACAGACAGGCAGACAGGCAGACAGGCAGACAGGCAGGCAGGCAGGCAGGCAGACAGGCAGACAGGCAGACAGGCAGACAGGCAGGCAGGCAGGCAGGCAGGCAGGCAGGCAGGCAGGCAGGCAGGCATTCAGACCATACGACTGACCGATCGACCTCTTTGTCAAAAGACCGGCGCCATTGAAAAACATCTCCTCTCTCGCATCGCATCTAAAAACGAACACTAATATCACCTGAACAATAACACTAATGTGCTTTGGTTGTGTCAATAACTCCCCTGCAGACACTGTTACTACCACTAATCCATCTGGAGCTCTCCTTTCTCCTGTCATCCACTGAGTAAACAGCTCAATCTGAGGAACACAGATAATAGGAGGCCCAGGCTGAATGCTCACATGTGGCACTACAGGTAGAGCATTAATGACATCAGAGTTCCATCCTAATGCTACATCTCTGCCTGGCCCTAATTGGCTCAGTTAGTCAATTAGCCCTGTGTGTTCTCACCTGCTGCTTCCCCTAAGACAAAAGGAGCCAACAGGTTTCTTAAGGACTGCAATTAATATGCAGAGACATAATTTGTCATTGTCAAAATGTTTAAGGTGTCAAGTAGTGCTGAAATATTATTAATTTAGTAGTGTGGATGGTGAGGTCTAGGCTGACGAGAGCACTCCCCGGAGAGGGGCTGGAAACAGCCATTTACCATCATAGAGAGAGAGAGATGAGAGATTGAGAGAGAGAGAGATCAGAGAGAGAGAGAGAGAGAGAGAGAGAGAGAGATAGAGAGAGATAGGATTGAAACTGGAAACTGGAACGCCTGTTACAGATGACACATCCGGAACACCTCAGCCTATCTATAGAGATACTGTACTTACCATTCCACCTCAGCTGAGCCGATCTAGCCTATCACCTCAGCCTATCTATAGAGATAGTGTACTTGCCATTCCACCTCAGCCGAGGGCAGCTGATTGTTTGAGCAAGACAGAAATACAGAGGTTGATTTTCAGTTTGTGACAAGCGCCATATGTTGAGTCAGCCTCTTTGGAGGACGCGCACACATCCACACACACACACACACACACACACACACACACACACACACACACACACACACACACACACACACCACACACACACACACACACACACACGCACACACACGTCACAGTAATGAAAAACATCTGCGTGGATGTGCCCCGGAACTGTGGAGGAGTGGGGAGGGGATGTTTGGGGAATCATTCGTCCATATGGAGATTGTAGTCTCTGGATTAAGGACTTTACTTTGCAACACATTTTGTGCTTGTCTTCCAAGAGGATGAAGAGCAGGCGGAGGGGTCTGGATTACCAGTTTACACTGAGTCACAGGGGCCGTGAACTTCCAACACACCCAGGGCAGATTAGGAAAGGAGGGGGCCTTGGGAGACACTGGGACTCCGGTCTCTCCTCCACATGGCCGTGACCTTCTGTCCACGCAGTGCGACTCCTCGTGAGCAGGTCCTGATCCTCCCTGGTGTCTGGGTGCAGTTCCACAGCAGCAGAGAATGAGCGAGTCGGTAGTTCATCCAGGAAACAAGATGGCTGCAGGAAGCATGGGGGATCAGTCCACTCATCTCTTACTGTTCTCTAGGCTGAGGCACCATTATTGGAATTAACTGCACTGTCTGTTTGCTTGAACACACACACACACACACACACACACACACACTGACCCAGTGTGGGATGGAAGCTTAGCATTTGAGGCGTTACGGCATAGCACAACACCCATAACCTCATGACCTGTGGCATTGCTCCCCCCATCCCCCATTCCACTGCTAAACCAACCAGGCCGCCATGTGCTGGATAAGCCCCTCCCAAGACTAATGACCCTGGTAAGCACGGGGTCCCTTAATTGAAAGCAACAAGGAGATCAGTGCATAGCCTGCACTTGAGCCTGGCCAATCCCTACTGATTAAGCTTTACTCTTGTTAAATCCACAAATCCAATCCCCAGCAGTGACAAATACACAGACACACACACACAGACACAAATACTGGGCAAATCGCTAAAATATTTTGTCCACCGTACTTGTTTGGTGACTGTTGTTTTGAGACAGGCTCAAAAATAATGAATACAGCATAAACACGGCTTCAGACAGGATAATACTCAACTTAAGAGCAGTTACAATCTCTTATAATGACACTTAATCATTAGTCTCATAGTCTTTTTCAATTCAGCGCAAAGACACATACTTCAAGATATAAAACTTTACAGTGATTGTTACTTGGAAATTATTAGTGGGATTCTGGCACACTTAATCCGACTGGAATTGGGTGAAATTATAACTGCCACTGCCAACCAACCCCACTGTTTACTTCTACCTTGCCTTTGAAAGGAGATTTGCACAGAAGCTTTATAAATTCCTTTTAATTCACAGGTTTTAATGTCTTACAATAGCTACACTGTGTTGCTGCAATAATTCTGTCACGACACAACTCTGTGGTGTGTCACCATACACAGCCAACTGTAAATTATATATTCCTATAATCACAAACTGCTGGAGTAATTATTACAGAGCTGTTGTTTGTTTGTTTGTTTTACTGAAGGAGTCTCGGTGTGACAGTTTGAACCATGTTGCCAGGAAACGAAAGCATAGACAGACCATTCTGTCATGCCCTTGTTTGTACTAGTGGGGGTAACCATTGGCAACAGCACAACGTCTTCCCAGCCATTATGTGTGCTTTCCAAACGAAGGACACACTTTAACCATGCGATGTTGTGGGCAACCAGACACAATGCAAGTGATATAAGACTTAGTGCTGCTTCTACCCTGTGTTGTGCTGTTTCTTCTGTCAGCGTTGTGCAGGGTCGCTCGTGGTAATGGATGGAAGGTGGTTTACTAGTACACAGTACAAGCTTGTTGTGCTACGCTTACAAGGAATCTGAAGAGAATGTTGTTTGTGGAATAGTCAGTATAACCGCATGGAATGACATGGTCCTTGTTTGGGTTTGAGGTATTTCATTAACACTGTTTTGTGTTTCTTTCCAATCGTCCTCAGGAGAGAGAGAATGACTCTGGATCCGGTAGAACAAACTAAGAACAGGTGGGTATAGGAGGACATGGAGAGAGAAAGAAAAGTGAAACTGTCAGGACTGCCCATTGAAACTGAGACATGAGAAATGTGTCAGAAACGTGCACGATACTGTATATTTTATACGCCATTAAACTTCCAGACATCTAAAGACAACATAGCTGAGTCCTGATTGCTTTCTCCCAGCAGCATAACCACAGTACTAAGCAGGATAATGACCCAGTGGCTATGGTCTGTACATAGCGGTCAAGAAACCCTGTCATCATGGTAGACAGGGAACACAGCCGTGGATACTGACGGGCATGCATTAAGCAGACAGCTTGGCGCCCTAGCATGGTCTTAGATGGTCCTGTGTTGGGTTGGAGGCCGGGGAGGGGGGAGGTGGGGGTGGATGGAGTCAGAAGAGGGTAAGTAAGGAGGTTAAGTTTGCTCCACTGGGGTTCTGGTAGTAAGCACTTGACAGATTATGGGTCTGTAAGAACCCAGGCATTACATACTTATTGACAACACACATGGAAACACCCCCGGTTTACTGGAGAAACAATGCAGCTCTCTGTAATGAGTTTGTTGCCACCATTGGAGGTTATGCACCACAACAAAGATTACACATTAGAAGGCTGAGTGTTCTAGAATCCCATTATGAACGGGTTGGAATGTGAAGGTTCAAAGTCTGTCGACCTACTCTCCTGTCATGAAACCTATAATACCGTTCTCAGAAAGACTAAACGGACCGAGCCTGGCTATGACTTAGACGCCGCGGTGTATCACATGGTCATTGACGGATATCAGACTAATCTCTCCCAACGGACGAGTCCAAATGAGGATCCTCAAGTGTGCGTGTGTCCACATTCCAGAATGTCTGGCGAAGGCTCATTCTCCCAATCATCACCCTCCTGCATCTGAGTAATGTCCGGACGACCAGGGCCACGCCTCAATTCCTCTTCTGCTAACAGGATTACACCCTCCTCTACGTTTCCCCTCATCTCTACCTCTCTCTCATCTCCCTTCCATCTTGTCATCCCTCCAATCCCACAGTTATTCCGCTGTCTTCACCACTTGACATCCTCACCCCCCCTTCTATTGGAGTCCTCTCTACTTTATCACCCAATCAGATCTCAGGAGATTAGCCAGAGCCTTATGTCAAGGCGAACATGTGATTTGCTTCAATCCACCTGCAGGACCCAGAGAGCCATGCAGATGGGCCCCAGCCCCAACCCCACCCAGCCCCAACCCCACCCAGCCCCAACCCCTACTCCCAGCCCCACACAGCCCCAACCCCAGCCCCACCCAGCCCCAACCCCAGCCCCACCCAGCCCCAACCCCAGCCTCAACCAGCCCCACCACCAGCCCCACCCAGCCCCAACCCCAACCCCAGCCCTAGCCCCAGCTCCAACCAGCCCCAACCCCAGCCCCACCCAGACCCCAACCCCAACCCCAGCCCCAGCCCCAACCCCAACCAGCCCCAGCCCCAACCCCAACCCCAGCCCCAGCCCCAGCCCCACCCAGCCCCAACCCCAGCCCCAACCCCACCACCAGCCCCACCCAGCCCCAACCCCAGTCCCAGTCCCAGCCCCAACCCCAACCCCACCACCCAGCCCCACCCCTAGCCCCCACCCCTAGCCCCACCCCCCAGCCCTAGCTCAGCCCAGCTCAGCAGTGCCGGCCTCTAATCCGGCCTGACAGCGCTAGCCCTGAGAGGTGGTGGAGGGGTGGTAGGGCCAGTGCAGTGGGGCAAACAGGGCAACTGTTTTCATGCTCTTTTAATTGTTTGGTTCAGGCAACACATCACAGAGACAGACAGGCAAGCCGGGCTTTAACAGAGCGGCGGCGGTGTCAACATGAGAACGTCTGGCCTCTGGATCTTAATTGTTTTAATGAAATATTGAGAACAGAGACTGTTCCTCCTGTCTTCCACAGGACGTTCTGGGATGAGAAGGCCACAAAGCAGTTTGGCCTCGAGTTTAATGAAGCAGGGAGAAGCACGTCCCTCTTTCCTACCCCAGTCTCCCTCCTCCTCCCCAAATAGAAATAGTCACGTGTTCATTATACACACCCCAGAGAACCAAGAATTAAGGGAGAGAGAGGGAGAGAGAGGGAGAGAGAGAGAGGGAGAGAGGGGGAAAGACAGAGAGGGGGAGAGGGTGAGAGAGAGGGGGAGATCCCTTCTTTCGTTTTCTCTTTTATTCCCTCTGTGATAGTGTCTGTCAAACAGCGTATCCATCAGTGCCACAGTGGGGTAAACACGGTGTGCACGGGGGCAAACAGGGTGTGCACGGGGCACACTGTCACTTCAACACGGGAGCTTACAGACACACTCCTCTTCAGTTGCTCCAAAGGAATCTCCAATTGTGTTTTGATCAATTGGAATATGAAACCAATACATATATGATAAAAAAATCACATAGGTTTATTATAGTAATTTTTTGTTTCATTCAGAATGGTCCAAACTTTTTTTGAAGTACTTTTGGGGGTTTGTAACAAGCTTGTTTTATTATTATATTATTATAATTTTTTACCCCTGAATCTGTAATGCAGTACAAACATATTCTAATTTTTAAATGGTACATTGGTTAACCATTAAATATAGTTTCAAGATTTTTGCAGAACTGCCATGTGGTCTTGGGAATCTAGCCGTGTGTGTTTTGCAGGGTGTGTGTTGGTGTGCGTGATGTCAAACTCTCTCCCACCCTCTCTGCCCTGGAAACATGCTACCCAGAGTACTGGGGACAGCTGTGGATGAACTGGGTTGCATCTAAAATGCACTCTCCACTGCATATTTCATGACCTGTGTGTGTGTGAGTGTGTGTGTGTGTGTGTGTGTAACCTATGTATGCGGGCTTGCGTGTATCTTTTAAGGCCATAGGTGACTGAGGACTAAAGATGGCAACACTCATGTCACCCTCACCGCTCCCTCCACACGCTAGCCTGAACTATACGAAGCTGTTCAGCGGCTCTACTGTGGTGGTTCTTATGTAACATAACAACACAAAGATTCTGTGACACTGGAAAGTTGAAAGGGGGGGTTGAACTCGGTGAGGTCTGGAGTGGGAAGTTCACCTTTATCTGAACTCAGAAAGCAATGAACTTGGGAGGAAAGTTCAGTGGTTGGGTGGGCTGGTTAACACTCCCAGTCTGGCTAGCAATTAACACACACACGGACACATGAAAGAGCTTGCCCAGGAGAGCTGTTCAAGTGTCCTTTGTGTCAACTGAGTTTCCCACAGATTTAAAAATGTGTTTTGTTTAGTTGTTCTCCAGTTTGGGTGGAAAGGTAGACTGAACATAAAGACAAAGGGAGTTGAACAGAATAAATGTACTTATTTTACATTTACTATAATTACATGTTCAATCTATTATAGTATTTGATTGTATTACAGTATTTCGCATATTCCAATATTTGGGTGTAGTACAGTATTTAGGTATATACAATACTTCCTGACAGTCTTGCAGTATTTGGGTGTATAATAAATTATATACTAGCATTTGGTAGTATTTGGGTATATTCTCGTATTTGGGTCCATTATAGTCTTAGGATATATTATAGTGTTTGTGGTGAATGCTGTGTTTGGGTGAATTACAGCATGTGGTTGTATTCTAGTATTTGGGTATATTTCAGTCCCTGTGGTGAGTTGTCACATTGTCCTGCTGTTTTTAAAAGTTAAAATAAATCTGACATTTTGTTCGTGCGCGCATGAAAAAGAGAGAGACAGAGGGAATTACAAAAATATGTGTGTGTGTGTTTGTGTGTTTGTGTGTGTGTGTGTGTGTGTTTGTGTGAACCCTGGGGACATAATGTTTGTTTGGGAAGGCAGGAATGTGTTGATATGGTCAGTATTGTAACAAGCAACCATCCCCATCATGGATGTGACGAGAGTGTAGCAGGGGGGAACGACTTCCCACCATCCCCCTCTCTCACATCTCACCACGGGGGAGAGAGGGAAGGAGGGAGAGAGGGAAGGAGGGAGAGAGGGAGCGATGGAGGCATGGGGGGGACAGGGGTCACAATAAGCCCACTTCTCTCATCCCTCAATCCTGCCTTTATGGAGGTCACAGCCACTGGGGTTTAATACAATCTATAAAGTCATATGTCTGTTTACATATCAGCTGACCATGGCTCTCTGCTGTCCAGGCCGTAATGTATAAACACATCCACAAACACACACACCCACACACACCCTCTCTGTATCACTCTTTCTCTCTCTCACACACACACACACACACACACACCCTCTCTGTATCTCTCTATCTCTCTCACACACACACACACACACACACACACAGAAAGAGAGAGAGAGAGAGAGAGGGACGTGGTGTTGTGTACACACACACACACACTTTGTGTACACAAGACACAGAGCTTCCCAGGTGCCGGGGGGGCGTCCTCTGCTTTCACAGCACACTGTCACTTTAATGAATAAAGCATTCGCTCCAACGGCCTGGCAGTGCAGCAGCCCTGGCCACATTGCGTGCAAACCCACCTCACTGCTTCTCCCTGGCTGGCCTTGAGCCTAATGTAACCTGACATGTTACAGTGAAAGTACTTTATAAAATCAATATTAAATTCACAGCCTCTGACATCCAGGGACATCTAAGATAAAGGGGAAATAAGGCGTGGAGTAAATAGTCCTGCAGCTACGAAAGGGTCTGCAGGAGGAGACTGGGGGAAGACACAGGGGACCGCAGGGAGAATTAGAGCAGTGCTAGTCATGTTTTATACCAAGGTCTTGACATCGATGAAAACATTATAAAACGGCACGCAAACTCTGACAGAAAGAAAAAAAGCAAAGCAAGGCAGGGGAGGCTGAGCGGGGGGGCGGGCGGGCGGGAGGGGGGGGAGCTGTGGGGAGGATCACTGCTCAGCCACTCATACTCATGGAGATGGGCTGGCTGCTTGGCCTACTGTCTGCTTGGCTTACTGGCTGCTGACTGTAAAATACTTAAGTATTATTAAGCTTCCTGTATTTTTGGTATATTACTGCTTGTGTATTGTAGTGTACAACTTCTGTTATCTTATGTTCTCTTTTTTACAGTAAGTACAGAGGAATATGACTTAAGTCACTATTTCACTATTTCAAGTCACACATTTTGATTGGTTACTTATTTAATAAAAATAATATGACCGTAGAAAATAAATATCAACTGTAATATTACCAGACATTACTAAATAAAATAAAAATTAAATCCCCCAAAAATGATATATTGATATTTCGTTCCTCCTGTGATCTTACAGCACAGTACATATATAATATATCAGAACAACTCAGTCATTAACACAGAAAGATTTACCACATGACAAAATTATCTCTATTTCGCCAACCTTTTATGCTCACATTGATGAGAGTATTCATCATTATTCATAAGTAATATAAATAAATAAGTATTCAAACATTCAACTGTTTTGAATATTCATAAATATAATACTGCCTTCCTTGCACTTACATTTAAATATGTGGATAAACTAATTTATCATTTATGAGGAGACAAAACTTGAATGTCGAATCACTTTTCTTTACTTCCTGTGTGTCGATGTGTATAAAACAATGACTTTACTGTAAGCGCTATGACCTTCTGAACTCTCCTGGCAGCTGGCAGCATGTTGGACAACTGCTCCCTGGTAGGACAGGAAGAATTAAGACGGATCCTTCAAGTAGAAACCTTTTTTTCTCTGACTGTTTATACTTGTGTGTGTGCATCCCATACTGTTTGTGTTTGCATGTGTGTGTACTTGTGTGTGTGAATGTTGGTGTACAGGCCATGCTGAGAGTATGTTTGCGTGTGTGTGTGTGGGGGGGGCACAGCAGGGTTAGGTAGGTCATCAGCCCCTGTAGGTGATGTGTTGTGACAGGGATGGGGGGGGGCAGAAGGTCAAGGGTGGGGGCTGACCCATCCGTAGACTCCACCTTCCTCCACCTCCTCACCCCCTCCTCCCACACCTCTGCCTCCCCCTCATCTCCCTCCACCCCCTCCTCACCCCCTCCTCCACACATCCTCCTGCCTCCCCTCTCATCTTCCCTCCACCCTCTCCTCACCCTTCCTCCTCCACATCCTCCTGCCTCCCACTCTCATCTTCCCTCCTCCCTCTCTCCTCACGCCCTACCAAAGACCCTAAATCAGGCGATCTTCCACTAATTAGTGTAGGAGGGGGAGGGAGGGTTCAGCGTGTGGGTTAGGGTCAGTGGCTACACGAGGAGATGAGGTTTAATAAATGTAGGGGAAGAGATACAAAACATGGTTTTAGTTTCTATTGGACACAAACACTACCAGAGTACCGGAGTACCTGAAATGGAGACAGAGAGGCCAGGACACAGACGGACCTCAGGTGGAGACAGAGAGGCCAGGACACAGACGGTGTCTCTGCTCACCACAGACACATGGTATTGTCTCTGTACCAACACAATCAAACTGCTACCATTCAAATGGAATACAGTTAGAAAAATCGAATAACAGACGTACAACATTTTATGCTTCAGAATACAAATGTGGTTTGTGGGAATTGTGCTATCACAACACAGTCAATGTATTGAAATGGACCATAAATAGATCATTTAAATAGTCTAATTCATATAATATAGAAATGAGGTGGAGTCTTCCTGGACTACCCTCTGCACAAAGGTTGAGTTCACACATAATCACAGTGGCCTGCAGACAGTTCAAGTACCACCTTCCTGGACCAGGTTCGGTTCAGTTGGTTCTATAATGATGTACAGTACAAGTCCTGCAGTGACCTGCATAAACACTCCAGCTACAGAACACTGCACACTCAACGATTTCCGGGAAAAAATCGTTATGATTTTCATTCGGTTCAGAAAGTAGTTAGGTGTTATTATGGGTTATGTGTGTGTGTGTGTGGTTAGCTGGTGTGTGTGTGTGTGTGTGTGGTTAGCTGGTGTGTGTGTGTGTGTGTATGTAGTTAGCTGGTGTGTGTGTGTATGTGTGTGTGTGTAGTTAGCTGGTGTGTGTGTGTGTGTGTGTGGTTAGCTGGTGTGTGTGTGTGTGGTAAGCTGGTGTGTGTGTGTGTGTGTGGTTAGCTGGTGTGTGTGTGTGTTTGGTTAGCTGGTGTATGTGTGTGTGTGGTTAGCTGGTGTGTGTGTGTGTTTGGTTAGCTGGTGTGTGTGTGTGTATGTAGTTAGCTGGTGTGTGTGTGTGTGTGTGTAGTTAGCTGGTGTGTGTGTGTGTGTGTGGTTAGCTGCTGGAGCTGAGGTTTGTGCCCCCCCCACCACCCATCTTAGCAGGCGAGAGACTGGAGTGCGGGGAGTCTCTCCTCTGAATGCATGAATGACCCACAACTGAAAATCAATGCCAGCGAGCCGGACGCCACACCCACTGACAACACCAACACTTGTTCTGTAAAAAGATACACACACACACCACACACGCGCGCACAAACACACACACGCGCACAAACATCACACCTATACGCACACAACGCTCTGCACAGCCTAATTAATGTGTTTTCTGGTGCTGCTACACAGACAGACACCCTGGTGTCTGGTGTAACAAACTGGTCAACAGCCCCCGCCTGACTAATACACATAGGCTCCTCTATGTGTCTCTGTCTTTCTCTGCCTCAGTCAGTCATAGTCTCTCCATTATCTCTATTTCTAATCAAACGTAACAACTGCAGAGAACCAGATCTGAGGACCGAGGAAGAACATAGCTGAAATTATCCAAATGTCCAATAAACAATCTCAGCTCTTCTGCTGAGATTCAGTTATAGGATTTAGACCAGACAGGTATGATATCAGGAAGTCATTACCTGAGGTGATAATGTTAAAGCCTACAGCAGATTTTTTAGCTATGGCACCATCATGGGGTCTCGTTCAAAGAAGTCCACAGGGCCATTAAGAAGGTGAATTAGACTGAGAGGGAACTCGGATTTCCATTATTCATATGGGCTCTACTCCAAAACCATTAGTGATGGTTGTGAAGTATGATCCATCTTCATATAACACACACACACACACACACACCATATTCCAAACTCCCCTAAATGTAGCTGGGCAGACAGGAGAGGGTCCTCCTGGCTGAAGTCAGTGGTTCACCTGGGTTTACAATCTCAATAAAAAATATACCAGTACAAGGAAAAACCCTTAAACTCCCAAAGCTGCTGGTTCCAGCAGGAGAGCTAAAAGCGGAGCGAGGAGATGTAAATATTTTTATTTTATATGTTTTTCAAGGCTCCTGATGGGCCGGCCATTGATAGGTGGCAGGGTGTGCTTTACGTGAGAGATCGATGCCAAGGCAAGAAGAGCATTACGAAGCTGCTCTGGAAAACCCTGTTTCTCTCCCTTTTAGAAACGATTCTAAAATATAATTCCAAGTGGTTTCTAAATCTCTGTTACAGCAGAATTTACAGTATTTTTGCACTTTCTCCTGAGTGCGGTAAAGCTGTTCCCTCCTCCGAGTGGATGAAGCCTGAGAAATCTTGACATTGTGACACGAGAGACAAAACCGTCTTTGAGAACACTGTCATTCACTGGCACCGACACTCCTTTCTCTCCCACCCCCCCGTTTCTCCTCTCACTCAACTCTCTCTCTCTCCTCCCACCCCCTTCAGAGTCCTTTAGACAGAGCTGTCCATAGCAGTGCTTGTGTGCCGCTCATTAGCGACGAGGCCCTTGTCTCCGGGGAGTGACAGACAGCTTGTTATAGTCAACCAGGGGCCTTGCCTCGTTAACACCAGCACGGACAGGGGGAGGCCATGAAAGAACCTGGCAACACATCTCACTGCAGCTCTTAGCCTCTTTCTAGGAAGCTGCTTCGGGGCCCATTCAGACCGAGGACAAACAAAGACCCCGACTCTCCTTAAAAACATCACACACACAAACCCAACAGACAGCTGGGCTAGGAAATCTCACACCGTGTGTGTATGTGTGTGTGTGTGTGTGTGTGTGGTGGGCAGAATGCCCATTATCACAAACACACACTCATTTATTTGTTCCTTGGTACTTCAACTAGTCCCCCCTCCATGTCACACACACCCAAAACCTCCACACCTACCCACAATGAGACCCTGAGAGAGAAAGAGAGATGGAGAGATGGAGAGAGAAAGAGAGAGAAAGAGAAAAATGGTGAGATGGAGAGATGGAGAGAGAGAGAAAGAGAAAGATGGAGAGATGGAGAGATGGAGAGAGAGAAAGAGAGATGGAGAAAGAAAGAGAGAGACAGAAACAGGAAGAGAGGTCTAATTGCTTTTGAGCATCAGACGTGACTCAGTTTTCCCCCCAACTCCTCTACCTCATTATGCCCTGATCCCATTGAATGACCATCAGGTCCTCAAACACACACACACACACTTTCACACTCACACACTTACACACACACATTGTGAAAGGCGATATTTAGTTATTTTCGTTTGGCAGTTTTTTTTTCCCGTACACCATCAACTCCTTGTCTACAAATATGCGAGTCTTCTTTCTGCACTGGTCGAGCTGACCTCTGATCACATGACCTGGTGGCATCATGTGACCCAATAGATGACTGTGTCTGATTAGGTAATTTCTGTCGGTGAACGTTCTGCTGCCTGCCTTGGATTCCAATTAACTCCCCCCTCGCTCTCTCTGTCACCATTCCTTCTCACGATCCCCCACCCCCCCACCCCCCAGTCATGTGTGTTGCAGCGTGAATGGATCCAGAGTCATACCTTTCTCTTCCACGCCAGATTAGAGCTGTGTAATCTGTCATGTGACCAGGCCCGGCTCAGTGCTCAGGGCAGCGGAGGAGTCCTGATGGTGGGAAAACAGACCGAGTGAGGGGGCTGGAACCTGGGTCTTCTATGACCCCCGGACTAGCGGTAAACTAAAGCCCAGACGTGCAGTACTGCAAGCCAGAGGACATAAACCAGTGCATGGCCCCCAGTGAATGTGCTCTCCCTAACACCTCCCATACAAGTTCACTCTATCACACAGCCATGGACTGTGAATACCTTAGCCACATCGATGGTTCTCATGAACAAGACAACACATTCTGCCCACGGACCAGGAGAAGCTGTCCGACTGAATGTGCGGCACAGCCAGTCCACCACACAGCGTGCCGTCAGAGAGAACTATCAAGCTGAAACTCACAGCTACTTCCTGGGTTGTTTCTCTCGAAATGAATATTGGTGCCTAATTATGACCAGAAAGAAAGAGAGAGAGATATATATATATATAGAGAGAGAGGGGAAAGAGAGATAGAGAGGAGAGAGAGAGGATAGGGGAGAGAGAGAGAGAGAGAGAGATAGGGGAGAGAGAGATAGAGAGATGAGAGAGGAAAGAGAGAGATAGCGAGGAGAGAGAGAGAGAGAGAGAGAGAGAGAGGATAGAGAGGAGAGTAGAGAGAGATCGAGAGAGAGAGAGAGAGAGAGAGAGAGAGAGAGATAGGAGAGAGATGGCGAGAGAGATAGAGAGAGAGATGAGAGAGAGAGAGAGAGATAGATAGAGAGAGATAGAGGAGAGATAGGGGAGAGAGAAAGAGAGAGAGGGATAGGGGAGAGAGAGATAGAGAGAGAGATAGAGAGAGAGAGAGATAGAGGAGAGATGGTGTGTTAGCTTTGCTGTCCCAGTGTTGTCAGCACCTCACCGGGTGTGCCCTCTTTATCTGCTCCTTCTGCTCTGCCAGGAAGCACGCATGTGAGTGGTGAATACACACGCGTGTTTAGCTGAGGCTGTGTGTGTCCCGGTGAATACACGCGTGTGTTCAGTCGCTCGACCTCCACAAAACCACCACCTGCTGCTTCTGTGCCTGTTTTCATTCAGCCTCCCATTCACACGCCAGCCAGAAAACATCAATAAATACATGAAAATTCATTAAAATAATAATTTTCAGGGGGTTGTAAAGAGGTCTTTATGCTCTGGTGCCATATTGTGGAGGTGATTCAAATGGTGATTCAGATGGTGATTCAGATGGAAATCTCGGTCTCTCTGGAACCTTCCACAAACAGAGCAATGGTTCCGTCTTCGGTTCTCTTTCCCGGTTCTATCAAGTAACAGCTGGACTTTTGTGATGTGCGTCTGTGTTGAAATTAAACCACCCCTCCTTCTCTCTCTGTTTTCTCTCTGTTTCTCCCATGCATCCATGCAGTCATCCATCTGATCTGACAGCATGGCAGGCAAGCATGGGAGAGAGCTAGCTGTACGGCACATCAAAGAAGGTTACAATCGACGGCTCTCCCATGCAAGACCCACCAGGACCAGCCTCTTGCGTTAAACCAACCACCAACTATCCCAGGAAAAGACCACAGGCTGTGGGGTTGACACCCAGCACTTGCCCTCTACCTAGCCGGCTACAAGCACTTTTGCTCCGCTAAGCACATAAGCCATTTAGGGGTGTGAAATTGTGCTGCTTAGGAATAATACCATAACTTCTCTTTATCCCTCAGGACCCAGTCAGCCAGTACAGACAGCCCCTGGGGGGTTTATAGGGCACCAACATGGCAACCATGCATAGCTTTCCTCTTAAGGAAAGATCATTCCTGTCTCTCTCTCATGCAGAGAGTAAGTAAGATCAGGCGGGAACAATGGGTGGGAATGAAAAGATTTGATGGGTCATATAAGTGTGTTCATCAGATATGCAGTTATTTCGATTAGATTTAGATTGGGTTGAAGTCGGTTTGATACCTGGTCGGTCAAATGAAATTGCCTGCATTGCCTGCTCTCTCTCTTAATCTCTCTGTCTGTCTCTCTTTCTCTCGATTCACACCACCATAATCTCCGTTTGTCCACCGCAATCCATTTTCCTCGTCACACAAAAGGACAGTCAACCAACCAGCTGGCCTGCTGACAGTCAGTATTTACAACAACACCACTCAGACTCTGCAAACAAACACCTGTCAACAGCCAGGGTGGTGATCAACACTGACCTGGGATCAACTGTCTGGAGGTACACAGTACTGTAATCCTGTGGGTCGGCAGATTACAGCTCTTTTAGAGACCAGGGGGTGTTGAACCCTGGTCATTCCTGGGTCAGTGATCATTCAGCTAAACCTCAGTGATCATCTGGGTCACGCAAACAAACAGTCAAAACTGGGGAATTAAACAGGCTTGCAATGGCACTGCTGTACTTAACCAAGCTATATGTGCAAATGTATTCAGTTATACAAATAAAGACCATCTGATTAACAAGGAGACTGCAGCGTGCAGGAGCAGAAATCAATTCATCCAAAAGAACATTATTATAGCTGCAGCCAGATAGACTGTGAACAGCTTGTCATCTACTTACGTGACCTTGTTACGTCTTGCCTTATTACTTTAGGTTTGCACCTGTGTCATACATGTCACGTACATGTCATATATAGTTTTAATCTACCGGCTCGATGACACACACACACACACACCGTGTCTTTCTCACCTGGACCATTCCTCTGGTTACCACAGAAACATCAGCACACCTGTCATGTATGTGAATTGTGTTTCTGGCATGTGGGTTTTACACGTTTGATGTTTGTCATGTGTGGACTCTCCTACGTTAATTGTTTCGTACATAGAATAAAGACAAAGCTGGGGCGATTGGTGTGGAGAGGTGAGGGGAAAGGAGAGCTGAGGGAGATAGGTGAGGAGAGTTGGGGAAGAGGTGAAGAGAGACTTGAAGGTAGAGTTGAGGAAAGTGGGGGATAGGTTAGGCGGGAGAGTGGAGGCTGGGGGAAAGGCTGTGGGAGAGGTGGAGGACAGGCGGAGGCCCAGAGGGAGACAGATATTCGATGGATACCCAGGAAACATCACAGAGACACAGGTTAAATTATCAGGTGGTGAGATCAGATACTGATGGATAATCATACACACACCTTGCACCTGATACAGAGGCGATCACGTATTTATGACACCAGAATATGACAGAATAAGACTCCCTTTCACATACACAACTACTAAAGACCTGTTAGATTTGTTTTCCTGCATTCACAATTAGATGAAAACTGCAGACGAGTAGAGTCTGTTGACATGCAGTAGTAATTGTTGACTTGATTTACAGGTGCCGAAGGATGGTGCAAACAGATTGAAAAAACAGCGCCCCCTGTTGGAGAGATGTCTCAACAGTTTTCAACGGGTTAAGTTTCGAGTTAAGGCAGGTGCAAGTAGAATACGTTTAATATGGATTGAAATCTCATCCTATATCTTAATCAAAACGGACTAATTAATTACATTTAAGAATATGTAATAATACAAAAAAATATCTGCGAGAACGGTGACAAAACTAGGCCAACACCAGTTTTATCGTTATATTTAGGCCTAAAATTGACTAATTTAACAAAATAATAAACATGTACTTCCTGTTTAAGGGTATAGATTATACACGAATCAATAAGATGTACTTCAGTTCATTATCTGATAACGGTTTCACTTGGAGTGCAATTTTACTTACGGCCTGCAGGTGGCGGTGCAGAACACAGCTTGAGCCCGAGGCATACCCGTCGGTTGCGGAGCAACATACTGTTGGTACTGCAAGAACACAACAGCGGCAAACATAGCACAACAAAATACGAAACATGTAGACTGACGTGTATCTTCTGTTAGTTGTTTATTTAAATACAGTTTGGCAACGTTGGAATGTAGGGAAATCACAGAAGAGCGGACAGTAGGCGCTGCTGTAGAATGTGGGTTGATTCAGTCGCTCTATTTACTCCACAGTGTGTCATTCAAACGACAGGCCCGTGGAGTGTCTCTGGGGCTAGATTCGATGGAGAGATTTAGAGAAAGAGAGAGATATTTCAAGAATGAGAGAGAGATTGCGAGAAAGAAAGATTTAGAGAGAAAGAGTGTGAGTGGGAGAGAGAGCATAATAACTACTAGTACATACACAAAAGTTGGATTGTTTTGGCATTATTGTGCCATTGTTCTCAATACCGAATCTTCATTATTCATTTGTGAAAATGTGTTATTCCATTAGTAGAAGCATTGAATGGCCCAGTTGTATATAAGTGAATTCCATCACCACATCTCAACATGAATGCATTTAACGCACACATGATTAGTTGTCAAAAATGACTAGAAATAGAAACTAGAAATAAGTATTTAAATTGCTTAACATGTCAAGGTATTTATAATGACTACTGACACACACACACACACACACACACACACACACACACACACACACACACACACATCACACACACACACACACACACAATGTCTACACATTCAAACATGAAACACACACACAGATTCAAATGGTCGTCATGGCGACAGTACTGCAACGCCATAGGAGGCAGGCAGCTGGCTGGCTATCTGTGTGTGTTCGGGGTTAGGGTATATCTCTGGTGGTCTGGCAGGAGCACCCTCCTGTTTACACCACATACTGTCCATACAGGCCAGTCTGTTGGGGAGAGACGCATCACATCTTCTCTTAAAAAGCCTCCTCAGAACCCCCACTCCTCCCTCCTACATCTGAGATAATGAGCACACACACACACACACACACTCTCGTTCTAACATCCTCCTCACACCATGGCAGACTGATGTGTGTGTGTGAAGACTTTGTATTTCCCTCTTTGGAAACTCTATCCCCTCAGGACCCTCTACCACCTGGAATTCACATCTTCACTTCCAAAGGCTGCTCCCCCATCCTGTCTTCACTTACTTATTCCACTTCCGTTTTGCTGTTTAGAACCACAGACATTCTCATCGTATTCATGGCGGCCATCAGGAAGAACCTCTGAATGTGTAGGAGTGGTCACACTTGTGTCGCAACGTCCATCAGAGTCATGTGGTGATGGTCTAGCCAGCAGTCAAGGATATGCGGACAGATTCAACACCCAGCTCGACAACAACAACAGCATAATCAACAACAACAATAACGTCAACAACGTCTTCTACAACAACAATACCGACGACAACTTCATCAACGACAACAACAACTATAGATTCTTTGCTCTCTTCATTCCAGAACCTTGTCAGTCTGTTGTGTTAGATGTTCTCTACAACACTACTTTCACTGGCAGCATGTTGGAAAGTATACTTTTCTCCTTAGTTCCTCTGGTATTCTCAAACCATCTGGTGACTCACTGGGGAAAGAAGGATAAAGTTGTAAATTAACACAGTTCCACATGTTCCAAGGTGAAAGTGCCACCATTTTTTAATTACACCTGGACGCGGCTAATTTCTAAATACTTAATCTAACAAATGGCTGTCTAGTCTCCAGGTAATTGGGCCTGTGTTCCTGGCGTCTGCTCTATTCATTAGCACTGTGATGAGCACTGCGACAATATGCTCTTTATTTGTTCAGAGTGAATCCCCTGAAGAGACTGGAGGATAGATGGGAAAGCAACTGATGGGAGAAGAAGACTAACCTGTAGCTCATTAGGACCCAGCTCTCCAGCCACGACTGCTGTGCCAATGTGTAACACCCCTTCCCATTGGTCGGGTGAGATGGGGATGTGTGACGTGGGAAGGGATTGGTCAAGGTTGTTTTCGGATGTGAGGTCTCTGCATTATGACGATGTGGGCTCACGTGTTGTTCCTCTCATTAGGCAGTGGATTGGACGCCACATAGACACACACACACACCCGTCTGTGTGCATATAAATACATGTACACACACATGCACTATTTCACGCAGATGGAAACATAGTCACACAGGGAAATACACAGATGCACACAGGTACGAACACACACCACACACACACACACACACACACACACACACACACACACACACACACACACACACACACACACACACACACACACACACATACACACATAGGGACACACAGACATAAACACACACTTACACACGGAAAAAAAACACTAATTACCCTGTTCTTTGGTGTGAGAGTGTCCTTCTACCTGCCAATCAGAAGCTCTCTAATGTCCTCTCCTCCCATACTCCACAGTCCTAGGCCTGTCTGATTAATTCCAGCTTACCTATTCTCTCTCATCCCCTTTAAAAGAGGATTTCACAGTAATGCCTGCGGTACGCCCACACAGAGCCCTCCTCCTTGTACAATGGAAGATAATAGCCCAGAGGTAGGGTTTGGAAATGAATGGCTTCACATCCCATAAACACATTAAAACGAGTTCAGTCTCTTTGTTTGTGTATGTGTGCTTGTGTATGTGTGAGAAATAGTGAGCGAGAGAGGGGACAGATTGAAAGAGGGAGAGAGAGAGAGAGAGAGAGAAAGGAGTGAGTAAAAAAAAAGAGACAGATACAGAGAGAGGGCGGGGGGTAGTATTAAGTGTGTGTCTGTGTGTGTGTGTCTGTGTATGTTCTCCGAGCTGTTTGTAATTGTAAAAGGGGAGCCTCTGACAGTTTAGACATTTTGCCAACGAGCTTCTTCCAACACAAAAATATTAATGATCTGCTGGATAATGACTGTCTAGAGATAAACACCAACCAGAGTCTTTGTTCTGCTGATGTTTGTGAGTTGCTCTGGTGTGTACGTACATCTGCTCAAATGAGTTAGCCATTTCCTTTGTTCTAAAACTTTCTCATGTGTCAAGGACAAATTCTTAGACTACTACAATAGTATTGCATTCATATCTAATTGGTACGCATTTACATGGAACACTACCGTTCTGTTATTTTCTTATAATTGTTCTCACATCCAATCTGAATAGGACTTACATGACCCGTGTCTAATGCGCTGCATGTCTGATGTGTGTTTGTGAGAGAATATTATTGTTATTACAGTAATATTATTATCGTATCCTATTATTAAGATTCTGGCGTCGTTATCATCCCTCACATCTCCTCTGTATCTCAGTGGTTTGTGTGTCTGTGCGTGTGTGCATGCCTATGTGCGTGTGTGTGTGTGTGTGTGGAGGGGAAATATTAGCGCAGTGTAAAGGGAAGATGCTAACAGAGAGCATGCTATGTTGAGTTTGCTATGAGTGTCTTCAGTCCCCACCAGTTTGAAAGATGCCTTGGTTTGATGGAAGAAGTGTGTGTGTGTTATGGAGAGGATAAAATATGTGTGTGCTTGTGTTGTGGTGAGAGTAAGTGTGTGTGTGTCAAGGTTGTGGCGAGAGTATGTGTGTGTGTGCATGTTTGAGTGTGTGTGTGTGTGTTTCAGTGTGTGTGCATGTTTGAGTGTGTGTGTGCATGTTTGAGTGTGTGTGTGTGTGAATTTTTGAGTGTGTGTGTGTGTGCATGTTTGAGTGTGTGTGTGTGTGTATAGAGAGACACTCCCTCAGCAGCACTGGTTACTCAACACGTCGTCAATGCCATCTCTTTATTGATAAACAAACAACCAGTGAGTTTGGTCAATAGAGCCTCTGTAGGCATACTACTGGGTCTGAAGAAGGCAGGGGGAGGCAGGGGGGAGGCAGGGGGGAGGCAGGGCGAGGCAGGGGAGTCAGGGGGAGGCAGGGGGGAGGCAGGGCGAGGCAGGGGAGGCAGGCGGAGGCAGGGGGGAGGCAGGGCGAGGCAGGGGAGGCAGGCGGAGGCAGGGGGAGGCAGAGGGAGCCTGTGCACCAGCGGCCGGCTGCCTCTCCTTTAAAAACAACACCAATACCCCGTAATGAGACGCCTTTCCTGACACACACAGCCTCAGACACTTGCAGCCAAACGCCTTTTGTTGTTTAGTGCAGTATTTCTCGGCACGCCTGGCAATCGCAGTGGTAAAGTATCAGTAATTGCTGGCTGGTTTGCAGCTTGTTTAGCTGGTGTAGCCAAGCCAGATGAGGAGCACTAATGAGCACAGCTTCCAGCAGCAATTAGTGAGCCAGCCGTGTACATCACAGATGATTTGCAATTAAAGCAGATACATATCATAAACATGGACATGTGACCGCTGAAGGATGGGCACTGGGCACACAGTGGGTGGATATGTGTGTGTGTGTGTGTGTGTGTGTGTGTGTGTGTGTGTGTGTGTGTGTGTGGGAGAGGGGGGGGGATTTTGGGGGACTGAGTAGAGTAAGAGATGTGTCTGTGTGTGAAAAAACTACAAATGATACACACACTCGCGCACACACACACACACACACACACAGTCCGTCTCTCCCCCACACTTGCAGAGGTCCAACACCATTATAGCATCACTGTCACTGTGTGCACCACCTGATTGGGCTATTATAGGTTACCAAGGCAACGCAACCAACTGCCGGGGTGACACAGAGTCAACAGGCCAAGGCGAGGAAGCCAGTGTATTGTGGGTGAGTCTCAACAGTCTACAATGACCTCCTGTCCTCTGAACATTATGTTCGTGCCTTACATGAAGTGACAGTCTTGGAGCTTCCAGATTTGTATGGATGAAGAGAGAATGAGGAAAGAGACATTTGAGAACGAAGCCCTTCTTAGGTCAATAGACAACAGCTCAAAAAATCTAATCAACTTCCATCGTTTTTTTTGCTTTTTGAAATAATACTCTATGTAGTGGCAATGGATACCATGTGCTACTTACATACAGTGTGTTAACAAAAATTACAGTATCTTTGGCCAGTAGCTGATCGCAGATTACGGAATAAATAAAGAATCAACTATTATGTGAATCCAAGACAAACAACCTGGGGTCATGTGACACTGATAGTTCTTTAATAACCGCCGCTATAGTGACTAAGGTGATCAGAGGTGACTTGACAGCTCCCCCAATTATGACGGTGCAACATTTACCAAATGATCCCTGCTCCAGCTGAATAACAGAAGCGAACACTCTCAGAGGAGGCCATCTTGTTCCACAGTTCAATTTGCAGGTTTGAAACTGTAGATTGAGGAGGTCCCCCTGGGCTCTATTACCCTGCTAGCTGGCCCATGCCCTGATGTTCTCCAGGCCTACACCCTGACACAGACACACCCAACCCCAATTACCCAGCTCCCAGAGCAGCCTAAGGGCAGAGGCTGGGCGCTGGGCCTGGGTCTGGAGCTAGCTAGCTAACTAGCATGCTATTGCTATTGCTAAAGAGATATTGGGGACAATCACATGGGTCATTAGTGGGTTGTGAATGTAGGCAGAGGGAGCATCAATTAGGGGACAGTATACATTCCCTTAACGTCTCCAGTGACCACACTCGGTGCCTTGGCAAGCCCTCCCCTGCCTCCTCCAAGCCAATTAAACTTGTTTGTAGGAGACGCAAAATAATTAAAGGTGCACTTTGTTATTTCTTGTTGCGGGCGGATGAGGGCTGCCCCTGGCACTGTTGCAATATGTTTTCTGCTGTTTGCTATTCAATTTCCCCCCCATTTAAGGACAAAAAACAAGCACTTTCCCGCTCTCCCTCTCTCTACCACTCTCTCCCTCTCTCTCCGACACAAACATGGGTTTGTTATTGTGAGAGAAGATGAGTAATTAAAGACGGAGAGTTTATATTTTGTACCAATCAGGTTTCATCACACTTGCTGCTATGGGGAGGATAAACAAAACACATGTTTATAAATATCCATGCACAAATTTGACAGTTGAACACTATTGCTTTGTTTTTGTAAACAGTGAGGTCTGTGTATGGACTTTTTTCCCAGAGCCTAGAGCAGTATAAACAATGTAAGATTTTATAATGGTTCTCCGTCTTCTCCTCCTCTCCGCTCCTCTCCTCTCTCTTAATCTCTCCTCCCCTCCATTCTTCTCTCATCTTCTCCTCTCCTCTGCTCTCCCCCTCTCCTGTCGTTTCCTCTTTGTCGGCCCTCATAAGCAGACCTTGCTTCAGGATGCAGTTTCATATCTGAGCTAGGGAGGGCTGTATGAGCTAAGGCATAGATGCAGGCAGAGAGAGAGAGGGGGTGGAGAGCATCATCATTACCAGGCTTATCTTTGAGAATGACTCCCTGGTTGACAGTCGTTGTTTCAAAACAAGCAGCATGTGTGACTGAGGATCACTCATATTACAACCTGATGACCCTGGCCCTAAACCATAACAAACTGTGTACAAACTGCAGGTTTATATTGTGGCCTCGTTTCATAGGATAGGAAACAAGAGTTTCTGTCGTAGAAAACGATTTAGTTGCACATAGACAAATTGATTCAAAACCAGAATACTGTTGGTGAATGATATCAGGTATCACAGTCTTCTGTGGGAGTACTATTGTAGTGTGGTTGAGTTCCTTCTGGGCCAGGAGAAACACTGTTAGCCTGCTATCACGAGATGAGAGGCTTTCTCTCAACTGTGGTGTCCTTTGCTCCGTCACTGTATTGTTGAGAAAAACTCTGCAAACTTTAACCAAAACATTTTCATAAAACACGGCATCAAGTGCTGTGACATTTGTGTATGTGTGTGTGTGTCCCATTGTGATTTGAATATCACCCAGGGAAAGGCCTGTGAACAATAGCGGGGCTAACTTAGAAAGTGGTATGACACACATACATGCACGCCCTGTACACAGACAGACATACACACACACACACACTTACACACAGACAAACAGGAAGTGTTTGTAGTGTTAGTGGAGACGTGTCATCACAGATAGTGTGGCCTCTCTCCGGGGACTCACAGCCCAGCCAAGGCCTGC
Organism: Mallotus villosus; assembly: GCA_903064625.1. Taxonomy (NCBI): domain Eukaryota; kingdom Metazoa; phylum Chordata; class Actinopteri; order Osmeriformes; family Salangidae; genus Mallotus; species Mallotus villosus. Next base: position 380,676 of record CAEFZP010000779.1, read on the forward strand.
CCATACTCTTACCAGTTAGCCAGGAGCCAGGTTTTACAGGATACAGCAGCCCACACAGTGTTTTAGACATAGTGGGAAATAGTAATAGACTCACATTTGATAGCACCATAACTGCCTATTGAGGGTTTTGAAGATTAAACATGGCATTGTTGTATTTGAACCTGGCTGAGTATGGAATGTTTTCAAATCCCAATGAACGGCGTAAGGACACAAAAGGGACAGCTTATCAATCAGTGTAATTTACATTTAGTCATTTAGCATTTTGACTTACAGTAAGTACAGGGACATTCCCCCGAGGGAAGTAGGGTGAAGTGCCTTGCCCAAGGACACAACGTAATTTTTGCACAGCAGAGAATTGAACCGGCAACTTTCTCATTACTAGCCCGATTCCCTAACCACTCAGCCACCTGACTCCCTGTAATACAATCACTTGTGTGAATGAAGCACACTGCCTTGCAGTTGCTGGCCACTGACACTGGGAGCACAAGGATATCTGTCTGACTGTTGAGACCCACCCACAATACACTGCAGTTAAGGGTAAACTCTAATATGGACAAAGCTCTACCAGTAACATCTATTGGAATGAATTCCAGCAAACGGCTGGTTTGCTCTTAAAAAATGTAATGCAACAACTTGGTGATATCCACACACTGAACAACACATCGCATCATCACTACCTGTCTGTGTGTGTGCGCGTGTGTGTTTGTGTGTGTGCAATCGATAGAGAGAAACAAATGACAATCTAACACAAGATCACAGAGAAGGTGGTGTCTCACTGACAACTGTCACACCTGACAAGCCATAATCATTCCTTCTCGGTTCTCCATGCTTCCAAAACTCTCTCTCGGTTTATTGCTAAAATTGCAATTAGGAGTCATGATGACATCAGCAGCAGGAGGTCGTGACCTGTGATCCTACTAGTCTGGGAGACCGTGCTCTCCTGCTTTGACAAGCCAACATGATTGACTGAATTTTGGGGCGCCTTGTGTGACGTGCTCAGATAATCTTTTGACTCTAACCTACTGTAATTTAGACAGATTTTAAAAAGGTTATTTTACGGATTTATGAGTGGAATAATTTCCGCTTCCTTTGTCAGTGAGGAAATTACCTATCATTACCGGAGTCAAACATGAACCAATGTGGCATTGCAGGGAAGGTTATCCACCTGGAAAAGAGACAAGCTTCATGTTGTTGATGTTAATCACTAGCTAGCTAAATGCCCTATCATATTTAGTTGTGATTTACCATAAACTGAAATAGAACTGATGTAAAAAAATATATAAATACAACTCAAAACCCAACTTTATAGACAACGTCATGGCTTGTTTTTTCTTATTTATCAGTAACGAAGTTGTGTCTTGAATTACTTGAATTTATTGATTATACTTTTGAAATGTTAGTGCAATTTGATTGTGTGATCAACACAGTTTAATAGGATGCTTGTACATAGCTTTGATGTGGAAGTTTAGTATTCTCTAAACAGACATTTAGGAGCTCCACAGATGTGGTGAAAGGTGTAACATGGGTAAACACTATTGCACACGCACGCACACTACACATCCTCTAAAAGGATTTATAATGGATCTGGTCTTTTCTATCATTCCTCACTGGCTTGCCATAATCTCAGTCATTTGCCACTGAAGGCTTTAGCCTTCTTTGGGAATATGCATGGTTTATCTCGCTCTCTCTCTTGGTGGCCCTTCTCACTCACTCTCAATTGCTCTTTCTCATTGTCTTTCTATCTCTCTCTCTCTCTCTCTCCTCTCTCTCTCCTCTCTCTCTCTCTCTCATCTGAGAACAATTTATCACTCTCTACACTCTCCCTCGCAGATCCGAGTTAAGGAAACATTCTTTCAGCACGCACTGCAGACCTGGCTCATGTCGCTCTACAGTCAACATGGGGGTCAGATGGCTGAGCGGTTAGGGAATCAGGCTATTAATCAGAAGGTAGCCGGTTCGATTTCCGGCGTGTCTCATGTTGTGACACACTCTTACTGCCAAACCTGCATACCAAGTCCTAAGAGCTCACCACAGACCCCTATTCAGAGCACATCTGCTGAAGTCACAGACCTGGGTCCTTCCTGTGTAGCTGAAACCACTTTGTCCCTTCGAGGCTGAACACCAGGGTCCAACGACTGCAGTGGAAACATTTACATTTAGTCATTTAGCAGACGCCCTTATCCAGAGTAGTACATGGACATTCCCCCCTAGGCAAGTAGGGTGAAGTGCCTTGCCCAAGGACACAACATAACTTAGCACGGCAGAAATTTGAACCCGTAACCTTCTGATTACTAGCCCGACTCTGATGAGAAACGTGTCATGTGGGCGACTCCCCACCTCTAAACAGAATTCCAACAGTTGCTGACATGAACCTAATCAGACATCACTGACTGACACCATTGCTGCACTTGCTGTCTTCCAGTATTGACAGTTTGGATAGTGGTCATCAGAGAAGAGGACAAACCCAAACTGGGTCACAAGATTCCTATACACTCTTTATGATATACAGTATCTGCAAGCAGGCATTGTGTATCTTATGCTGAGTCTCTGAGACACATAACACAGCAAAAGCAGTCTGTCAGAATAACATTTGTTTACATATTAGCATGTAAACAACTAAAAGCAAAGTTAGGTTAATTAGGCGATGTAACGTCATTAACATATCTCTGATTTGTTTATATTAATAAACAATTAAAATAAGTCTGTCTGACATGTTGCAGAAGCATGGTCTGGTCTTTTAGTGCGAATGCTACTGGAGTGTGTGACTGTGTAAGTGTGAGTGGGTCTTGAGTGTGAGTGTTTGTGAGAGAGGGTCAGAACTATTGTGTGTGTGTGTGTGTGTGTGTGGCTGCTGGGTGAAGCGTGGGAGGAGAGGCATCAGCTGCTCTGTCTCTCATAGCAACAGCCTCACTCTAAACTCTCTTGTTGATAACATGCCAACGCTTCACACACACACTCACACACGCGCACACACACAGACAGACAAACAAACCCAAACACACACATCATAGAGATATACTGTATAGCACAGAAGGGCATACTTTCATAAGTAGACTACGACTGTTGGAGCACACACTGAAAAGGGCTATTTCGTCCATTTTAATGCTTCGACACATTTGAAAATATTGTTATCAAGTATTTTTCAGTAAATGTAGCTTTATTTGTTGTGAATTGAAATGCTCGTATTACCACATTGAACCGACATAACAATATAGTTACATTGGACCCTAACCCTATACATTGTATATCTACATAAAGATTTGCCCTATCACTGTTTAAATATTCACTTATCTCTGAGCCTCTCCTATCTAGGTCAGGCAACACTAAATCTGCTATTGTCTCTAACATTAATCAGTTCAGATTTTGAAGAAGAGTTTTTATCCACATGACATAAATGATGAACGTTCCGTAAAACGCGCTCTGTCGCTGGGTACAGATCCTCCGCGCGCCCCGTCCTTCCCCGCTGCGTCCTCGCGCATCACTCTGCCTATTCAATGATGAGAACTCCAGCAGCTATCAGCCAAGAGGCGGGCTCAGTCTGATCACAACTCAACATTCTAACATAACTGACGTCTATGGCTCCATCATCGCCTCTCACCGCTCGAAAATTACTTATTATCTCTCCAACCGATAAGCTTTTTCACACGTCCTTTATTACATTTTTTTCATTTTTCTTATCATTTGAATTCATGATTCGCTTGAAGAATTGAAGTTTGGGTTCGACTCCGTTATCGATCATTTAGCAGTTAGATATATTTTATTTCTTAATCTCTGACAAGTGGTTATTATTTTGTCTCAAGGGAAATTCATATGAGTGTGCCTCCGGTGATCCGGCCGCCGAGTCCCCCCCCAGGGGCGAACGGCATCTCGTTCCAGATCCAGATAGGACTGAGTCGCGAGCCTGTCCTGCTGGACTCATGCGACTTCAGCCTCGCGCAAGTCCGGGAGATGGCATGCTCCATAGTCGACCAGAAGGTACCGTTACAGTCGTCACTTTGGTTACGGTTAACTTTGTTCCTAGGCTTCACAGTGGACTAGACAATCAATTAACTTTACAAGTAGTACTCTAGTTTGTTTGGTAAAAGCCAAAAAGTTATTCAACATATGTAATGAACTGGAATACAGAGGTTGCCGACTTTTCTTTCTACGTAGGTGGTCAACAGACCCAAAGAGTCAGACCTATAGGCTATTTATGATGCGAGTCACCTACAGCCTTTAGTAAACAGATACATAATTACCAGTCATTTCAACAACTGTGTTAAAACTTACACTTATTAATAAATCCTCTATGCTTGTTATCTGAATTAATATCCAGCTGTATTGAAGAAATAGCCACAACTTTAAACAGGGCCTGCATTGGAAACACACAGGCTAATTTTAAGCTAATTAGTTAGCTACTAGTCTTACAGTGGCCAGTCCCCTACTAAGACCCATAACTATTAGATCACTGGACCTAGTCCCATACTGGGCTGCAGTCTCAATTGGTTGTCATCCACAGTTGTACTAGTAGATAATGTGTCTGTGGCTGTCATGGCGTCTTTGTAGAACTACAACAACGCCATGACAGCCACAGTGACAGTGTTACTAGGCAGTCAAAGGGAGAGAGTACAATGTGTTTTAATGTTAATGCATGTGTCTGACATGAATGTTATCCCACCAATGATCTGGCTAGTAATGGCACTGGTCAGGCCATCAGTTTACCAGTGAACTGCAGTAACAGTAACATCTTTCTGCAAACATGCTGTGAAATTATTATTAGCTCGAAAAAGTTCCCTGTGATTTCTACTAAAACTATCAAGGTTGCACCTATGTCATAAGCTGTACTATGGGTGTTAACATTCTTTGTTGTTTTTTTGTGTAATCAGATGTGGCATTGCAGTAAAAACACCTCACCCTCTCCTTGGGTTGTCAGTGCTTTCCAGATGTGTGTGTGTGTGTCTGTGATTGTACAGTATGTGTTGTATGCGAGGCGACGGGATTAGGTATGTTCTTAATTAAAACAACAGGTCTGCTAGGAGCTTCAACAGGCCACCTCAACACCTCCCAGATGTGGGGTGTGTTTCACTGAGGTTCCCTCTTGTGTATTTCTCGTCGGGTACTCTTAGAACACTTAACACTTTAAATAGTACGAGGTGAAATGGTTAATGTGTACATGTGTGTGTGTTTGTGTTTATGTGTGATGCCTCTCTTAAGATTGAAGGACTGGTTTTGGCCCACTTTTGACAAATCGGATGACAGTTTCTCTTTACAGTACTACTGTGCTGTTGGATTGACAAGAACATGCAGCATGTAGCCAGCCTGGATCTGCAGGCAGTTGGGATTCTTTACCTTAGAATCAATGGGGCTGAATGGTGTACACAAGTATGTCATATTTGTCTAATGGTAAATCTTAGTTGGTGACCAGGGGTTTGCTTACACAGGACAGCCAGTATAGTACATTTAAACATTTACATTTAGTCGACGCTCTTATCCAGAGCGACTTACAGTAAGTACAGGGACATTTCCCCCGAAGTAGGGTGAAGTGCCTTGCCCAAGGACACGTCATTTGGCTTAGCCGGGAACTGAACCGGCAACCCTCTGATTAATAGCCCGATTCCCTAACCGCTCAGCCATCTGACCCCTCACAGTAAACCCTCATCCTCAGGTACAGTCATGGCTTTGGTTGTGCTGGATTGTGGGCAGTCTTTGGCACTTGAGTGAATGCACAAAGCACCCCAAATCATTTTCATAATTGCTCTTGAGAACACGACCAAAGAACCACACCAAGGAGAATGTGACGCGAACACTGACAAAGCTGTTATTATATTCTGTTTTCACATGCATCTCAAACAGTGTGATTTTCAAGTGCGTGTGGAAAATATCAAGGAGTCGAAATTACAACATTTAGATTCCGCTCAATTATTTCTAGTGATCGCTGCATGCTGAAATGGATAGGCACCGCATGATGGCCGTCAAGGATGCAGGCATGTAAACAACCAGAGCCGAGGGTGTGCCATGTGTACCATGTGTAATCCTAAGAGTGGGCTGGCTGTTTGTATACAACCCACTGTGATCCTCCCTTCACTCTGTCCCAAAAGAAACCTCCAAATCACACCTCTCACCACTTTTAATCCTCCTCCTCCTTCCTCTCTCCAGTCCCCTCGGCAGGTCGCCTAAGATGCTGTTCCAAAATACCCCCCAACCAGATACTACTTTCTTTTTCCCTCCAACTTTCCCTCCTCCTCTGCTCCTCCTGCTCATTCTTCTTCTTCTTCTCTCTCTCTCTCTCTCTCTCTCTCCCCCCCCCCTCAGTAGGCAGTCTAACAGGCCGATCCATCAGACCTTTAAAGCTCAACACTATCAGCTCTAATTAAAGAGAGCTCTGCTTGCACCTTTTCACCTCCCCACCTCTTCAGCGGCCTCTGAGCTACAGGGGGGTGATGACCTTGCTGGTGTCTGTTCTCCCAGTTCACAGGCAGGAAGGTGAGCAGTGCAGTGCACAGGGCCGCAAACCCTATTCAACCTATGAGTCTGGTTCTAGAGAACTTTTAACCGTCTTACAGGTAGGCCCAACTGTAATTCCCACAGTGGTTAACTTTTCCTTAAACTGCAGTCAAGTCCTTGAACTACAGTATAGCTTTATTCTTCCATTTACTATTCAAACAAAGCTGTTAGCAAGGATTCTTCAAACCTCGATTCCCTTGAAAACCCAGATTTCTATGCAATTCTTTATCTTCTCACTCACAGGGGCGTGCCAACCAAAGAAACAAAAGAAAATATTTGAGATTAGCCATGGAAGCTGCTTCTCAGTCCTGGCTCACACAAACTTTACTTATGGTTCAAATCTTGGCATCGGCTGTCTGATCAATAGAGGCTAAACAGCAGTAATAGGCTGGACAGGAATAACGTTTTTGTGCTAAATCTGACCGTAATATGTCTTAGTATCACCGCAACTGTGCTAGCACTGACACACTTTTCATTAGAAACCTCACATTGCACACATTTGGGTAATAAACTGAAATTAATCTCTTGTGTTTCGTAAATGCGAAACATTAGTCAAATGTTATCTAGTTAAAGCTTACCGCACCTCTCTCCCCAAGGTAATAGGAATGAATTAGCTCTATTAGATTCTGTGGTCAGCTTCGCCACATTGCTACCCTGCTTACAGAATAGTCCCCAGTTGCTTGGCAACTGATTATGATTGCCTGTGAAGTATCCATTTGAGTGTCATCATCTGACAAGGGATATAGGCTGGGAGTGTGCTTGTGTCGGGTGGGGGGGGGCTGATGCTAGGAGGGGGTTCACTGACAGTAGCTAACGCAAGCACACAAGCCCATACAAACAACAAAGTACTCACACACACACACACACACCACACACACACACACAGAAGATGAAGGTTGTATGTAGCGTCTATTGTGGAGCAGCTGTTTGGAAAAGCATTCAAAGCAGTGCCATGTAGCATTATTAGCATCATGGAGGAGATGCTGTGTAAGAGCTGAGATGCTTTGAGGCTCATGGCCCCTCTCCATCCACCCGACAGCAACGAGAGCTCTCTTCTTCTCTGTCTGGCGGTAGCATGAAAGCCCTTCTCTGGCCCTCTCCTGATAATCAGCCCCAGAGATGTACAAGACTACATTGAGGACCATTGTGTTTTTCCACTGTGAATATTCATTAGAGACAGAGGTCTTCTCTCTCTTCAAGAGGAGAGGATAGGGCAAAGCTCTGGCCATTAGACTGCCATTGTACTTAGATACTTAGATTAGTTAGTTCGATTTCAACCCAAGTAGAGGTAATGTTTGGATATTTTCCTTGTTTGTTTCCCCTCCGACTACTGCCCTCACCAAATTACCTGTTGCACTGTCCGTCTTTCTCTAATACCCGCTGTTGTTCACTCTCCTGCTCAATCTTTCTCCGTTTAAATGTGTTTAATTACTGCCATGATTAGCTAGTTAAAGACAGCACGACTCAATAATTAAAATGAGTAAAAATAAGAAATGTTTCCTGTTAATGTGCGGTGCTGAAAGGTTAGCTTACTGTGGTGGCAGGCACTGGAAAACACAATTACCTCCCCAGTGGCTGAGCGGTGCTAGCTAGCGTGAAGGTCTCTACCACCGCATCTGTTATTTTTACTCTGGCTACACCGAGAGGAGAAAGTTACTTTCAGCGAAGAATACTTTCTCTCTCGTCTTTTCTTCTCTCTGCGTGTTTCTAAAGAGTGTCTCTGGTGTTGAAAGAAACACACACAGCTTACTGTCTGCAGAGCGGCTAGCTACTTTGTCTTCCTGGTTTCTCTGTTGTTTTGATCGTTGTCCCAGTGACACAGTCACCTGTTCTTTTCTCTAAAATGTGTTAAATATCATAATATACATGTTTGACCATTTGAACCTAACCACGACTGTTTAGTCTGACAGGAAGTAGAGATCTCTCCTCCTGTGTCACCGGCGCAGCATCGCTGATCTCATTGAAGTGTTCCCTCCATACAGTCTGTGCAAGTTCACTGAACTCAGTTAGGAAGTTGGATAGATTAGATTGAGCACAAGAGAATTACATGTCAGATAGTGATTTTGCTAGTTGAACCGTTTCAATACTATCAGTGATTGCTACTAATATGTAGTGTAATTTCAAGAGAATGTGCTAATTTCCATAACCTGTTTAAAGTAGTTTGACAGAACTCAGATGTTAGGCTACAGTATATTATTCAGCAAACCAGCTTCACACTATTTATCACCCCCCTCCACACACGCACACGCACACGCACACGCACGCACACACACACACGCACACACACACACCACACACGCACACCACACACACACACACACACACACACACACACACACACACACACACACACACACCACACACACACACACACACTGTACTGTGGTGTGTGTTAATGAGAGCAGTGAAGAGCCCTACCACACACAGTCAGACATACACATATAGTCACACACAGTCAGACACACATACATACTGTACACACACTCACACATACACACTCACACAGTGCAGTGTGACTCTGGCAGCGGAGGGGGGCATGCCATGCTAGCAGTGCCCCCATAACTGTAAAATACTCTCTAATAACGTGTGAACGTTTGGCTATTAAGGTGACAATGAGTTTTTTGAAAGTGCTTTCAAGTGATCTATAATTAGATAGACTCCTCAAGTCAAACTATTAAAGATAGAATTTGTGTCTTTTTCAAGTGTATATGGTAGAGACAGATGTATGCAAATACATCTAACGCTGCCCTGATATTGATTAATGAATATGATGTGTGATATATACTGGTGTACAGTAAATGCTGTATAGGCTTCCGTCTATATACTGGTGTACAGTAAATGCTGTATAGGCTTCAGTCTATATACTGGTGTACAGTTTAGGCTGTATAGGCTTCAGTCTATATACTGGTGTACAGTTTAGGCTGTATAGGCTTCAGTCTATATACTGGTGTACAGTTTAGGCTGTATAGGCTTCCGTCTCAGTAGGCCTATAGGAGAAATACCTCCGTGACTCAGTATCAATGAAGCTTTGCATTAGCTTCCCCCCTCTCTCCACCTGTCCACTGCATGAACATGAGCAGGGGTAGGCACAGTGTGTGTGTGTGTGATAAGTGTGTATTGGTTGATGTGTGTGTGTGTGTATACCAGAGGGAGGCAGGGCAACAAAGAGGCCCAGTGGTGTAACAGTATTGACCCGTGGTGGCCACACCACAGTTACAGCTGTAGAATGACAGGCGACAGCGGTCTGTGTGTGAACCAGCTGGACGCAGATAGAATGGGCCCAGAGTGTCAGGAGGGGGACTGTTGCTCATACCGCTGGTTCTATCACACTGGGATAATGCAGTAGAATAGAATCAAATGGAAGAGAATAGACTCAAATTGACTTGAAAGTAAGCAGTCAAAGAAGCAGCTGATTAAAATAATGAACTATGAAACTGAACAAAGTCAGAGTAGAAGTTATGTATTTTCAGAATTGATCAACCGCTATGACCATTTTTCTCTCTCTCACTAATCTCCATTGCCAACTCAACTAGGCAAATGACCCGGCCATACAGTGAGCCTCCATAGACCAAGTCAGAATAAACCATTAGGAAAACACACTGTTTCTGTAGCATGTGACATCGTGACACCCATGGACACCAGGAAAGGTTCCCACTGCTTCATTTCTGTAGCATTGAACAATTGAGCCACAGGGACTTTGATTGTTTGAACAGTAACGTGACCTTCAGTGTAGTGTCATCGCTCTCCCTGGAAACCCATCACCTCCCCACGGCCCCCGCCTGTGAGCCTCCATGCTCCAGGCAGGCTACTGACGACACACTCAGAGCAACTGAACTGGGATCTTAAGGCTGACCTTTGATAATGAACTCTTCTCCCTGCATGGTACCTTTCTAATAACCCTGTGTGGAAAGGCTCCGTGTTGTGCCATGGTCTGGAGACAATAGCCTTGGAAAGGATATGATGATCCATATACATATGGCTGGTAGGCATGTTGGTAGGCAGACAGGCAGGCAGGAAGTTAGACAGGCAGGCAGGCAGTTAGACAGGGAGGCAGGCAGTTAGACAGGCAGGCAGGCAGTTAGACAGGGAGGCAGGCAGTTAGACAGACAGGCAGTTAGACAGGCAGGCAGTTGGACAGGCAGGCAGGCAGTTAGACAGGGAGGCAGGCAGTTAGACAGGCAGGCAGGCAGTTAGACAGGCAGGCAGGCAGTTAGGCAGGCAGGCAGTTAGACAGGCAGTTAGACAGGGAGGCAGGCAGTTAGGCAGGCAGGCAGTTAGACAGGCAGGCAGGCAGTTAGATAGGCAGGCAGGCAGGCAGTTAGACAGGCAGGCAGGAAGTTAGACAGGGAGGCAGTTAGATAGGCAGGCAGGTATAGGTAGGCTCTCTGGAAGGAAGCTATGATGATCTGATTGGACTGGTTGGATATCTCATCTGGTGTCAAGCACTCCGACACATTTAGACAGTACTTGATAACATTAAAAACCCACACCACACATGCAACAGACTCCTGTCCTGGTTGAGGTCTTATTAATACGTGGCTCTGAGTCTAAACATCTTCTGCGATGGCTGAACTAACACATGATTCCTGCTGTGTTAACAGGGTAGCAGGGAATGTTGTATAAGCGTTTATGTAACCTGCTGTTGATGGGAGCAGATACGGTTCCTTCTCACGGGGGACACACTCTGTAGGTGGAATGTGAGGTTGAGGATCAGGATGTGAATGTGATATGTCATCCCTCTATTTTAAAAGGAAAGGTCATTTTTTTAATCATTTTCATACCAAGAAACATGGAGTGTATTGTATAACAGAGCTATGGAATTGCAGTTTTCCTGAGGGGGGTTTTATGTATTCTTTGAGGGTTTTAGGTTTGTTTAGGTGCAGAACTAAGGGACATCAATGAAGCCCTCTGTGACTATGCTTCCAAAAAGGGCTAGACTATTTTTCCGGATGTTGTTTGATTGTCTTATAATGGAAACATCATTGTGAGCATGGCCAACGTGACAATTGATGACTTACAAAACCAAAAAAACGAATGAAATGTACTTAAATCACAACATTTTCAAGTTCATTTTTAGTTCTTTGTTTTTCTGTTCTGTTTTTCTAGCCCATGTCTGGCTTGAGTGCCCTGATCAGGAAGTGGAAATCACAGGGTGCACTTCCTGCGTCCCAGATGCTCTTGGGTATATTTAATTCCCACCAATCTGACCTGCCTATCAGGGTTTCTCTTTTTAGTCCATCACAACCTGTCATGCTCTGCCCTATATTCTGTTCTGTTCTATTCTATCCTGCCATACTCTGTGGAGGAAGAGATGGAGAAATACTTCTGTATATTTGTTTGATGTCTGTCTCTCTGAGTAGAGTGTGGGTGGAGCTGGGTGTTGGCAGTTAGAGAGACCTGCTGAGGATTCAGTCCACCTCGTGAGAGGAATGCTGAAGATGCTAAAGAGAGAGAGGAGAAGACGAGCGCCAGAGGAAACAAGAGAGAAGAAATAAAAGAAAGAGGCACAAGACACAAAGAGAAAAGAAAACAGAAAATGAAAAGAAAAGCAAGAGAAAAGAAAAGAAAAGACAAGAAAAGCAAGAAAAGAAAAGCAAAGAAAAAGCAAAGACAGAAAAGAAAAGAACAGAAAAGAAAAGCAGGAAGAAAAGAGACAGCAGAGACTATACGCACTCGAGATAGACAAGCTACGCTGAGACGAAGAAGAGACGCTCTCGCTCTCATGCTCTATGCGAGATCTTTATCGCTCTCTCTATCTGCCAAACTACACCGTCCTCCTCATAGCCTCTCCCCTCTCTCTCATCTCTCCGTTCATTCCTCTCCTGCCCTAGTCTTTTGTTAAGAGGGAACACTCATCCACTTATTCCCCTCTCAATACCACGCACACACACACGCACGCACGCACACACTAAAGCAACAAACTACCAACACAACAGCAGAACACAACTAAATTGCTGTCAACCATCTCTCTAGGCTGGTGTCTGTCAGTTCATCTGCAGCAATATTAGCAACTTGTAGCACCATCAGAGAATCCAGTGCCTTTTGCATAGTAATAGCATATTATACATGTCTCAAAAGACTTGTGAGTGCATGTGTAAATGCGTCTGTAAGCTTGTCAGATAAATGAATAGTGGTCGTCGGCAAGAGAACCTTGGTTTCCGCTGCCATGACAACACTACTGTTACAGTGGCGTTGCTGTCATGGCGACCTGAGAGCCACACACTTACGTCTGTGCATCTTTTTGTGTTCAACCTGATTTAGCCTGAGGTAGGCAGAGAGCAGGGAAAATCAATGCTATTAGTGAGAAAGACGAAAAACAGACCTGGAGTTTGGAGCTTCCTCCAGCTGTTTTGAATGGGCAACATGTTATTCCTATTGACTAAACTATTACTATTCAAATGTCAGTTACCCTCAGGATCAGGTTAATTTAATATTACAAACATATTATTGTTACCTGCTCTTCATGAATTACTGCTTCACAAATCAGTAACAATAGGTCTTGAACTCAGACATCTGGACTGACAAAAAATAGAAATAATAGCCTAGCTAAGCTTTGTGTGTGTGTTTGGTGGTGTGGGTGCTATTGACTAGAGAACAAAAAGTATTCTGGGAGTTTAAGGACATGTGACTTGTTCACTGATCAATGATCAATGTCTGGCTGGTTATGACTATAGAGGAACTGGACCAACGTATATACTGTAGGTGTTCCATCACTGATGGAGGATATAGACATCACCCTGGATGTAGACCAGTCACCCTGACCTCTTCCAGCACCCCCACTTTCTCTTTCTGACATATGGCTTCTCTCAGAGGACAACATGTTAAGTCAACGTTGCTCTGAAATGTACAGTAAATGTGAGTAATAAATCATAATTCCACGCTACAGAAAAAAGATTTAAACGATGACCATAATGTTAGCTACTTGACCGGCTGATGAGATTCTCCGATTGGCCATGTGCTGTTGTGACCGGGCTCTGGGGGAGATCGATAGCGTGTGATTGGCTGTGGCAGTTTCCTGGGCCGGCTCACAGGTCAGTCGATATGTTGCTCTTCTCTCTGCCAGGGGATTGATCTGGCTGCTGCTGGAACTGTTAATCTTACACAGAGAGGGTGTTCGGGCTTGTGGGTTCCACACTGGCTTGCTCTGGTTTCTGTTTGTGTCGGAAGGTTAAACGCCTACAGGATCTGAACTCATATCGACATCATAGTTTTCGTTATATTTAATTGATGACGTACACAGTTCTCAAGGATGATATGATTGGATGTTGTACAGTATAGGTGAATCGATATCAATCTTTCTTAACAAGTCCAAAGCAATAAAATATAGGAATGACAGTTGCACATTCCTAATTCAAAATATATTTCCGTTGCATAGAGGAGTCTAGTCTGTTAGTACATTCTCCAGAGCAGTGGATCCGGGGTGGTTTCCTGGAACCCGTCCCGCTAACCAGATGAAGAACAGGTTCCATGTCTTAACAGAGACATTATGAATGAGGACTGGCCTCGAAGAGCGCTTGTGTAGTAGGCCAGGGTCACATATACTGTCATTTTAGGATGTCGTCCAAATCTGTCATGTTATGAGCTTTTCAATACGGTTTGACTTTAAGAATCTTTAAGCTTTATATCTCATCGTCCAGTCACTGATGAATAAGGGAAGATACAGGAAATAGTAGTTCAACAAATGGACCGACTAACAAAAAATGAAAGATGACAGTATTTCTTTGTTGATACCTCTACTCCAGGCCAGAGGGTTTACTATAAACATTGACATCGTCTCTCCATTTCCTCTCTCCTCGTTTCCAAACCCCTCATCCCTCTCTCTTCTAGTTTCCTGAATGTGGTTTCTACGGGATGTACGACAAGATCATGTTGTTCCGGCATGATCCGTCCTCGGACAACGTCCTGCAGCTGGTCCGATGCTCCTCAGACATCCTGGAAGGAGACCTTGTGGAGGTCATTCTGTCAGGTATACACGCTGACACACACACACACACACACACACTTTGACACTCACTCACGCACACACTAACACGCATGGACACTCACAAACATGGGCAAACACACACTTCTTTGTGCCATGTTGTATAATTGAGTTCTGGTACAAACGCCATGTGGCTGCACTGAGAAGGAGGAAGTGATGTCGCTTTGCGTTTGACACAGCTTAAGTGTTTTTCCAAACGCTCTGCGGGCGTCTCTCTTTCTATCAGCGCTCCGGCAGGTAATCAACTTCCTGCAACGGTGAATGAGGTAGACATGGGAGACTGACACCTCACATATCCCCCCAAGTACACCCCACACTTGGGTAAGACTGGAAGTGATAATCTGTACAGCGAGCAGGTGTACACACACACACACACACACACACACACACACACACACACACATTCTAATGCAGTAGATTTTTAAAAACCTGTCATGACACTTTGTAGCGTAGTATAGTGGAGGGTTAGAGAGGTATCACATGAAAACAAGCTCCATCTCAAAGTGTGTGTAAGGTGAGTGATTATTGAATGTGACTTCACCCCCCCAGCTGAAGCAGAGTCCTAGGGATCCTGACTGGAGCCCGGGTTATTTCTCAACGGAGAGCAGTATGTTGTAGAGAACATGTTTGTGGTGCGTGGTAAAACAGACACGGTGTGTAGTTGTGTAGCACACACCATGTCGATAATGCCTTTAGACATTCAAAGAACTACGCCTTTAGAGGTGGGTAAAATAAACACGGTGTGTGTTGGGTTTCACATTGGTACATTCGCTCTCTGTATTGATAATGTCAAGGTTCGCTAACATTCGGCAGGTAAAATAAACACCGTCGTGTACGTGTTAGCTCTGCCTGTTGTTTGCCACCAGGCTTCCTGTCAACCTCTCCTGTCTCTCCTCCCTCTCACAGTATGATCATTTGGGCTGCCGGTGCACAGCAGCTTAATGAGTGTGAAGGTGGATACGATGCTAACAACACTTTAGCTGCCACCAGCTTCGGGGTGTGAAGATCGTAGACTAGCTAACGGGGCTCCGTGCTGCGGAACGCAAACAAGAGCGCTCCGGAAGGTTGTTCCACGTAAATATGGAGGGAGAAAAAAAGGGGGGGGAAAGTGACTTTTTAGGTTCAGGAAGGAGGGAAAAAACACGTTTAATATCATACGATCATGCAGAGTCCCGCTAGAGTGAACCAGATGAATGCCTCAGCATGATTCCGACTTGTTTTATCATGTTGTGGCAACAGAAAAGCTCAACATACACAGACCTAGAGGATTACTACAACTACTAATTTCACTTCAGAAAACATAAGTAAACATAGGTGTCCTAAGTAGCCATTGAACACACACACACACACACAGTCTCTCTCTTTCGCTCTCTCTCTCTCTCTCTCTCTCTCTCTTTTTCGCTCTCTCTTTTTCGCTCTCTCTTCGCTCTCTCTCTCTTTCTCTCTCTTTCTCTCTCTCTCTCTCTCTCTCTCTCTCTCTCTCTCTCTCTCTCTCTCTCTCTCTCTCTCTCTCTCACACACACACACACACTCATGTTCTGAAGCATGTAATGACGGTTTACAGGTTGTTCAACTTCTAAACATATCTTGGCCTTTAAACAAAAGGCAAAACAATAATTTGAATAAATGGAGGCAATTTCTCCCTGTAGAAAGTCTAATCAGGCTGCATTCTGCCTAAGCAGGCAGAGACTAGCTTGGTGGAGGGCTCAGGCTTGGTGCCAGTCATCAGGCTCTCTGTTCCCATGCTGGGCTCCAACCCCCTTCAACACTCCCAGCAACTCCTGCTACACACGGACAAACACGAGCCAATCAGGACCCTCCTCCATCTGTGGCTGACAGCATGTACAATCGCTAAGCTCCGAGGACCCCAAGGACAAATACCTGTTTGTTTACAAACCATTCATTTTATTTGATCCACAAATCATCTTTTCTGTTTTTTTTCGTCATATGGACTGGGATGGAGAAGGATTTTCTATTCTCTTGGCTTTAGTTTGAAAATCTGAATGTTAATCCAGATACTAATGCAGTACATCTGGCTTTGATTAGTATATCTGAAACAGTTCAATCTCAAGATGTTAAACTATCAGATAATGGGATCATCCCCCGTTATATAAGAGACACAGAGCTTTCAACAGGCTCTGTAGAGCTGGCTAGGGTTGAGTTCTGCTCCAAATCTGCTCCATCTGCTGCTCAGGCCTGTAGACACCAGGCAGGCCAGACCATCAAAATGTCTATCCAGGGCATCGATGAACTGAGGGCCTGGTGCCTTAGGTCTCAGCTGTGTGTGTGTGTGTGTGTGTGTTGGATGGTAGAGTAGTATTCTCCAACGTTGGCCAGATATGCAGCCATCTGGGACTGTGTGCCGCTCCAGACACAGTCAACACTGTGACTTAAGCGCTGAAGAACTCGACAGCCCGTCTCTTCGTCCAAGCCCGTCCTCCTGCTCTGTTTTCCCAACACCAGCACAGCCCACCACCCTGCATCATTGATATTCGTACCGCAGCGTCGCTAGCAGAGAGAGAGACATCACATCAGACTGTGAAGCCATCGTGGCCTGCAGGTCTGGCTGTGTTTCTGTGCTGCTACGCCCCAGTCTGACTGTGTCACAGAACTTCTCCTTAGGTCTCGTCTTGCCCTTGATTTGCATAATGATGTGTTGCTTCCAGCCGTGTAACCACTGTGTTCTCGGGTCCAAACGTTCATGTCTGCTCGTGGCCTGACGGCGTCTCTCTCTGTGTGTTTTTCAGCCTCGGCCACAGTGGAGGACTTCCAGATCCGCCCCCATGCTCTGTTCGTCCACTCGTACCGGGCCCCGGCCTTCTGTGACCACTGTGGAGAGATGCTCTGGGGGCTGGTTCGACAGGGACTCAAGTGTGAAGGTGGAGGAACGAGCGACTGTTTGACTTGTTTGGCGCTGTGATGATTTGTCCTCTTTCTCTCAATCTCACTCCCTTCTCTTAATCTCGGTCCCATCTACTCTCTCTCTTTGGTGTCATTCATCTCCGCAAATCAGTCGCGTCGCAAAGAGCTCTAGTGACGATCTAGAAATAGTGGGTCATGTGTGTCTCTGGGGAATGAGGAGCGGGTAGATCTGGGAGACAGAGAGAGCGCCAAGCGAGCGAGAGAGGGCGAGAGATGCGAGTAGAGGGAGAGAGAGAGTAGAGATGAGCAGAGAGAGATGCGAGATGAGGTCGTCTCTCGTCTACTCTCTCTCTCTTTATCTCTTTCTCTCTCTCTCTCTGTCTCTCTCTATCTCTCTCTCTCTCTCTCTCTGTCTCTGATTCCCCGACCCCCTGTCTCAAAATAACCTGATTTGATGCCAGCCCATGTTTCCTTCCCTGTGTGTCTCTCTTCTCTTAAGGCTGCGGTCTGAACTATCACAAGCGCTGTGCCTTTAAAATTCCCAACAACTGCAGCGGTGTCCGTAAACGCCGTCTGTCCAATGTGTCGCTGACCGGCATGACAGGGCTGACCATCACTCGCTCCAACGAACCCTCCCCCAGCCCCTCAGACGAGGCCTTACTGGTGAGCCACACACACACACACAACACATGCACACACACATACACACAAACAGACAGACACAAAAACACACACACGTACACTCAAGCCAAATAGTCTAATAACCTTGCAGAGCATGTTTCTGCCTTGTGGAATCTGCTGATGTTATTCTAGAAGGTGTCTGGTGATGGTTGCACTTTCTTTTGAAGCCTCTCATGCCCTCTCTATTTGACTTTTCTCCCTCTCCCACACTCAATACAGCTCCCTAGCTAGCCCTCCCTCTCCTCCCTCTCCTCCTATTTGACTTTTCTCCCTCTCATCCCTCTCCTCCCTCTCCTCCCTCTCCTCCCTCTCCTCCCTTTCCTCCCTCTCCTCCCTCTCCTCCCTCTCCTCCTATTTGACTTTTCTCCCTCTTCTCCCTCTCCTCCCTCTCCTCCCTCTCCTCCATCTCCTCCCTCTCCTCCCCTGGGCGCTTCCATCCCGCCTGCATGTCCAGTCTCCTGTCAGTCCCGGTATAGAGGTAGGCAACACTCTCTATCCCCACATCACTCCTGCCAGTGAGCGTGTGTGTGCCACCCCCATACTGGAGCAGCCTGCGTGCTACCAGAGAACTATCATGGAATAAACTCTAAGATCTGTGGTCTTCAACCCTGGTCCTCATGTCCCACTGTCCTGTACGTTTTAGACTTTTCCCTGCTCCTACAAACCCAGATTCAAATGGACGGTAGTCATCAGGCTTCTGCAGAGCTGGATACCGATCCAGTCATTAGAATCAGGTGTGTTGGAGCTGGGAAACATCTAGAACATACAGGACAGCGGGCCCTGAGGACCATGGTTGTAGACCACTGCCTGACTAGATCCTATTCTCCTCTCGACCTGTCCTCAGCAGAAGACACAGTCAGACATCTTTCCGGGAAGAGAGCGGAGGCTCTCCTCCTACATCGGCCGTCCCATCGAGCTGGATAAGATCTTTCTGTCCAAGGTCAAGGTGCCCCACACCTTCCTGATCCACTCCTACACACGCCCCACCGTCTGCCAGCACTGCAAGAAGCTGCTCAAGGGCCTCTTCAGACAGGGCCTGCAGTGCAAAGGTAACACCAGATGGACCATAGAGTGACAAGCAGTTTAGACATTTTTAAGAGATTATATACTGTATATTGTCCTTCTATGTGTTGTATATGGTTTATATTTTGAATAAAGGCAGGGATAGCAAGAGCTAGAGAAAGGGGGATGTATGTAAAAAGAGAGAGGAGGATGAGATGGAGAGAGGATGGGGAGATGAGGAGAGGAGGAGGATGAGAGAGTGGGAGGATATGAGATGGGGATTGGAGGAGAAGAGGCGATTAGACGGGAGAAGGGGAGATAGAGAGAGAGAGAGAGAGAGGAGAGAGTAGAGAGAGAGAGAGAGAGAGAGAGAGAGGTGGGGGGTTGAGTCAGAGATCATGCTGCATACAGGATGTTGTGTTAGTGAGTCATACCTGGAGCTCCACCAAGGTGACTCATCTGTGAGACGCTGCACAGAGCTCCGATATGAGAATAACTTCTACAGGGAGCTTTCTGTAGACGGTATTCACTAGAAGAGGCCTGGTTAGGACAGCAGGCCTCTCTCACTCTGTCCTCCTCACACTCTCACTTAAACAAACAATATTCCCTTTCTCCTTTCTTTCTTTCTTTCCTTTCTTCTTCCTCAGACTGCAGATTCAACTGTCATAAGCGATGTGCTCCAAAAGTGCCAAACAACTGCCTTGGAGAGGTGTCTAAGAATGGAGGCAAGTCTTTCTGTGCCCAGCCGACATGGTTAATGGTAGACAAACACTGAGGATATTTGCTGTGTAAAACAAACCCAGCAGAAACGTTTTCTCTGTCCTTCCGTCCTTACATATCTTTCTCCATCTTTCTGTGTCTGTCTATGATCCATGGACAGACACAGGCCTGATAATCCTTGTAATCCATCTTGCTGTCTGTCCGTCCGTCTGTAGACCTGCTGAGTCCGGGAGTGGAGTCGGACGTGGTGATGGAGGAGGGCTGTTGCAGCGACGGGGACGGCGAGCGAGGCGGAGGTCTGATGGAGGATCTGGAGGACAACATGGCGTCCGACGCTGCCCTACTGGAGGCGGGGCAAGGTGACCTGGCTGACCTCGGGGACCAGGACCTGGACGACTCCAACAGGGCCATCAGGTGACCCGTCTCACCCGTCGCGTCATCTCCGCCCCTGACCGTGTGATAGGACAAGCGGCTTTACTGTATTTGTTAGACATGAATACTCCAAAGGAAATGTTAGGGTTAGGGTTCGAAAAAAACTGCCAAAGCGTCATGAACATGTCACTTCCTGTGCAGCCCGTCCACCAGCAACAACATCCCTCTGATGCGCGTGGTGCAGTCGGTGAAACACGCCAAGAGGAAAAGCAGCAGCTCCATGAAGGAAGGATGGCTCGTCCACTTCACCAGCAAGGACACCATGGTCAGTCTGGAGAGATCCCATCCACTCACCCAACCCTTACATCTGTCCATAAATCCACCAGTCCATCCACATCGATTTGCCTAGTTCTCTCGGACATTTCTGTAAGAAACAGTCGTCTGATTTAAAAGAAAATCAGTTATTTATAATGGCACTTAAAAATGTTTGTTTTCCCTTCCCTGTTTGTCTCTCTCTGCAGAGGAAGAGACACTACTGGAGGCTGGACAGCAAATGCATCACCCTGTTCCAAAACGACACAGGAAGCAAATATTACAAGGTATGGGTTTCCCCCTCCTCTGTGACATGATGTGATTGGTTCAAATCAACCACAAAAATCAATTTCCTGTTTGGACAGGAAATCCCCCTGTCTGAGGTGCTGTCTCTGGACCCAGCCCGGACTCTGAACCTGCTCCCAGAGGGCTCCAACCCCCACTGCTTTGAGATCGTCACTGCCTCTCTGGTCTACTATGTAGGAGAGAACATCCCCAGGTCAATTTATCGTCCTACAAGTCAGCATGTCCAGTAGGTCGGCACGGGAACTACCTCGTTTGTGACATCATTTGTGTGTATCAACCTCCCACCCCCACCCCAGGTCTGGCGAATGCGGTGGGGGTGGGATGAGTCGCCATGGCAGCATGCTGGTCAGTGGGGTGGGGCAGGATGTGGCCAGGATGTGGGAAATGGCCATCCAGCACGCCCTCATGCCTGTCATCGCCAAGGGCATGTCCCATGGGTCACGTCACGCCGGACACAGTATGTGACCCCCCAAAACACATGACATGTAGACTACACATGCACTAAAGCACATACTAAATAGACACACACACATACACATACATACGCACAGGCACAAAGAGACAAAAACTAGCTGACTGTGTGTCTTGTACCAACAGAGGATGTTTCTGTCAGTATATCTGTGTCCAACTGTCAGATCCAGGAGAATGTGGTGAGTGGACAATATTCGGCTTCAGTCAATGTCATTTGTCTCTGTACAACATCTGTGTACACAATGTCTGGAGGTTACTGTATATCTGGTAGTCAGATGAGTGGAATACCATCCAGGCAGTATCATATAAATACCATATAAATGGGATTTGAATGTAAATATCCCTACACAGTATCTACTATATGTATTCACCGTGGTTGAAGTCCAAGGCGTTGGTGTTGGGGGATGTGTGTCTGGAGGTTACTGTAGATCTAGTGGTCAGATGAGGGTGGTTACTGTAGATCTAGTGGTCAGATGGGGGAGGTTACTGTAGATCTAGTGGTCAGATGAGGGTGGTTACTGTAGATCTAGTGGTCAGATGAGGGTGGTTACTGTAGATCTAGTGGTCAGATGAGGGTGGTTACTGTAGATCTAGTGTTCAGATGGGGGAGGTTACTGTAGATCTAGTGGTCAGATAAGGGTGGTTACTGTAGATCTAGTGTTCAGATGGGGGTGGTTACTGTAGATCTAGTGGTCAGATGGGGGAGGTTACTGTAGATCTAGTGGTCAGATGAGGGTGGTTACTGTAGATCTAGTGGTCAGATGGGGGTGGTTACTGTAGATCTAGTGGTCAGATGGGGGTGGTTACTGTAGATCTAGTGGTCAGATGGGGGTGGTTACTGTAGATCTAGTGGTCAGATGAGGGTGGTTACTGTAGATCTAGTGGTCAGATAAGGGTGGTTACTGTAGATCTAGTGGTCAGATGGGGGTGGTTACTGTAGATCTAGTGGTCAGATGGGGGAGGTTACTGTAGATCTAGTGGTCAGATGAGGGTGGTTACTGTAGATCTAGTGGTCAGATGAGGGTGGTTACTGTAGATCTAGTGTTCAGATAAGGGAGGTTACTGTAGATCTAGTGGTCAGATGGGGGTGGTTACTGTAGATCTAGTGGTCAGATGGGGGTGGTTACTGTAG
Organism: Mallotus villosus; assembly: GCA_903064625.1. Lineage (NCBI taxonomy): Eukaryota > Metazoa > Chordata > Actinopteri > Osmeriformes > Salangidae > Mallotus > Mallotus villosus. Next base: position 402,998 of record CAEFZP010000779.1, read on the forward strand.
ATCTAGTGGTCAGATGGGGGAGGTTACTGTAGATCTAGTGGTCAGATAAGGGTGGTTACTGTAGATCTAGTGGTCAGATGAGGGTGGTTACTGTAGATCTAGTGGTCAGATAAGGGAGGTTACTGTAGATCTAGTGGTCAGATGGGGGGTGGTTACTGTAGATCTAGTAGTCAGATGGGGGTGGTTACTGTAGATCTAGTAGTCAGATGAGGGTGGTTACTGTAGATCTAGTGGTCAGATAAGGGAGGTTACTGTAGATCTAGTGGTCAGATGGGGGTGGTTACTGTAGATCTAGTGGTCAGATGAGGGAGGTTACTGTAGATCTAGTGGTCAGATGAGGGTGGTTACTGTAGATCTAGTGGTCAGATAAGGGTGGTTACTGTAGATCTAGTGGTCAGATGAGGGAGGTTACTGTAGATCTAGTGGTCAGATAAGGGTGGTTACTGTAGATCTAGTGGTCAGATGAGGGTGGTTACTGTAGATCTAGTGGTCAGATGAGGGTGGTTACTGTAGATCTAGTGGTCAGATGAGGGAGGTTACTGTAGATCTAGTGGTCAGATAAGGGTGGTTACTGTAGATCTAGTGGTCAGATGAGGGTGGTTACTGTAGATCTAGTGGTCAGATGAGGGAGGTTACTGTAGATCTAGTGGTCAGATGAGGGAGGTTACTGTAGATCTAGTGGTCAGATGGGGGTGGTTACTGTAGATCTAGTGGTCAGATGAGGGTGGTTACTGTAGATCTAGTGGTCAGATGGGGGTGGTTACTGTAGATCTAGTGGTCAGATGGGGGTGGTTACTGTAGATCTAGTGGTCAGATAAGGGTGGTTACTGTAGATCTAGTGGTCAGATGAGGGTGGTTACTGTAGATCTAGTGGTCAGATGAGGGTATGGTTTCACCGTGGTTGAAGTCCCTCTCTGAGGTGGTGTTGGGGGATGTGTGTCCTAGCTAGCTGTATCTGCAGTCGTCCCTAAGCAGCGCCGTGCTGTAGCTGCGTAGCTCCCAGAGGTGAGCTCATCACTAAGAGCCACAGATACAGATTATCTTGATTGCCCGTTCAGGCAAGGCGTTACCATGGTTTCCGATAGCAGAATGGATAACAGTGATCTTCTCTTGGGCGTCTCTCTGAAAGTCAGAACAGAACTCAAAGAGATCATATTTGTGATGTGTCATTCTACGTCCTGATGCTGTGTTTTGTTTGTTTCGTTACCCCTCACAGGACATCAGCTCCGTGTATCAGATATTCCCTGACGAGGTTCTTGGTTCTGGACAGTTCGGGATAGTTTACGGGGGTAAGGGGTTAACTCTACATCGCTGGAGTCTTGTTGTCGACAGTGTTCAAATTCTCTCTTTCTTTGGTCCCACTGTGTAGATACCTCCCTAAGAATACAGGCAGGTAACTTACAGCAGGTGCGCTGTTACATGCACTTGACTGTTTCCATGTTTCTACCCTGCAGGGAAGCACAGGGTAACAGGCCGCGACGTTGCGATCAAAATCATCGACAAGTTACGTTTCCCGACCAAACAGGAAAGCCAGCTCCGAAACGAGGTGGCCATTCTCCAGGTAAACACGCACGTAAACATACACAGGCCCCCCGCCACGTAAACATACACAGGCCCCCCCGCCTTGTAATGCCCTCCGTAACAGGGAGAACAGAGAGAGCGGAGTCTCCAGAATATGAATGCTGATAATGAGGTGATTATGATGACAGCACAGTTGGGGGTGTGATCACCTGTGAAGTGTGATCCTGACGCCTAACCCAGGTCGTCTCCAGTGTTCTAGAACCTTTTCAGTTCATTTACTCAACAGCTGGAAACATCTCAGATATCTCACCTGCCTTCCAGAACATTTGAGTACTCAAAAGGCCGTGCACAAAAAGGGCCTAACTCTCGTGGGTTTACAAGAAAGCAAAAAAGTACCATTGCGGGGGTTGAACATCTTATTACATTTCATTAAATTACAAAATTCATGACAACTATAATATTATTAACTAGAGAGCATACCATTTCTGGGGAAATTGTGAGGGTGTGCTTGTGGCTGCCCCAGCTGCCCATAGTCTCACTGTGTTTACTGATATCAACCACTCAGTGTTTTTACATTGCTTTTAGACAGCAAAGAACATTTGTGTAGGTTGTTGGTCAACTCGTCCCGTTATCTGGTTATTAATTCCTGGAGAGCAACCATTAGTTGACATGTGCATTGAGTTTTTGTGGGAGTTTTTCCTTGTCTTCCTTGAGGGTTTAGGTTGGTTGAGAGGCAGGTCTATGGGCGTATGTGAAGCCCTCTGTGACATGCTTGCGTGTAAAAGGGCTATACAAATACATGTTGATTTTATGTAATCTAGTAAACTTGTAATAAACCATACAACCAACATTGCTTCCAGTTGATAGGCCACATATATATACAAATGACTCATTTAAATCGACAAAAAGATAGCCTTGACTAACCAAAAGGATATGTGAATGTTTGAATGTTTGAACCTGTAATTCGAACAATGAGTGACTTCAATATTTCTTGTAACCAATATTTGGAAAATGTAACTTTTTAGAATTTACCGTGTCAGTGTCACAACCGCTCATATCACCTCCCATTCGCTATCCACCACGCTAATTCATGTAGTCTATGTATTTAATGAGAAACAATTGGGTTAATGTTGAGTCAGAGGTTGGCCTGTCTGTAGATGAGAGGAAGGTAGGAAGACAAGGCGGCCAAATGAATCTCATGAAGGTGCAGCGTTTAGGACGAAACTTAGAAAGTACATTCTAATATATTCTTCTCAGATATAAACAACTTGTTGGTTGCCCAAGAGGAAGACAGCATCTGCTTCTTCAACTCCGTAATCCTCTCAAGGGCACATGTTGCACTGGGTTAGAAAGACATCAGCATAATGTAATTTTACACAATACAGGATTCAAAAATGAACACCCATCTTTGCTATATTGAAAGGGTCAATTGTAGGCTATGGGACTATACTATTCCAGTTTGTCTACACTCCAAAACATCGTTTCCAACCCAGCGGCTAGTTAAATATATAGGACAGAACACACGTTGGGTTAAACTAACCCAGCAAGATGGGTTGACCATTTAACCCAGAATGTTGGGTTGGTCATTAAACGCCTCAATGCCTAGCTAGCATTACCTGAGCAAGCATAGCAAAAAGAAGTAAGCACATACAACTATTTAAATTGATTCATACAAACACGAAGAAAACACAACGTTGTTATCACATTTTTAATTTTCTGTTTAATGTAGCCTACTGTACAGTAGACTAACGCTACCTTTTCTATTTGTATTACCATCCACTTTTGGCGCCTTCACGAACGAACAGCCAGTCGTTAGCTAAGCTAGCTAGCTAGCTAGACTAGAGCTTTCTAGGCTACTAGAGCTACGCTAAACATTCCAAAAGCAGACATGCAGTTGCAAAAAAAACTCATTAAAACAAATCGTTTGCAGTACCGTACGTTTATTTCGGTAGGGTTCTTCTGTATAGTTGACATTTGCTTCACTGGCTAGACTAGTAAATGTAGATTAAGTTAGCCGGTTGCAAACTGAGGTAGTGCTAACGGCTAAAACAAGCTAACGCTATCCTCAACAACACCTACAGTACTAGCTAGGACTCGGAGAATCTCACCATTCAGTTGCTGCAAGAAATGTGGCTAAAGTACACCGCCGGACTAGTATTTTTGCTGTCCCCTTATCTTGGTAGGTAGGCTACAACAGATAACCCTTTAGTAAATTAGCAAAATATGTCCCTGCTGAAAAGACCGTTGACAATTACATTTATGCTGCAGATGAACCAGCAGCTGGGTTATAGTGAGGCATCCGCTGGATAAGGTACCAGGTGGTCGTATCTAATGCGTCGTTGCTAACATGTGCCGACGCTGTGACGTAGGCTATTATAACTGAGTAGTCTACCCTTTGCCGACAAACTTCAATCAACTTTATGCCACAAAAACGTTGTATGGTCCTAAACTGTGCAACGGAACGTACATAAAAGTAATAGCAACTCAATCGGGACCAAGACGAAACTTTGGACGTCGACGTTTTCTATGTAGTCCAAATATTGACCGAGGAGTAGGGGGGCAAAAATAATAAATATATATGTGAGATAACAAAGGATGGCCACGTCGATGACGTGGCACACCCAATTACGAGTTATTTTACAGCTTGGCCTTAAACAAAACATACTCTCTTTTTCTCCTAAGATTGGAGTTCTTTGTCCTTTGTTGTAGAATAGTTCTGTCCTCATTGGTTTTCTCCTATTCGTTTTCTAGAACTTGTGTGCTCTGTCCTGTGTTCTAGAACCTCCACCATCCTGGCGTTGTCAACCTGGAGTGCATGTTTGAGACTCCGGAACGGGTGTTTGTTGTCATGGAGAAGCTCCATGGCGACATGCTGGAGATGATACTGTCGAGTGAGAAGGGAAGGCTGCCTGAACGCATCACCAAGTTCCTCGTCACACAGGTAAACATGGATGACAGGCTGGCTGCCTTGCAGGCGACACACAAATGCACACATACGGACACACACACCCACACCTACACACATACACACAAACACACCCACACCCACAGACATACTGTATATCCTCACAGTCTTATTTCTGTTTGTTTTACATGGTCAGTTACATGTCACAATGGTTCATGTTTGTTGTTTAGTGTTTGTGTGTGTGATGGATCTCCCTACACACCTCAGCTCTACAAACGTCATGAATGTGGAAACCTTTACAACCAGTGCATAATGAGTTCTTTATACTTAAACTGTGTCTTTCTTTCTGTTTTGTTTGTTTGTTTGTTTGTTTGTTTTTACAGATTCTTGTAGCTCTCCGTCACCTTCATTTCAAGAACATAGTGCACTGTGACCTGAAACCAGAGAATGTCCTGCTGGCTTCTGCCGACTCCTTTCCTCAAGTAAACACAAACACACTCACGCTTACTGTACACACACTCCAGAGGGTCACACCCGAGCAGGCGGAAACAGAAACGCTTATTTCGCTTATGTAAACATGCACTTGTATATCTGTCAATATTGTGGTCCTGTGGAGAACGGTTGCAGGCGGCCAAGCTACGATTCCTTTTCTAGTTTTCTATGTGTCTTGATTTTAATGATATACTGCTAATCATCCTCCTGTTCTTTCACTCTACTCCCACACTAACCTCCCCCAGACTGCTGCAGTGTCCTTGGTCCTTCGCATAGTTAGAATCATTTACATTGGGGGAATTACTGGAGTTGTGTATGGTAGAATTAACACAGACTCACACAGAATTACCAACAACAAACTGAAAATGTGTCTTTTGGATTTGTTTTCCTATTCAGCTACAGTTATGTAGAACAAGCTATATTCCAGATTTTAAATATTCCATATTCCAGTCTATGTTCAGTGTTTCACTCCTTATATGACTCTGGTCTTTTCCTCCTGATCTGAAACAGACATTTACATCCGTGTGCTATGTTAAAATGTTGAGTGCTTCAGAACGTTTTGTACGTTCGTCCTGAACATAAACAGTTTACCAAGAATAGGCTGACTGTCCCTTTTCTATTTGCAGGAACATAACTGCTAGACTGTCTGGCTTTTTAACGGGTCCGACTAGACAGCCCAGGAAGAATCCTCTAACAATACTTTATTTCCTTAAATTCTCCTCGCTTTCTTATATAAGTCATCTCTCTGCAGGGATTACTCACTGCAGAGAGTAGCCATTTTGGGTGTAGTCCAGACAGGCTGAAAAGAGAGCAACCATATTGGATGTAGTCCAGTCTGACTGTACCCCTGACCAAAGTATGTTGTCCAGTGAGAGGAGAAAGCACTTGGAGAATCATTAAACAATGTACTGTCATTTCTTTCTCTGGTCCTCCACACCTCCTCTTCTCCTTCTATCCCCTAACCCTTTGCCTTCTATTCTCTTCCTACTGTCTTCCACTCTCCTCCTATCCTCCTCCTCCTATCATCCACCTCCTCTCCTCCTCTTCCTCCTCTTCTTCTCCTAATCACCTCCTCTTCTCCTCATATCCTCTCCTCTCCTCCTCTTCATCCTCCCCTCCCTCTCCTCCTCCTCCTTCCCCCTCCTGTAATCCTCCTCAGGTGAAGCTGTGTGACTTTGGCTTTGCCCGCATCATCGGTGAGAAGTCGTTCAGGCGGTCTGTGGTGGGGACGCCAGCCTACCTGGCGCCAGAGGTACTGAGGAACAAAGGCTACAACCGTTCTCTGGACATGTGGTCGGTGGGCGTCATCATCTACGTCAGCCTCAGCGGAACCTTCCCCTTTAATGAAGACGAGGACATCCATGACCAGATCCACAATGCTGCCTTCATGTACCCCCCCCAACCCCTGGAAGAAGGCTTCCCAGGAAGGTAGGTGACCGGAAGAAGACGGCATGGTCCAGAGAGGTTACCTTGAGATACGTCACACGTATACAAGTACATTGGAGCAACAACAAAAAATCCACTTTTATCAAATGGTGTTGATGGCCATTTGATGCTGGTTTGGTCTGCTGTAGTTTGTGGTTGTTTGTGTTTGTGGTCAAAAATCTTATTTTTACAGATACAATTAATTTGAAGTTAAGTGCAGCTCCAACAAATAGAATGATCATTATTTGGGGTGTATTCTGTAACTAACCTTATTAAACAAAAATATTGTCAAGACAAACAGATCAAACCACAGAGCAACTCCCAATTCTACAAAATCTTTCTCCCTATTTCTACTTAATTGTAGCATGGACATGACAGAAAATGTACAATGTATTAAAAAGATAATTGTCATACCAAGTAGATCTATCTAACCAGGCTCCTTAATGATCCTTTTGAACGCTCTGTTGACTATGGTGAGTCGGCGGTCTTTTTATAGACAACTCCACCGTGTTTGTGTGGTTGTAAGCTAGACAAGCAAGTACTTACCAGGGTGAGTCACTATTATGTTTGCATGAGGGAGGCTGCATAGATGGCTAACTGTACACGCTGTTCCAACTACACTGGGGGTGAAGAGAGGACGCAGTCTACAGCATCAACCTTGGCTGCGCCGCCATATGGAAACAAAGCTGGCATGTGTCACATGTATCATGTCCTCATATGAGAGAGCGACACAGAGAGAGAGAGATGGAGAGAGAGACATCATTAAATGAGAGGAGGGAGAGAACAGACTCAATTAAAGTTTGTGTGTGTGTGTGTGTGAGAGAGAAAGAGAGAAAGAGAGAGAGAGGGAGGGAGGGAGGGAGGGAGGGAGGGAGGGAGAGGGAGGGAGGGAGAAAGGGAGGGAGAAAGGGAGGGAGAAAGGGAGGGAGAAAGGGAGGGAGAAAGGGAGGGAGAAAGGGAGGGAGACGAGAAGGAATGTGCCTGAGAAGCAAGAGTCCTTGTGTGAAAGGTTGAGAGAGGGAAAGGAAAAGGGGATAAAGGAGGCCAGGACCAAACCAGTTCTTGTGTCAACCCATTCATGTGAACAACACCAAGCCGTCAGGCTTCTATAGAAGACGGGGGCCTCAAGGTCACGGATCCCAGCTGAGGCTCAGGAAACTGTGACCCCTTAAGTAACGCTAACATGATGTTAGCTTTGCTCATTAGCCCCTGGTGGCTCCTTATGAGGCCCCCCCTTTCCTGGCCTTCTGCAAACCCAGTTACCTAGACCTCATCCCAGGCCCCTGGACAGACCCAGCTAGGCCCCTGCCCAGACCCCCAGCTGGGGGCCCAAACCTGACCCATCCGCTTTGTTGTTGCAGCAATTGACCTCATTAATAACTTGCTGCAAGTCAAGATGAGGAAGCGCTACAGCGTTGACAAGACTCTCAGCCACCCCTGGCTGCAGGTGAGACACAACTACAATATCTGATATTAAGCACAGTTAGATAGTAGAGTCATCAATATATAATATATAATATATAATACTGAACTTCAAGCTGTTATTTTGTTGTTATTGGTGCTATTGTCATATTTTCGTAGTTGTGGTTTCTGTCTGTCTGATCATGTTATGTCATGTTATGTCTTGTTATGTCATGTTATGTCTTGTTATGTTGCGGCACTGTTGAACACCTCTGTCTCCAGGACTACCAAATGTGGCTGGACCTGCGTGCTCTGGAGGGCAAGATGTCGGAGCGTTACGTGACCCACGAGAGTGACGACCCTCGCTGGCAGCACCACGCCGAGCAGCACGGCCTCGTGTACCCCGTCCATCTGATCAACCCGCATGCTGACGTCAGCGAGGGGGCGGAGCCTGAGGAAGGGGAGGAGGAGGAGATTGTCACCCTCAGTGACCGAGTCAGCGAAATGTAACAGACCTACGAGAGATCAAAGAGCATTCCGACAGTCTCTGCAAATAGTATTTGACCCCAAGTGTGGAATGTAAACACAGTCGCTACCTGCATTCTAATTCCTCTACCATCTCTCCTACTGAGCAGGTTCTGGGTGGAATATACATAGTCGCTGTCTGTTGTGTGTCCTTGTCCACTACCTGTTTCCTGGCAGAGCCAGTTTTAAGGGAATATTTCACGACAGTGACCAGTCAGAAATTATTGATGTATATTATGAAGTTAATTTACAGCTAGGTTGTTCAATTAAGATGTGACTCAGACATACTGGGTTGGTAAGAAGAGTTTCTGATTGGATGATGCACAACACTTTACCCCTCTAGGGCTAGACCTGAAATGTTTTACCCCTGGGTGTCTTCATACATGATATGCCAGAAACAGAAGAATAGAATAGATACAAGCATCTGTTCTGACACCAGTCCTCCTATGCCTTATGAATCTGTGTAGGGTGTGAATTAGGATGCAAGTGTGTTCCTCATACCCGTTTTGAAAGCTTTCTCTCTAAAATCACATCATCATCAAAAACGATTTCGTTTTCATGTAACTTGTTTTAACTTGTTTGAGAGAAAGAAAAAAAAGCTTTACAAGAGACAATAGCTACTGACAGCCAAGACCCAACCTCAGATAAAATGTTGCGAGACACAATTCTGTGAGTAACCGTCTCCTTTAGAAGTTTAAGTGTATGCATGTCATGAAGGTGTAAGTTCAGTCTGCTTCAGCCTATCACCCTTTCGTCACCTCACCTGCCCTCCTACCTACCCTCAGTCAACCACCAAACGATGCTGAATAATTGATTAAACCAAAACTGTTCTTCACTGTGCCTGAAAGATCCTGCGAGACAAGCAGCTCAGGGATCACGCGCGGTGTTGGGTGTTACTCTCAAAGAAGAGGTATGTTAACTGCAAAGATTGAATGTGCCTGCTAAATGACACAGTTTCATTATTTTCATTTTCAAACACTTTACGGCCAAACCAAGTTGTTGCAGAAGTCGAGGCCTATGTATCTGGCCAGAGTTGGAGTGATCGACATGAGAGGGGGGAAAAAGGTTGAATAGGCTACATGTTATTTATTGACATAATTGAAATTATTTAGTTTGATATAAATAATAAGTTATTGCGTTGTGACCCAAAAGTACATCGTGACAGGGCTATAGTAGTAGGAAATACAGACTCAGGTCATTGACGCAGACAACAATAAATGTTCTGTCGTGTGGGCAGTCTGACCGCATTAAGAGCTACAGCCGTTGCTTCTCCGCTATGGTGTGTGTAGATGTGCTAACGTTATGCTGTTGAACGGTGGATTGTACTCTTGTGGTGGCCTATGATGTTTGTGCTCAACTGCGACCAAGTATACGCTGCTGCCTGCAAAGAATCAGACTTGTTCTTTGACTATTGTTTTAAATAAAGATGTTTTAAGAATTTGAGTTTTTTGTGGTTATCCTTTACAATATGATCATATTCTATAAAATTTACTGTATAAGCCTATATAGATGTTATATGTTTTTATCGTTCCAAAAGGTACAACGAATATTGCAGAGAAGCAATCCACTGTAGGCATCGAGTCCGGGTTATTAAACGAAATAGTGTCAAACGTTTGGTGTTGTAAATATGAAATGCTTGTCCACACCACACCAGATTTTTACACTAGCTGTTATTTCAGATTCAATGCATGTTATTCGATTTACACATGTTCGCCATCCTGGCCGTCTGTTACCGTTTCCTTTAGCTGACACAGTAAACTGTGGCCTTGATAGATTATTTGACCAAAAGAGGGCGCTCTATACAAGTTGTTTCCCGTGACAGTCAATGACATCAAAGCGAAACAGAGTCTACCTACTTCGGTGCTTATTTGGACTCCAAGGGCACATGAAAACACACACAGATTAAGAAATGCTAGTAAATGAAAACAAATACGCTTGTACGATGGAATTAACCACATTCATACCTAGCCAAGACACAATAATGAATAGGCGTATAGCCACAGAAGAACCAGATTCATGATTTATACGCATTTTCTCATGGGTCTAAATACCTTTAAAATAGACGAGACTACACACTCGATGGATATGTCAAATAAAATGTCATAGTCTATAGACTTGTATGTTGTCACTATGAAATCTTTTTGATTCATATTTGAAAAAAATCATAAAAAATGGTCACACATTAATTAATGTACATGCATAAAGATGCATTATACACAAGAATTACAATAATAAAGGATTTAAAGATATATAGTTTACTCCCCTCGACTAGCCTAATGTGCTTTAGTTAAAATGTGTCTCATGCTCATCTTTTGTTTTGTCATTTTGTGGTGGATAAAAAGTCCTAAACAAACGTCTTGTCAAGAATAGTAGGCTTAAGGTTCTCGCTTTGTAGTTATATATATCTAAAGATGGATTTAATTCAATAGGCCTAACTGTATTGGCCATAGAAAGAGTCCAAGAACAGCGCATTTGCAACCATGCCAATACCTAGTAACAAAACAAAGCAAAACATCCTCATCAATTGCTCCACTGGTATAGTTGACGAAGACATTTGATTGTGGACTGTTAAATCACTGAAATCGTGTAATTCTGAAGGTAGGCAATATTTAAATATTTTAAAACATTATTTTAGGAATTATGCCCAAGAGGTAATGTTACTTACAGGGGTCAATAATTTTCAGAGGAAATAAACTATTTCGTTTGAGTTAACCTATAGCCTAGCCAAGCAAACAGTCGCAATGAAAAATAAAATCTATAATATTCATGAAAATTATTCTTCACAGTGTTATATAGCTATTATAGGCTACTGATAACAACAACAATTAGCCTATAACAAAGATTATGATAGTCTGATAACAGTAAGCATAACTGGGCTATTACAACAACCTTATAAAAACAGCAACGTGCAATTATTATTAGTAGCCTAGTAGGCTATTATGATTATTAAAATAAAACGACAAATATAGTCCTACTTTGTTTCTTAAAATTAAAATGAGCCTACATTTGTTTTACGTGAATTAAATTCAACATTTATTTTCCTTTGTTTATTTAGTCTATTTTAGATTATATTCTTTTTTTCTTCAATCACGTCATTCTGTAAAATAACTAACATAACCATAATGTTTTAGCTAAATAAACAAAACTGGTTACTATAAGCAAGACTTGTGCTTGAAAAATATTGTATTTTTAAAGCACATATTTTAACTTATATTAACTTTATTATCCAGTAGGCTATATGTTAACCAAATACTATAGGCTTTAACATGTAACCTATCGCAAACAAATAAAAATGTTCAGACTTGTGTGTTTGATCATAATTAATAGTCTTGGCTAATATCGCCTCAACATCAGGTTTGTGTGTTTTCTTCAAAATAGAGTACAGCTGTCATCCCCAGCGGTTGTGTGGATGGGTTTCGAAGTATAGGCCTATGCAAATGAGAAATCACAGATCTTTCCGTGACAAGCCATATGGCCTGTCTGTTTCCAGGCAAAAAGATATGCGGGGACTGTTGCCTTAGAAACTCTTTTATTCACCCTGTCACAGTTGGCACAAATCATTTCACCGGGAGGAAAACAGAGATAACAGTTTCCCACGTCTAAATTATTTAGTTCTTTTTGTTAGACAACAAGAAAAGAAAACATGACAAATTGTATATTCCACCCGTATTTTTTGTTTACACACAGCAAACAACAAAACAGACGTTCCATGAGTGTCAATGTTTGAATTTGTTTAAACGTGGCATTTGTTCATAAATGTTCATTAATCCAAGTAAAACTCTGTCCAAGCCAACGTCAATTTATAGTCAAGGCTGTAGGAGAACACGCGCGCAAAAGACACTTCATCTACACTCCTGCATGTGGTCCCTCTGCCCTGCAGTTACCCGTGGCGGCTATATTCATCCTCTGATATTGATTTTGTGTCACGTCTGTTTCCCTTCGCGTGCCGCTCCCAGAGGATCATTTGAAAAGAGTTTCTCAACTTCGAAAATGGAATGGTGTTCATTAATGCGTTGGGTGGCTGTTTGTTTGGGACCAACAACACGGTAAATGTATAGATCAGCTTTTTTTCTCCAGAGTGGAAGAGCGGGGCTGTAGGCCTATCACAGCCATGCATGTGAACAGACTGTGTCCATTACTGGGGGTGGAAATAGCAGAGTGTTGAGAGGCTGGCAGGTCGCCGTGAGAAGAATGTACACCTGCGGCTGCTTGCTGCCCCCGGTCACTCAACTACAAACATTCCTTACAACAAACACCGCTTGAACAGCAACGAAAGAGACAACTTTTCAAACACCACTTTTATAAATAGCCTAGGTCTTTAGCAGCACAAACAGTAATGTTTTAAGCTTCACCAACGTTTTAATTTGCCACATTGTTTGTTGTTTGGCCTTTTTGGCCGAAAAAAACAAACAAACAAACAAATAAAATATGTTAAAGAGTATTATTGGAATAATGTCTAGACCCACAGTGAAATATTTCACAAAGAAATGTAACCTTGCCAGCAAGCTATTAGAAAAATAACAACTCTTCATCAGCCATCAACAGTTGAATATATATAGCCTATAGCCTATATATTTAAACACACAATAGATTTTTTTTAAATCTAAAAATCACTGTTAAGTACATGCATGGGAGTATATTCAATTATTGTAGGGAATGTACTAGCTAAGAAAAGGCGGTAAACTATAAGAAAGAAATATCTAGACACGTTGAATGAAATCCTATAGCCTTCAAATGTGTGAAACATCACATTCATACACATTTAAATAATAACCCTCGAAATCAGACACTCCGTGTGGAGCATTCTCAATTAAAATATATCACATCAATTAAGCATTTATTCCAATTATTTAACATAATCTCGGGGTTTCAATTGACCTATAGGCCTCAGGACTAAGTGTGCCCCTACTAGTTGCGTTTTTAAGCAGCCGTTATAAAACGGTAGTTTGGTCGTTTTTTCAAGAAAATGTAACATTAATCTAGGCTACAATACAGGTTTAAATTGAAAACGTTTCCAGCTTTAGTTTAAGTGTTGCAATATGTTTAAAGATGAATGTGGTTCGTACTAGTAATTGTAAACACAGATACAGGTATTCAAAAGTGTGTGGAGTTTGTGTGTGCGTCAGTGTACATAACGGTGTATGTATGTATGCATGTATGCATTTATGTGTGTGCGTATGTGTTGATGGTAATTGTGGGAAATACAGACCACATTTTGATGTGCAAACCTTAAACTGCGCTTCACACTTTGGGTGAAGACTGTGCGATCTGGAGCTCCTCTCCTTGCCCCTCATACTCCATCCCCTCCCCTCCTCTCCTTTCTTCTCCTCTCTTCTTACCTCACCTCCTCTCCTCAAAGCTCCCTTAAAACTTCACACCATTCCTCAACTCTAAAGAACTGCAGGAGTCTCCATATCTATTTAATATTCAAGTAACATTTCTCCGATCAGTCACAACTTTTAACTTTTTTGATGGAATATGTTATTTTCATCCAGCGTGGCCCCGACGTGTGCAGTTCAAGTCTACAAATTGGGCTAGCTAAATATTTTGATAACCTTTTCCATCCTAATTTGTAGTGTAGTCGGAACACATGCAAGGATCAACATCAATTACTGTGCAACATTTCCAGAGCACAGTTCAGGGAAATGCCAGGGAGCCAGTGGAGGGGAATGTGGGGTCCTGGGATGGGGGCTGTGCCAGAAAGCATCATGGGTACTTGTTACATGCTGTTGTCTCTGTGTGTAAATCCTCTGACCAGACCCACACACTTCTCTGTCTAGTGGTGATGAGAAGATCAGAAAAGTGATGTGTCAATTTGCCTGTCAAGTCCCAGACAGAAAGAGAGAGAAGGAGACATCAAGTTAAAGCGCTAGAGTGAGAGAGAGAGAAAGAGAGAGAGACAGAGACAGAGAGAGTGAGAGACAGAGAGACTTGTGTGTTTTCTTAGGATTTCACACCTAGTAACGTCCATGTTGAATGTGTATGTTTGTTATCTTAGTACTGGCTGTTTGGGCAACAGTGCAGCTAAGAGGCTCACAGAACATTTCTGTGCAAAATGCCAGGATAGCACTTGAAGAAGTGCCTGGTCAGAGAGAGAGAGAGAGAGAGAGGAGAGAGAGAGAGAGAGAGAGAGAGAGAGAGAGAGAGAGAGAGAGAGACAGAGAGAGAGAGAGAGAGAGAAGAGAGAGAAGAGAGAGAGAGAGAGAGCAGAGAGACAGAGAGAGAGAGAGAGAGAGAGAGAGAGAGAAGGTCTGTAACTCCCTCCTAGTTCTCCTAGTCTTGCTAGATTAAGTTATTTTGGGTCACTTCTCCAACCTTTCTCTCTCCCTCTGTCCACCCTCTCTTCCCCCTCCTCCATCTCCCTCTCCCTTTCTTTCTTTTTCTCTTTTTTTCTGAATCACATGCGGTGGGAGCCCCTCTGAGTCTGAAATTCAATAGTTGGCATCGGCGAGCACAGCTCTGCCCACCTTGCACGCAATATAACACAGCTAGTGGCGGAAGTTGTCAACCCTACAAACCCACACTTTTCCGCTGCTGCTGTGGTTGTTGTTGATATTGGACAGAGCAACAAAGGCAACTTCACCATTATTAGAGCTACGGTATATGCTGCAATCACAGATTCAGTGATCAAATACGAAGGTGTCTTTAGATTGTGATTTTCCGTATTAATGGTGGGCGATGAGGATTACAGAGAAGGAGCTGGAGGAGAAGAGAAGAGGAGGAGGATCAGGAGGAGAAGAGAAGAGGAGGAGGAGGAGGAGGAGGAGGAGGAGGAGGAAAGTGGAGGGAGGTGGAGGAGGGTGGAGTGTGGCAGTACTGCAGTGGACACACCAGGTTACTCTTTGTGTTTGCGTGTCTTTCTGCACCAGTACTGTGATTGTGGATTGAGGAGTGATCTATAACATGGGTGTATGTGTGTTTTTGTGCTACTGAAATGTTGTGCATTTGTTTTTGTGTCGTGTAAATCTAGGTCACCTAGAGTCTGACTTAACTGGTCATTTGCGGAGGAAAACGTCACACAGAGCAAACATCTAATGATGTCGTACACAACATCAGGTATATACTCATAATTAATTTGAATGAATAATTTGTTTTCCAGTTAGGATTCATTGTTAACTACACAGTTAACTTTTCTTAAAAGTATCTTAAAAAATATCTAAAAATCACCTCTTAATTTAAGCATAGTTTTAAACTCTGTCATTCATCCAGGTAAATATTTTATGTTTAAGAGGAGGAGTTTGTCTAATGTCTAACTAAAGACATAGTAATTTCTTGATTTCATCCAGTAGTCACACTTTTAATGTCCCTGATGTGTCCCAGAGTGTCAGGGTCGAGACAAGGAGTATGAGCAACGGCTGATTCGGAAAATTAGGAGAAGCACGATCATCACTCCCCTCATAGGCATGTTTTTAATGAGTAAATATTACCAGTAATGGTATGCAATTTCCTCGTGTCGGACTCACCTCGCTCCTGGTGACTCGCTCCCGTGACACGAGACGCTGTTTGCCAAAGCCGTGCCTAACATCACCTTGGCAACCGCAATCATGGGAGCCCCCTAAGTGAGCGAGAGAGAAAATGAGAGTCCAGCTTTAATAGAAGCCTCCTGATAAACCAATGTTCTTTGGTTGAGAATAAGAGTGTCTTTCATATGAGCAATGTCTCAATCAGGGGGGAAGAGAGGGAGAGGGAGAGGGAGAGAGAGAGAGAGAGAGAGAGAGAGAGAGAGAGAGAGAGAGAGAGAGAGAGAGAGAGAGAGAGAAAGAGAGAAAGTGTGTGTGAGAGGGGATAGCTTAATCCATTAAACACACTCAGATGGCTCCAATTTGCCTGGAGAAAGATAATAAAATCTGTTGATTAGTTCCAACATCTTTAGATGGACAAAGACCTGCTCTCCTATAGGGTAAAATAACATATTTGTAGTCTAAATTCTCATGCAAATTACTCTGATGCATTTGATAAATATGCCTTTTCCCTGTTTCTTTACGTGTGATGTCAAGAGAGTGACTTAACAGATAGAGAGAAAGAGGGGATAGAGAGAGAGAGGGAGAGAGAGAGAGAGAGATAAAAAGGGAAAAAGGGAAAGAGAGGGAGAGAGAGATAGAGGGAGAGAGAGAGAGAGAGAGAGGGGAGAGAGAGAGAGAGAGAGAGAGGGAGAGAAGAAGAAATAATCTAAGAGCTGAGAGAAACCATGACTTTAGAAGTGTTGAAAACTAGGTTTTATCTTTGATTCTGTCACCTTTTATAGTGTAAAATGTCTCTCTCTAAAGGCTCCCATATAACTGTCTACCAGCCGTTCCACTTTTACACATTTATAAAAGCATAAAAGCAGATTTTTGCAAAGAAACCTCAAACTTATTTCTTTGTGATTCAGCTTTCTTGGTGTTGAATTTGTTATTATGATAGAAATTGGTTCAATATATCTTACATCTACGAAATTAGGTACCCTAACCCAGGTTCCAGACTCTCTTTCAGATGAGTTAATGTTAAGTTTTCAATGTGTTGCCAATACCATGCTACACTTTTCTTAACAGTAAGTAGTCAGAACTAGTTAATACACTGAACAGATGTTCTTGCTTGCCAAATAGCCTCGATTTGTTTGCAAAAACTTTACACATTTGATTACATGCAAATTACTTTACATGTTTTAATGACATACAGTTGTCATGTGTTTGAGTTGCTTTATGAAACTGTATGTAAAATATAAGGTGATCCTTTGTGATGTGTGTCTATATTTTTTTCCGCATGCACAGAGTAATTATGAAACTTCAATAAGCATGTTATATTCTTGTTTGTTATTTCTTTTATCAAATGAATTATCTATAAAGGACATGTGGTACAAACAAGGTAGACACAGGGTATTGAGTTTTTCATTCTTTTATAAACAAAGTAGCATCAATCTTAATGTCAAACACGTACACTGTTGCAGATTTTTCCATAAACACAGGCATAAGATAATTATGAACAACTGTAGATGATTAACAATAAAGAAGCAATTAAAAAGCTTCATAAAAGCTTTATGAACACATTATCACTACTCTAATGCTACTTTAACACCAAACAGAAGCGCTGTGTGAAATCTGGGTGAACCATGGTTGTGATTGTGGTTGATTGTGGGTGTGAATGGGTGAACGGGGTGTACATAAAATGTTACCATGGATAGTAACGCAGATCGACGTTTAAAACCAAAGAGTAATTGACACGACGAGTAGTCTGTTTAAACGAATCACATTCTATTTCCACCATGCTTTGCAAATAGTTATCCCGGCTGACATGCCTTCCTTGCCAAGAAGATACGTAATGAGGAGGTCACATGGGTGTGAGCTCGTCTTCAGCGTGCTAAGCAGAATCACATGGCCAGGGCAGGCCAGGGGGCTGGCTGTGTGGAGGAAGAGGCTGAATGTCTTTACCTGACGTTTCAACACTTCTAACACCTTCTCAAACCACTGCTTTGACAGCCATCCGCCAGCAGCTCTGCCTGCCATGGACGACCAGACTAGAGGCTGCGACCAGACTAGAGGCTGCGACCAGACTAGAGGCTGCGTCCAGACTAGAGGCTGCGTCCAGACTAGAGGCTGCGTCCAGAGTAGAGGCTGCGTCCAGACTAGAGGCTGCGTCCAGACTAGAGGCTGTGTCCAGACTAGAGGCTGCGACCAGACTAGAGGCTGCGACCAGACTAGAGGCTGCGTCCAGACTAGAGGCTAGGTCCAGACTAGAGGCTGCGTCCAGACTAGAGGCTGCGTCCAGACTAGAGGCTGCGACCAGACTAGAGGCTAGGTCCAGACTAGAGGCTGTGTCCAGACTAGAGGCTAGGTCCAGACTAGAGGCTGCGTCCAGACTAGAGGCTGCGTCCAGACTAGAGGCTAGGTCCAGACTAGAGGCTGCGACCAGAGTAGAGGAGGAGTTGTGTCTGTAGAAGACTGGGATACTCACTGTGCAGTACCGTCTGGCATGTTCACAGGGATTTAAAGACAATGCCAGTGACAGTTACTTTTCCACTTAGTGTATGCAATATAGCCTGTGCGATAAATAAATGACATGAAATGAAACAAACAAAACCCCTACCTTTACTCTACAGCATTTACTGTAGTTGTAGCCAGAGTCCGAATTATACAATGACAATCGGGGGGGGTCAACTTCTTCTCCAGGGCGTAACGTAATATTTACGATTACAGGTAAGAACAATATATAAAACAATATATAAATCTAAATATATATCTACCCCCCCCGACCTGTTGTTTTTACCTCTTCTGGGGGGGGTTCAAGTCTTAATTAGGGGGGTCAACCCCCCCAAGCCCCCCGTAATTCGAACCCTGGTTGTAGCTTCATTGGTCAACTAAAACCTCACAGTGATAATAGTACAGCTTTAAACCTCAGAGCCCCTAACATATAATCTATGCTACTGTATGTAACCATATTAATGTATCGATGCCATGTGAGCTATTGTTGATACTATTCTGTATGATACGTGTATGTCCAGCTATCTCTTCTAAATATTGGACCCAGCTGTGTTGAGGTCTGGGTGGTTTTAAACCAGGGCCACAGAGGTGGTGGGGGTCATCAGCTTGGGAAAGGAGAACCTTGCTGTTGGCCTTTGAGCCAGCCAGCCGGCCTCCCTCCATGTTATCAGTGAGCTTGTGACAGTTTCATCAGAGTTTCACAGAGAACCCATCACCATCACCATCACCAGATTGCTTACCTTCTCTAGACACTTCCCCAATCTGCTCACAGCCCCCCCTACAATCCCCACGTCTTCTCTCCTCTCACACACAGCAGCAGCAAAAGGCTGTAACGTAGGTAACAGCACAGGACACCTTTAGAAACATTTGCCAGACTTTTCACAGAGTAAATGGGTGTTGTGATTAAAAACACGGCTCCGTTTGCTTCATCAGTGAAGCTGTGCTGTGCAGGGAGGGAGAGGTTGAGCGTTGTGTTGGAGAGTTTATCTAAGGTGTAATGATTGCTGTGTCCAGTGTTGTGATCTAAACAGGTATCGTTAGCGAACAAAGTTTGTCTGTGAGCTGAGGGACTCTCTAAACTAGAGCTCTTAGTCTGATAACAGGCTATTAGGAGATTTAGGAACGAAGCCTGCATATCATAATATTTCACTGTCCCTTTCTCTATGGCTCTCTGAGCCAATCAGAGCTAATCAGAGAATCCATTTAGTCCTGGAGTGAGAGAGAGTGAGAGAGAGAGAGAGAGAGAGAGAGAGAGAGAGAGAGGTGGGTAAATTATCATACATTCATCAAATGAGTGGCACTAAAGACAGATGGAGGCAGTCATGCAATCAGACTGGTTTTAAGGTTTACAAAAAATATTCACTGTTTTTCCTTTTAATTATGCAATAAAATGAAGATTGATAGTGTCTGGCAGAAATGAGGTACAGTATTTTTGCATGAGATGAACAGTTCAAAGGCCGAATGATTTTAATAAAATGTTGTAAATTTCAGATATTTATAATAGATGTAAAAATAGTCTGTAAATATTACAATATGTTAATGCTTATAATACAACAGAACCGTTTCTATTCATGAATAATTCGTTGGTTGCACTTTACAAGGGAAAATCAAACAAAGTAAAATTCATAAACAAAAGTCAACCTAAAATTGTGACACATTCAGAACTACCAAGGGAGTGTGTCCTAACCAAAGTTTGGTGGAGTTTAGAGTTTATTGACAGTTTTATTTTACATTACATTCCTTTGTTCCCTAGGTCTGGAATGATTTTCAGTTTCACATTTTAAAGCTGCTGTTAGTTTGAAAGAAGCTAAATGTTTTGAACAACAAAAATCGTATCAAATTATATTTAAATATTAATGTAAAGTGGATTTAAAAATACAACATATTTAAAATACATACATATACAAAGCCTTGATAAAAAAAATAACTTAAGCACTGATAAAGTGTTTTCAAGCTGATTGTGAGAAACATATTTTTCAACTCCTTTCAACTCACATATGGCACTGCCTGATTTCTTAGATAATATTGCAACATCCACTGTAAGGTATTGAGATTTCATACATTTTAAGACAGATGGTCTTCAAAAGGAAACAATAATCCACATCTTTGTCACCAACGTAAGTTTTCTTTCAGTTTGATAAACTAAACTTCCTAACTTTAGAACAATTCATTCCTGCCACCTGTCGACCCACATTGTGGGAATCATTTCCAGAGCATTGTTCTTTCCCCTCTCATTTGGGCAGGTGTGTGTGTTTGGGTGTGTGTGTTAAGTATGTGTGACTGTTTGTGTGTGTTTCCCTCTCTCAGTGTTTGTGTTCCAACCTCCAACCTGAGCTTGCCCACCCCTCTATTCTAGTGACCAACAGGTATTTATGGTTCTCTATGTGGTTTAGGTGGTTAGCTGGTGGGGCAGCCGCTAGTGTTGTTACCCAGGGGAAAGCCCTCTCCCCTGGGGGTGAGTCTGGCCAATCTGCCAGTGTTGTTCCAGACCCTGGGAATCTTGGTGCAGCATTGTATGTGTGGTGAGAAAGGTACCGCGGACGGGTGGTTCTGTGTGAATCTTGGACTCACCGAGGGTCCCAAGGCCTCTCATTATCCCCCCCACCGTGTCTCTCATTGGGGGGGGCTGGTGGAGGGGTTCAAAGGGGAGGGGGGAGTGTAACCTGTGAATGTTAACGCACAGATACAGGAAATGTGTGTGGGAGCCTGCTTGTGTATGTCAGTGTGTGTGTTTGTTTAAGTGTGTGTGTGTTTGTGTGCTTATTACCAATTTGTTATCAGGGAGGTTCCAGTGTGAATTCAGTTCATCAACTGATTCAGGTAAAGTCCTCCTCCCTCCTCCTCCTCCTCCTCCTCCTCCTCCCTCCTCCTCCTCCCTCCTCCTTCCCCTTCCTCCTCTTCCTTTTCCCTCCTCCTCCCTCCTCTTGCTCCCTCCTGCTCCTCCCTCCTCCTCCCTCCTCCTACCACAATGTGTGGAGTGCTGCTTTCCTTCTCAGTCTACAGGAACTTTTCATAGGGAGCTGCAGGTGTTAGATACCCTCACTCCACCCACTCCAACAACCGACACACACACACATAAACACACACACACACACTCATTGTCCGTCTGTCTCTCTTACACACCCACAGAAACACACACACAGTGAGCTGGGGAGAGAGGGGGTGAGTAAAGTGAGTGTTTTCCTCTATCCACGATATTTCATCCATGATGTCTAATCTGAGGTGCGTGAGGCCAGTGGGAGAGAGGCAACTGAACCTGCATTTGCCCCAATTAGGAACCAACCCTCAGTTCTGGTTCTCCAATTAGGGCCCTCCCTTGGCTCTGGTCCTCGCCACACGCTACATTCTGATTGGATCCTTCATGAAACACTGGGGTGAACCATTTTGAGTTGCCTGGCGCATAACTGAAACGAACGTTTCCTGCATGGACACCAATTTAATGAAATAATATCTTTGTGTTGTTAAGTAAAATATGTTCTCGCTTGTTCTTGCTTTTCTCTCTTCTCTCTCTCTCTCTCCTCTCTCTCTCTCTCTCTCTCTCTCTCTCTCTCACCACACATCTGTTTGTTACGGTCACTCTTAAATCTTTTAATCTGCAACAGAGACACAGTTCCAGACATGCACATGCAGTAACACACACACACACCACACACACCACACACACACACACACACACACCCACACACCACACACCACACACACACACACACACCACACACCACACACACCACACCACACCACACCACACCACACATACATGTAGATGATATCAATTTAAAACAATGGAGGCCCTCAAAAATAATTACAGTGACGTCTATTTTAATCACCTATTCAGGGATGGAGATAAGAAAATGAGGGAGGAGAGACCGATCAAAACAAAATAAATTAACTGTCAGCAGAGATCAGCGATAAAACACTACAGTAGCTTTTACTGTAAACAGAACAAGGGACAGGAGATCGTGTGGAAAGTAGTTCTGTTTTTGATCCATGAGATTATCAAGGAGTAGGTGTCTGCGTGTGTGTGGTTTGAAGTTAAGGCCAGATGTGTGTTCATGGACCCTATCATTATGCCTGTGTATTGTTGGTTGGATCTCTAACACCATTGTCTGAGCGTTCACCTGAACTGCGGGAGAGCCCTGTTTGTTTCCAAACACCAGCTTTTGTCAAGATGAAACCTGACACCAGCACAACACCTGAGTCAACACACAGAACAAGCCCAGCTGCTCACCTGTCTACCTGTCCACCTGGGGACACACCTGTCTACTTACCGGCTTGGCTGGTTCCCACACGTGTAGATCTACCTGTCTCACTGCCTGGCTGTTTACCTGCCTACCTGTCTGAAGAATAGGTGGGTTTTTCAATTTCTCCCAGGGCCTCCCCTTGTCCCCTTGTCCCTTATGGGCATGTTTCCCTTGGGAGGAGCTGTCTTGCCTGGCCATCTAGGGCTGGGCTTCAGGTAGACCTGGGGCCCCAACCTCCAGGAGGGTGAGAAGCTTAACTATGCTATTATCCCAGACCACACCACACCATAACAGACCACACCACACCATAACAGACTAGACCAGACCACAACAGACCAGACCACACCATAACAGACTAGACCAGACCACACCACAACAGACCAGACCACACCACAACAGACCAGACCAGACCAGACCAGACCAGACCAGACCAAGACAAGAATAAACCAGACCAGAGTCAACCCAACCAGAACAGACTTCCGTATTTCCATTAATCTCTTTCCATCTAATGGTGGTTGAACCCAATAGCTCCACCCTCCAAGCCCAAGTGTATCGCTCAAACAAAAGGACTTCCTCAGTCCAGCGACAACAAGCCAATCCAGCAGCAGGACCTTTGATGAGCTCGTTTATGGCTTCTAAGGCCAAGACCCAAATAGGAAATCCTCTGGCCTTTAATGCTGAATCCTTTGCTTCCAGGAAGTAATGTATTGAGAGCATTAGCACCATGCAGAATGGCCTCCGCTGTGAGGAGACTAGCCTGAGTGGCTGGTCTGTGGTGGCTGTAATTCCATGATTGACAGATGGCTGTCACATTAGATGAGAGTGATAAGTGGCTCTCTATTGGGTGAAACGACTTCCTCATGACAGTGCTGTGACCTCTGGCCTCCTGCCCAACTCTTGTCCCTCTCAGGCTGTTGTCCACAGGTGCAGGACAAAGAGGGAGCAGGGGTCAGGGGTCAGGGGGGTCAGGATAAGTGGCCAGTGATGTATTGTTCTGAAGGACTGCAGTCTAAACCGGGACTATCTGAAGAGAGGTGGAGAGGCTGGCCTGTGAACATCCTCTGGAGATCAGAGGCTACGGGGCACGAAGACAGTGAGACACACACACATACGCAGACACACACACACACACACACATACGCAGACACACACACACACACACATACGCAGACACACACACACACACACACACACACACACACACACACACATACACACACACACACACACATATACAAAAAATTGTAGTCCCACACACATACGAACACACACAAAAAATAAAAATATGTATGGAAAAATCTGTCTGAATTTAAGTAAAATTAAGTTTCTGACCTTTTTATTAATCACATGCAAGATTTATATAAAATACAGTATGCGAATGTTGCAATCACAATATACAGTACATCAACCTAGAAACACAGGGTCTACAACACAAGGCCTAACCAGCAGAGTCTGTAGGAACTGCCCTCGGAAGTGCCCTGGCAGAAAAAAAATAACTCTAACATATCGAGTTTGCATATAAATAAATAAATGATAATAATAATAATAGCAATAATAATAACACGGCTGTTGATTGTTGAGCCTCCCGTAGGTGTGAGGGGTAATAGCAGCTTAGCGTGGGAAGGAGGGCCCTCTCCCTCTCTCACTGGAGAGGCAGGAGGAGAAGGGATTAATAAGGCTGACGGTACTCAGCTCAGCGCGCCGCGCCACAACGCCATGATTACAGTATGCTATCAAGAAAATTAGTTGTTTCTTCGTCTCGTATCCCCTCGGCATGGGGGAGGGAGCGAAGGAGGAAACATAACAACTTGCTTTTGTTTACCGCCTGCTTCATTATGTGTAGACGAGCTCACAAGGTTGCAAACACCTGCTACCAGCAAATCACATATTCAATTATTGTGCTTGCTTAAGATCATCTAAATATTTTGTCCACTTACCATGAACAAAAACAGTGGTAAAGTGATTACAGCAGCGGAGTCAAGTTTCCGTCAGGGAGAGAAAGGGAGAGGAGAGAGAAGACGGGAGGGTGGGGGGAGGAAAAGGGGAGGTGAGGGAGGAGAAGAGAGGAGAGAGAGGAGAGAGGAGAGAGGAGAGAGGACGGGAGGGTGGGGGGAGGAAAAGGGGAGGTGAGGGTGGAGAAGAGAGGAGAGAGGAGAGAGGAGAGAGGGAGAGAGGAGAGAGGAGAGAGGACGGGAGGGTGGGGGGAGGAAAAGGGGAGGTGAGGGTGGAGAAGAGGGGAGAGAGGACGGGAGGGTGGGGGGGAGGTAAAAGGGGAGGTGGGAGGAGAAGAGAGGGGGAAGGACGGGAGGGTGGGGGGAGGAAAAGGGGAGGTGAGGGTGGAGAAGAGAGGAGAGAGGAGAGAGGACGGGAGGGTGGGGGGAGGAAAAGGGGAGGTGAGGGTGGAGAAGAGGGGAGAGAGGACGGGAGGGTGGGGGGGAGTAAAAGGGGAGGTGGGAGGAGAAGAGAGGGGGGAGGACGGGAGGGTGGGGGGAGTAAAAGGGGAGGTGAGGGAGGAGAAGAGAGGAGAGAGGAGAGAGAGAGTAAAAGGGGAGGTGGGAGGAGAAGAGAGGGGGGGAGGACGGGAGGGTGGGGGGAGTAAAATGGGAGGTGAGGGAGGAGAAGAGAGGGCAGAGGAGAGAGGACGGGAGGGTGGGGGGAGGAAAAGGGGAGGTGAGGGAGGAGGAGAGAGGGTAGAGGGGAAGTCGGCAGTGCCACGGAGAGGGGAAGTTCGAAATGGACTCGGAGACTCTCAGAGGTCAGCATCAAAGGTCAGGGGTCACGACCCCCGGTCATTACTCAGCCCCGGAGATACTTTGATGGGTAACGTGACCCCTGGTGGACGGCGGTTCTCAGATAATTGTTTCTCTGGAAAACGCTGATTGTGTTACCGCCTTGCAGGGATTACATTTTTGATAGGAGCACTTTACACTGGGAAGTAGTCCACACTGACCCCATCTGTCCACCAATCAGGCTTTATGAACATGTCAGACCACTCCTCCCTCCGCTCCAACATGCGCCATTGTGGTTGCAGGTCGGGGCCTATACTGGTAATAATGGCAGAGGCTGCTGGAGTCTGAGGCTGGGAGGTGGCCTGGGCGCGCGGAGGCAGAGAGACGCTTGCTTGGTCACACACGAGGAAGTGGTGTTTGAATAGCAGTCAGCTAATGACCGGGGTGATTATAAACCTGCAGTCGGCACAGGAGCCACAGGCTCGCTTTTCTGTCTTGGAAATGGAAAATGTCCGCGTGTAATCACACATGGTCGGCTTTATTATCCTCCAGGCTGAATGTACTTGGTTATTTGGTCATTGTGGCTGCGTGAGGGAGGTGACGAATGACACATGAAAGGTGGGTTGGGGGGCCCCCCCTCCAGTTGCAGGTGAGGGTAAGAGTAGGGAGGGGAGGGGAGGGAAGATGAGTGTAGAGGAGGAGGTGAACGGAGGCTACGGAAAAGGTGAATAAGGAAGTGGAAACATAGAGACCCTCATTCTGCTAAGAACTGACATGGCGAAGGACACACGTTCTGACATTGTTTTGGACTAAAGAGAGAGAGAGAGAGAGAGAGAGAGAGAGAGAGAGAGAGGGAAAGAGACAGACACTGGGAGAGAGACCAGGGAGAGAATTGAGAGCGAGGTGGAGGGTCAGAAGAGCTTCTTGTCAAGTCTCTCTTTAGGATGTGGGGTTTTCATTAGTGAGGTCTCAGCGTCTGGACTTCACCAGGTCTGTGCAGTAGCCAGGGCCTCTCTCCTCTCCTTCCATTACGGCTGCTTATCAAGTCTAGAGCTCTGTCACCGTGGCCTTGTGCTCTGATTGACAGCTGGGGCTGGCAGAAGCGGGGGAAGAACAGTGGGGAGGGGTGGGAGGAGGAGAGGTGGTGGTTGGTGGTAGTGGTGGTTGGAGAGGGGGGAGGGGGAGGAAGCAGAGGGGGGTGGGGGGGTGGGGGGGCAGGTTTGTGATGGGAACTCCACTTAAGATGTGAATTGCCTTCTCCACTCCAATCAGCTTGGTGGATGTTAGTGCCTCTCCCTCTTCCTCCTCTTCACACTTCCTCTCCTCAGAAAAGGGGGCTCACACCGAAGCCTTGACAGCCACACAATCACATCTCCATTGAGCGCCGGGGCCTATTGGAGCTCTGCATAGAGAGCCCGCTCCGCTGCACCGCCCAGTGCAATTAGGCCCAGGGGAAATATTTGAAAGAGACAAAGAGTCTATTGGTTTTACAGGTGTTTTTAGAGGGACAGGTTTGGGGGTGAGATATGTGGGACTGACGTTATTTCTGTGTTGTCTCCTGACTCCGTCTGTCCATCATGGGTTCTGTCGAGCCCACAGGGATGTGGGGGGGACGGGGGGGGGACGACGGGGGGTTCTGGTTAATTTGTCGACAAGAAAGAGTGTTGAGTCGAGTGTTTCACAGTCAAGAGTAAAAGTAGAACGAGCTCTCTAAAGCTGTGCTCTCTCTCTCTCTCTAAAGCTGTGCTCTCTCTCAGAGAGAGAAACCAGCGGTTTCTTTTGTATCCAACAGGAGGAATTTCTGAGATGTGAGATTAATAATTGACTGACTGAGCTTTTTCCCTAGCCTCGTAGAATAACTGTAGATGAACATACTCTAACAGGCGTGTCACAAACATTATGGCATGAAACCTCAGTGGCTTCCACAAATAAACAAAAACTTGGATCGCGACTGACGAATTGTGCAGTGTTGTTTTACAGCTCAACAATTCCCTTATTAGGGTTATACAGTGAAAGAGAGAGAGGGAACAGACAAGGAAAAAAAGAGAGAGACGCAGATAAAAGGGAGAGAGAGACAGAAGGAAACAGAGAGAGAGATAGATGTAAAGAGAGGCAAATCTGGAGAGAAAAATGCACCACCATTTAAAGAAAATACTCACTCACACACATGCACTCGCACAAAAACACGCAAAAAAAGCAAATTCATTGACAGTCACAATAGATAAGTTGTGTAGCCCCGTAGAGAGTGAGGAACACAAGCAGCATAGAGGGAAGTATTTGTTTAAAGAGAATGGAGAGGAATGGAGAAAAAAACGCTGTAGTAATTAGGGTCCTATTGGTGTCTGCCTGTGCTGGGGACATGGCAGGTCTAGATGACAGTGGCTTTCACCCTCACTCCCCCCCGCCACTGCCATCAGCACTCACACAATCCTTGTCAGGAAGACTCTTTGAGAAGTGCTTGCACTAGACAATGGCTCTTCACCCGTATTCTGTCCCTTAAGCAGAGCGGCAGAATGCTGCAGGGAGCAGAGACTGGGCCGTAATGTGAGAAAGACGAGCAGCCATTGTAGGAAGTGTGAAAACCAGAAGGACCCTTTTCAGAAGCTCGCCTGAAAGTGCTATGAAGACCTTTAGTCCTTTACTCTCCCTGAATCCCCAATTAGACAAACATTAACATCAATTAAGCCTTTATACGACACAGGTTCCATATAATTACCTTAATGGGTTGACGCTTTCTTTAGCCGCAATTTCTTAAACAAACTTGAGCCTTTGTAAGAGGGGCTAAGAAAATGTTCAGCGGGGAGTATTTGCTTTTGTCAAGCTTTCTGAAGAGACAGCTGCATTGTTGTATTTAACAACAAACACCTTGAAGAGAGGAGTCCTAGTCTGCCTCTGTTCCCATGCACCACCAGGGCTGGCTGGCTGCCTGACAGGCTGATTATCCTTACAGGCTGCAGATTCCCTCTGGACAGCCTGGGGAGAGGAGACCCATGCCGGGAGGCCAGGGCACAATGGACCTGGAGAGGCCTGGGGCAGCCTGGACATACAAACGGATGGAGAGAGAGGGAGGGAGAGAAGGACGACAGAGGGAGAGAGAGCGAGGGAGCGAGGGAGGGAGGGAGGGAGGACAGCAGAGGGAGAGAGAGCGAGGGAGCGAGGGAGGGAGGGAGGGAGGGAGGAGGGACAGCAGAGGGAGAGAGAGCAGGGAGGGAGGAAGGGGGGAGGGAGGGAGGAAAAGAGAGAGACACAGAGAGAGGAGAGTGAGTGAGGGGGTAGTGTAGAGAGAGAGAGAGAGAGCAGAGGGTGAGAGAATGAGGGGATGCGAGAGATAAAGAGAGGGAGAGCCCTCCAACTGAATTAGCCTTCTATTTAGTGTCCTAAAAGGAGCCAGATCCGCTCTCTGTCCGGCAGACAAAAGCGGCAGAGTGAGAGGAACATGCGCTGGGCTGCAACACAGACATGGCCTGGGCACCTTGTAAAGGAACCCTCCCTAATTAAACACAGCCTGCGTACATTCTCCCAGCTTTTTTTTCTCCCAGTCCTGACACCTCAAACTCCGGAACATACTCTGTAGCCCAGCTCCTCCCTCACCCCCCTCACCCCCTCATCTCCCTCATCTCCCTCACCCTCTGGCCCACCTCACCCTCTACCCCTGGCATCGGCACCATGGCCCCCTCTCCCCTCAGGCCAAGGGCTTAGGGCCCAACATAGGCATCCCTGTTCTACACTTAATGTGAAAACATTTCAATGCTTTTCATTGCAGGTTTTGATCCGCTTTGTATGGTATGTTGACAGAAGGTTTAACTGAACAATAATGAATTGTATTTGTCAAGATGTTTTTGTAAGAATAAAACATGATCCAAACTCTTAAAAGGATGCAATCATATTTAGATTTTTCTTCTTTTTATTATGTTTTACTTGATGAGTCGCTCATCTGTGAAATTCGAGTTTGTGATATACTGGCAATGCCGGACCAACAGCCTGTCTGTGCTTCTGAGGTTGTCCTCTAGGGGGCAGTAGCTGTACAGGACCCTGGTAGAGACCTCCCCTGGACAAAATGTGGTCTTACTGCACCACACAGCACAGCCAAACTCTACTGCTAGCATGGAGTCTGGCTCACTGCACAGCCACTGCACAGCCACTGCACAGCCACTCTACTGCTAGCATGGAGTCTGGCTCACTGCACAGCCACTCTACTGCTAGCATGGAGTCTGGCTCACTGCACAGCCACTCTAACTGCTAGCATGGAGTCTGGCTCACTGCACAGCCACTCTACTGCTAGCATGGAGTCTGGCTCACTGCACAGCCACTCTACTGCTAGCATGGAGTCTGGCTCTCTGCACAGCCACTCTACTGCTAGCATGGAGTCTGGCTCACTGCACAGCCACTCTACTGCTAGCATGGAGTCTGGCTCACTGCACAGCCACTCTACTGCTAGCATGGAGTCTGGCTCACTGCACAGCCACTCTACTGCTAGCATGCTACATTGCTAACCTAGTTATGGCTGTCAGCCAGTACATGATACAGTAGTCTATTTAGCTCAGTGGCTAATGGTTAGCTCAGTGGCTAATGGTTAGCTCAGTGGCTAATGGTTAGCCTAGTACCTGATGGTTGGTATAGTGCCTGATGGTTAATCTAGTATCTGATAATTAATCTATTATCTGATGGTTAGTCTAGTATCTGGTGTTTAGCCCAGAACCTTGGAGTTAGCAGATAATGAAGGATACAAATGAATGAACACATGTAGCATATATTTTTGTCTGCTCGTACAACACGTGTCCCATTCCTGTGTGTGTGTGCGTGTGTGTTTGTGTAATAAAGATCATTAGTGGTCTGTAGTCCAAATAGATCTGCTACTAATCTTCGACAGCAGGTTACATCCTCTTAAGGCTGGAGGCTCAACTGGACATAGCAACACTTAGGGAGGCGACAGTGTTGACTCAAACTACCGTATTTTTGGGAAAATAAGCCGCATCATGTATAAGCCGCACCTCCTCATGAATGAGGTCTTTGAGTTTGTAAATGGGAGTACAAGCCACGGTTTATTTTCCCCAAAACATGGTAATAAAACAAGCTGACAGACAGTCAACAAAATCTACAAGAAGTGAAGGAGAAACAACCCATGAGACCAGATAAAAAAGATAAAAACAACCATGTGGTTGTTGATGTAATACATTGAATCAGCAAAAATATGTGGAATGAAATAACATAAAAGGGAAGGCTATGGTAGAGTAGACAAACCAATGAAACCAGCCTGATATGTTTCAATAGGGTGAATATATAATGTATAGTGTAAATACAGCTTAGTGTTGTAACTTGCAAAGCGCGTTTAATTCCAGCCTCATAAAAACACAGTCGTTTAAAAGCTTTCTGTGATTTCATTATTTCATTACTAACGAACAGTTATAACTACGCAACTAACAATTGTCCCCCACAACCCCCACTGTGTATAATGTACTACACAGTAACAAAGATGTGTATTAAAGAAAGGAAACACATTTAGTAAACAAGGTATCTTAGTTGGTGTGTGATGTGCCCTATTAACCCAATTAGTATTAATAACGGAATTAGAGATGAATGCAGTTGTTTTTCACATTCATTTGCAATCAACACATTCAGCTAAGAAAAATCTATCTTGAGAATAATTAGCAGTGAAACTCTTCATCTAATGGAATTATCCTTGTGTTTTAACTACTCCCCTACCACAGTTTTATGGCATTTATAATGTTTATTACATCCTTGAAAGCTGTAACTGACGAACACCAATGTTGAAATTGCTTCAAAAATGTTTTTAATATATCAAAACAAACTTCTTGTACAATGTGCATAGAAATCAAGTCCATCATCAGGACGAAAATTGAAGTAATTACGCATGACAAGCTTGCCTGTTTATAATTGTTGCATAAATGTAATTATTGATAAACATGTTTGTCCGTTTTTATCAACACACATAAACATTAAACACTACACAGAAATTATAATTAGTTTGAATACAATACAAGGAATACCACACCAGTGCATTTCTATAATTTCTATCATGTATCAAAAAATATTTTAGTGGATGTTTGGAAGAAAGACTATAACTAAATGTCCATTGTGCCACATAATGTTTAAAGCAATAAGTTATTTTCTGTTAAACCAGCAAAGGGGCGTATGATTTAAACCTGATCCACCAGTGAGTTCAGAATGGGAAAGGCCTGGTGTGGAAGTCACTCTGCTCCGAAGGCTAATCTCTCAATGTGTGTAATCTGCTACATGCCCGACAAATGTTTCACAGCCATTTCTCCCAGGGAGAATAAAGACACTTGTGTTCACAGAGGAGCCAGTGACCGGGACA
>CAEFZP010000780.1:0-2500 GCA_903064625.1 Mallotus villosus
ACATCAACACACACACACACACACAACACACACAACACATCAACACACAACACACATCAACACACACACCATCAACCACACACACAAACACACACACACACCAACACACACCACACCAACACACACTACGCTACAAGGCGGAATGTGATACGTATGCTGAGCTTGCTTCTGTGCCAGCTCCTTTGTCTTCTCCTGTAGGACACACACACACACACACACCCATACACAACACACCACACACACCAAAACACACAACACACACACCACACACACACACACACCACACACACATACACACACACACACACACACACACCACACACAAACACACACAACACACCACACAGTGGATTAGAAGCTCATTAAACTTTTTACGTTGCGTAGGAAGATCTTACCGCCAGTCGCTCTCACCAGACAGATCAGAGAGAGATACTACTAACACACACACACACATACATACACACACACACACCACACACACACACACACATACACACATACACATACACACACACACACACACATACACACACACACACACACACACACACACCACAACACACACACACCACACACACACACACACCATACACATACCAACACACACTATCTGACCTACTTCCACCCTGGTGATGTCATCTGCAGTGGACGGAACATGAGGAGCTACAGGTGATTCTAGAACCTGAACAGAAGCTTCCAGAACCCCATCACACAGACCCCATCACACAGACCCCCCACCATCACACACAGACCCACACCACCCAGGCGACGGTCTGGACCAGCCGTGCCATCTTCAGAAGCAGCTTCCCAAAGCACCCTGGGAAGGAGGAGGCTGAGTGCTGGAGGACCAGACACAGCAGGTAGGCTGGGGTCAGCTTGTGGTCGTCACCTGGACACACACACACACACACGCACACACACACACGCACACCACACACACACACACACACCACACCACACACACACATATACACACACACACATACACACACACACACACAGACACAGACGTATACACACACGCATATACACACACACAGAGCAGGTGGAAAAGTTCAAGTCAGGTGAGTCAACAAAGTACAGTAGCCCAGCCCCGTAGATCCCAGTAGATCCCCAGTAGATCCCCGTAGATCCCAGTAGACCCCAGTAGATCCCAGTAGATCCCCAGTAGATCACAGTAACCCAGTAGCGACCCCAGTCAGATCACAGTAGACCCCAGTAGATCCCAATAGATCCCAGTAGATCCCGTAGATCCCAGTAGACCCCAGTAGATCCCAGTAGATCCCAGTAGATCACAGTAGACCCCAGTAGATCCCAATAGATCCCAGTAGATCACAGTAGATCCCAATAGATCCCAGTAGATCCCAGTAGATCCCTCACCTCCAGGTTCTATCAGGGTCATGATCCTGCTGAGCAGAGCGTCTTCATGAGCCTGATCGTACTCTAGCTGCAGACGCCTCTTCTGCCCCGCCCCTGCCCCGCCAGGCCCCGCCCCTGTCCCCATCAGGCTCCGCCCCGCCCCCCGGGCCTTCACCAGGTGGGGCTTGAAGCTGCGTCGAGGGGCGGGGCCAGCAGCCTTGTCCTTCAACACAGACCCGCACATCCTACAGACCCCCCCGTCCCCCTCCGCGGCCCCCTCGCCCCCCCGCCCCCCCCGGTGTCGTACAGCTGGCCCAGGGAGCGCAGGCGGGCCAGCGTCTGTGCGGGGAGGGGCTTGGCCCCCGCGGGGTCCTTGTACAGGAAGATGTAGTGCGCTCCGAAGGCCAGCAGGTCCCCGTGCCTCAGCGGAGTGGAGCGCTCGCATCGAGAGAAGTTCACCATCACGGCCGCCTGCGGGACGGGCTCCGCCGCCACGCAGAAACGCTCCTCGGAGACGGGGGGCGGGCTGGAGGCGTTGCCGCGGCGCCGGGAGGTTGCCGGGGTGGGGATGCGGCGTAGCAGGCAGTGCAGGGGCAGGATGTCTGGGGAGGACAGGCTGATGTTGGGCCGAGCTGACGGAGTCTCCTGACCCACAGTATGCTGGTCCCTATTCAGCAGGTACACCAGGCAGTCCTGCAACACAGCATATACAGATACAGCAACATATACAGCAACATATACAGCAACATATCAGCAGCATATACAGCAACTGTACGCAACATATACAGCAACATATACAGCACATATACAGCAACATATACAGCAACATATACAGCAACATACAGAAACATACAGCAACATATACAGCAACATATACAGCAACATATACAGAAACATATACAGAAACATATACAGCAACATATACATATACAGCAACATATACAGCAACATATACATATACAGCAACATATACAGCAACATATACAGCAACATATACAGCAACATATACAGCAAAATACAGCTGTTCAGCAGATACACCAACAACATCTTTGTTTCCATACTCTACAACATGACCATGCTATACTGCTCACCTGCTTGTTGAAGCCCTGTAGCAGCAGTAGGTGAGGTGACTGGTACAGAG
>CAEFZP010000780.1:10000-12500 GCA_903064625.1 Mallotus villosus
GATTGACCCGAGCGTTCAATCCCGTCTCCTCTATTGACCGGACATGGCCGACAGCGCCCTCTGACGGCCGGTTGATGTTACTGCAGCCGCAGATCTGGTGTTCCTGACGGCGTCACGACAACACAATCAGATAAAAAAAACAGCAACAAGCTTATCAGTTATAAAAGTTGTGTTTTTATTAAAACAGCAACATATATAAAATACAGACACAGTCAGCAGTACCATCACTAAGCACCAGTCACGATCTGAGATAGTCAGCAAGCGACACTCATGGAGAGGAAGATGGGAGGGGGGAGAGGGGGGAGGAGCGAGGGGGGAGGGGGGATGTGGGAGGGAGAGGGGGGAGGAGCGAGGGGGGGTGTGGGAGGGAGAGGGGGGAGGAGCGAGGGGGGTGTTGGGAGGGAGAGGGGGGAGGAGTAAGTGGGAGAAGGGAGGAGCAGAACAAAGAGATACAACATCTCTAAAGACGACGCAAAGGAAAAGCTTCACAGCATCACGGAACTTTAGAACACTGAGAGAAGGGTCACACGGAGGTCACACAAAGGTTGTACAAAGGTCAAAGGGTCAAATACTGAGTCTGGGATAGAAAAGAGCCCAGTTGGGCGACAGGCGGCGTCCTCTTCTCTCTCACAGAAAACACACGCAGGGCGAGTCTCATTCCAGCTGCCTCCCTCCCCCTGCCCCCTCCCCTTCTCCCCTCACCCCTGCCCCCACCCCCCTCCCCCCTCCCCCTGCCCTCACCCCTCCCCCTTCCCCCCACCCCCTCACCCCCCTCACCCCCTCCTTCTCCCCCTCGCCCTGCCCTCTGCCCCCTCGCCCCCCAGGGCGACTGAGAGGAACCCTCTGGAATGAAACCCGCCCCACCCACCTGCAGGATGTGAGGCAGTGTGGCAGCATTGGAGGCTGACAGTTAAATCAAGTGCACCTAAAGTCTTTGAAAGTAGCTTGAAGTAGCTTTTTAAAAACCCCACCCAGGTGTGCCGCGTCTGGGCGGTGGTGGCAGAGAAAAAAAGTGTTCTCTGTGGCAGGTTTGATTGTTTTATGCTTTTGTGCAGCCCAACGCAGCACCTCAGGGGCGGAGCTATGGTGTAACACTTTTAATCACCCTGGCAACAAACGTTAGCGACATAAACACTTGGTGTGATGTCACAATGCTGTCAGGACAGCTGTTCTCACAACACCGTACTTGTCTGTGTGAAGGTGTGTGTGTCAGTGTGTGAGAGTGTGTCGATGTGTGTGTGACGGTGTATGTGTGTGTGTGTCAATATGTGTGTGTGATGGTGTTTGTGTGTGTGACGGTGTGTTTCACTGCGTTGCCTAGGCACCAGTGAGTTTGACTCTGTAAATTTTACGTACGACCAATCAGAACACAGATGTTTCCCAGTAGCCTATCGGTGCGCGGCTCAGACAGCTGGAGCCCGCCCCCCTGTGGACACGTATGTAAAGAGGCTGAAGAGAAAAACCAGCATCAGAGAACCACAGTTACATACATGTGCTGTGATCCAGGACACGCATGATCCAGGACACGCATGATCCAGAACACGCCTGATCCAGAACACGCATGATCCAGGACACGCATGATCCAGAACACGCATGATCCAGGACACGCATGATCCAGGACACGCATGATCCAGAACACGCCTGATCCAGAACACGCATGATCCAGGACACGCATGATCCAGAACACGCATGATCCAGGACACGCATGATCCAGAACACGCATGATCCAGAACACGCATGATCCAGGACACGCATCCAGGACACGCCTGATCCAGGACACGCATGATCCAGAACACGCATGATCCAGAACACGCATGATCCAGGACACGCATCCAGGACACGCATGATCCAGGACACGCATGATCCAGGACACGCATCCAGGACACGCATGATCCAGGACACGCATGATCCAGGAAACGCATGATCCAGGACACGCATGATCCAGAACACGCATGATCCAGGACACGCATGATCCAGAACACGCATGATCCAGGACACGCATCCAGGACACGCATGATCCAGGACACGCATGATCCAGGACACGCATGATCCAGGACACGCATGTAAACATAGACCTTTCCAGGCAGTGGAATCATCACTTCAGGATATCTGAACATGAACACACACACACACAACACACACCACCCGAGACATAGTGGGGGTGGGGAGTGATTGTGTGGTGTCAGTCACACACACAGACGCACACACCCACACACAGTCACACACACACACACAGACGCACACACACACAGGTGACAGTATTAATCACGTCGACTGACTGACGGAGTATTGATGACATTCATCTTTAGATGCACTAAGAATTCCCAACACTAGGGAGCAATCTCAGACACTGAGGTGTAAACTATATAGAAACACTATAGACCACACACTGTAAACTATATAGAAACACTATAGACCACCACACTGAGGTGTAAACTATATAGAAACACTATAGACCACCACATTGAGGTGTAAACTATATAGAAACACTATTCATATA